>PVJH01001465.1:0-207972 GCA_004026705.1 Nesogale talazaci
CGCAACACAGTAATGGGAGAAAGATGAGGCGGTAGAGGGGATAGGGAGATAAAAGGGAGTTCAAAAAGGAAAGGATAGCAGAGGGAAAAGGGCACTAATCTACCCGGGGTTGGGGGGGTAGAGTACTGGTCTAGTCTTCACAGAAACCCGAGTGGGCAAGCAGTTCCTACCACAAAACACCCTGTAGGACAGCGTGGATCCATGGAAGGACGCAAGAAAAGAGAGAGCTACAGAGCTGGAAGCAACCAGAGTCAGATGGGGTCCCTCTCTAGAAGTGGGCATGGCAGAGAACAGGCTGGGGAAGGGGCCAACATCCCACAGGGATAAATACAAGAAGGGAGGAAGAGGAAGAGCCCTGAACAATACTTGTGAGATTTTGTAGAAATGGCGGGATTTGTCTCTTGTTCTAGTGTTGTTAATGATACGGGCTCCTTATGTGCCCTTAATAGTTCAGTTTTTGTTTGTGGCAGCAATAGGGCTTTTACCCAGTTACCCAGCATTTGGACAGAGTTATGTGTGCTAGCCTTTCTCCCTCCAGACACTTTAGTTCTTAATGAACACACAAAGATGCCTTCTGCACTTCGGTCTTTAACAAAAAGTTTTTACAATACTACAATGCATCATTTGGTAACTTGACTACCACTTTCATTGAAAATGATTGTGATTCCAAATAAATGAAATCCTTTACAATTTCATTCAATTCTGTTTATCAGATGGTAAACTTATTAGCCAAGATGTGAAGAATTTTGTCTTATGTAGAGTGAAGTATAATACATATGGAAAACAGTAAACTTTGAGCTCCATTGCTAAAATTAATTAGAGAATGATTGTCTAGGTAGAATAGAAATGAATCTGAAAGACACTTAATTCCTCCAATAAAATTCTAAGAACGCAAGGGTAGGAAATTGGTACATCCTTTTACATTGCTATTTTTCACCAATTTAGAATCCATAACTGGAATAGATATATGTGTGGTACACAGGGATTACAGTAGCTGATTTTTCAGCAGTAAATCACTGTCTTTCTTCCAAGGTACTGTTGATGAACTCAAACTTTATGTTTTGCTTAGTAGATAGGGGTATTAACTCTTTTAATCTCCAATGAGCAACAGCATAGGGATTAGGAAAATGATGCTCATGGATAATTTCACCTATAGTACCAGGAAAATAGTCGTACCTGAGTTGTCAGTCTGATAGTAGAGTTTTGAAATATCCAGAGATATTGAGATTGACAAAAACAGGAGTGAGTAGAAGGCAAAGTATTTTCAAGCTTTTGTCCATAGTAGATTTTTAGTAGATTTTGTTTATAGTAGATTTTTCTCTGGGCTTGGATCTAATGTGAGCTTTTGCAACACAATTGCTGCAGATCATACATTGTGGTCTCTATTCAGTATTATCATATCTGTATAATTTATTGTGTACAGTGTTAATTTCTACATTAGTGCCCTTCCAGATTATAACATTTTCCACTAAATTATCACTTGATAAAATAGATTAACTCAATTGCTAAGTCAGTCATAAAAGACATCCATTTTTTTCACATTAGTAGAGGTTTCTAATGTAATATTAATCACACATTTTAGCATTCGATCCTTGCTAATAACCATGAAATGAATAATACTAGGTTAGATTTTAGAGCAGCTATTATGTATCAGATATTAAATATTTTACACATTTTACATTTAATATTCATTTCTGCTCATGATGAAGTACAATTATAACTTTGATTTTACTGACTAGGAAACTAAGGCAGAGAGATGTTCATTGACTTGCTGAAAGTCTCATATTTAGAATTGAAGGCAAGCATTTATATCAAACAGCCTGTTTCAGAGTCCATGTGATTAATCATGCTTACAATTATGAATTTACAGCACCATACACTATAGGAGATTTAAAATGAGTATAAATCGTGTGCTCTTAAAAAGTTTAAGATAAAGATCATAGTCGAATAAACAAAGAACATTTTCTAAAGGAAGTAATGAATACCTAAAATAAGAGAGAATAAATTGAAACGATACATAAATAATTTTCTGTGGTGGAGCAGAAAGTGGGAACAAATTTCTGGGATCTACATGTGACCTCCTCTCTGGGGTGCAGGCAACAGGGTGGGGGTGAGTGAAGTGACACATTGGACAGTGTAAGATATGAAGAGGAAATAACAATTTGTAAATTATTGGAAGTTCATGGGAGAGGGGAAGGGGGAAAGGGAAATAAGAGGAGTTGGAATTTAAAAAAATAAAGAACTGGAAGAAAGAGGAGCTTATGTTGGAGGGGTTAAAGTAGAAAATGTTTGTAGATGAATGTGGCAGCATGTGTACAAGTATGCTTAATACAAATGATGTATTGAATGTTGTAAGAGCACCCAATAAAGTCTATATTTAAAAAAGAATTTTCTGAAATAAGATATGTGAGAAATTATATGCATTTATTCTCCAACCCATATTAAATATCTTTCATGTTCCCTGCACTGAATGAATTTTGTTACTATAATTATTTACTAGAAGTCAGAGTGCCTACATGGTACAAACCATTAAACTCTGGATTATCAGCCCACAGGTTGACATTTAAACCCAAGGAGTGACCTCAGAAGTCAGGCTTTCTTGTGTATAGCTGAAAGCTCATAGCCTTGAGACCCTTTAGAGCAGTTATTTTTATACACATGGGTTCACTAGAAGTAAAACTTGTCTTGATTACAGCCAACGATAGTAATAATTATTAAAGTATATTTTATTGAAAACTTCATATTAATCTGTTTAGAAAATACTTCTGACAGTTAACATTGCCTAAAAAATAAAAGGATTCCAATTCAAAGATACAGAATGTCTCAATATTATAGTTGTATAATGTCACCCTCAGGCATTTATTTACAGGATAATCTGTTGTGACGAGCACAGCCGCTGAAAACCACAGGTTGCAGCCCATTTGTATCTATCAGCCTTCGCTCCAAGGTCAAGGTTCATGGACGTCATCTCCAAACCAGTGATTGAGCTTAGTGGAAGTATTAGAGCCAATGTTTTCTGCTCTCTATGGGGTTCTTTCAAATGCCAGCCTTTTCAAAAGAACTTCCTTTTCTTTTTTAAAAATATCATTTTATTGGAGGTTCATACAACTCATCACAATCCATTCATCTTTCCATTGTGTCAAGCATATTTGTACGTTTGTTGCCCTCATCATTCTCAAAACGTGCTTTCTACCTGAACCCTAGGTATCTGTGCCTCTTTTTCCCTCCCTCCCTGCCCCCACTCCCTCATGAACTCTTGATAATTTATAAATTATTATTATTTGTCATATCTTCCACTGTCAAATGTCTCCCTTCACCCACTTTTTTATTGTCCATCCCCCAGGGCAGGGGTTATATGTAAGTCCTTGTGATTGGTTCCCCCTTTCAACCCCACCTTCCCTCAACCCACCTAGTATAGCCACTCTCACCCCTGGTACTAAAGGGATCATCTGTTCTAAATCCCCTATGTTTCTAGTTCCTCTCTGTACCAGTGTACATCCTCTAGTCTAGTTGGATTTGTGAGGTAGAATTGGGATCATGGTAGTGGGGGGTGGAGGGGAGTGGAGGAAGCATTAAGGAACTAGAGGAAAGTGGTATGCTTCATCATTGCTACATTGCACCCTGACTGGCTCATCTCCTACCTGTAATCCTTCTGTAAGGGGATGTCCAATTGCCTAGACTGGGCTTTGGGTCCCCAGTGCACACCCCCTTCCCTCATTCACACTAATATACATCCTTGTCTAGATCTTCTCAGAACTTTACCAAAGAATCTAAGGCTTTTAAGTCTAATTCTTACCTCCTCTTAGCAATTACCTTGTTCTGGAAATTGCCCCTACTTACTTTAGCTTCCTGTTCTTTATCTTTTTTTAAAAAAAACAATATTTTGGGACATAATTCAATTATCATACAATAGTTCAATCATATTATGAAGAGTTGTACAATCATTATCACAATCAGTTTAGAGCATTTTCTTCTTTCTCCTTTTTGTTAGTTCTGCACAGTCTTCCCTGCCATACCTCCAGGGATCCGCTCACCCTGTTACTGTATGTATATATTCACTAACCCTGGATATTATACACTGAAAAACATACAGAAATAAAAAACAAAAAGTCAAAAGGCTCTTTTTTATAGAAAAAAATAGAGAAAATGTCCAGTTGAAAATAAAACTGAAAATATTAAAAACTAGGACCCCTTTGAAGTGGGTCAAAAGGCAGATCAAAGGATGTCTATAAATAGCTAATAGTGGGTATATAAATAGCTAGAAATTCTGGTGTCTACTCAGAAACAGCACTAGATTGACATACTAGATGAATTCAGAAGGTCTTTGGCATCAGGTGTTCTATGTGGAAATGAGGTTTGCCCCTTAGACAAATAGGGCAGGACCAGCACCTTCCACAGTTCATGGCCAATGGTTCATGGCCCATGAAGAAATGATGATGCATCAGACATGGAAGCTTATGAAGCCATGTCTGGCTTGTCTTTCCATATGGGATAAATGGACACTTCCCTCTTGTTCCCTGACTAAATCTGCAGGAGGCAGCGGACTGCAAACATATTAGTTATTTCATGTTTCCATTCCCAGCCTCATCCTTCTCTCCTGTCTCTAAACAGCATGGATGATGTGCAAGTGTTTCTTTGTAAACCTTCAAATTGTGAACTTTATGTCTAAGCCTGTCACATATTGCAGGCTGTGTGCAGGGAACGTATTTAAGCCTGCCCCTCATAAAGGTTTGGACCCTGGAGTGTCTTACTGCAAGGACTCCTGTGACTTATTTTTGTCTGTCTCTTTTATATATCAATTTATCTTTGTAGATCATACCCTCTCAAACCCATTATACTTGTAAGATAAAAGCCAGACTCTACATTATCTTGCAGTGTTCTTTTTTTGTTTGGGCATCATTGGCCCCTGGTGAGAGTAGCAGCCCCAGCCTTGCTCCTGGAGAGCTGCTGCTGGATTTGAACTGTCAACCCTGTGGGCTGCAGTTCCGCACACAACCACTACACCACCAGGGCTCAGCCCATCTAGCAGTGTTCTTTTGCTCACACTTTTACTGTACCATGTAGTAGTTTAGAATTCTGATATGCATATTTGAATGTCTAAAATTCTTGAACAAAAAATTCTGGAGGGGAGATATTGCCTCTTTCGACCTTCTCTTGTAAGGCAGTAAAATGTGGTATACACCAAGAGCAAAATGACTTTGGGTCAAAGAAAACCAAATCCACCGCCATTGAGTTATTTTGACTCAATGTGACCTTGCAAGATAGACTAGAATATTCCCAATGGGTTTCCAGGTTTCTAAATCTTTAGAGAAGCAGACTACTACATCTTTCTTCTTCTCCACTGCTGGTGGGTTTGAACTTCAGACCTTTCAGTTAGCAGCCAAGAAGAAGTTTTGATGCAAGGGCTCTTCGGTGATAAGTGTTTTCCCTTATCCTTGATACTCATCATTTACTCTAGAACAAAGTTGTTTTTAAAAGTAAATATTTCAGTTATATGTACAAAGGTGTTATTTTCTTCAGACCACAGAATAATTTTATCTAAACATTAAGAATTGGAATAGCAGAAACTACAATACAGAAAAGTAAAATAAGAATGCTTGCCAGTTTTCATGATTACAAAATTCTGCATTTTCAACATTATTTTTTTCATCCTGAAACCCCAAAGTCACTCTCAGTAGTTCATATTTATGTGCCTCATTCACTACCTATTTCTTACCTGGTTAAACGGTACACCTGCAGAGTTTTATCATCACCCTGTGGCTCTTAACCTTTTATTTCACCTGTTATATGATGAAATCCAAGCATAAAAGTTGGCAGCATTTAGACGAAAGTGACAGGAATAATTGTTAGGTAGCATAGGGACTGGGGCATCCATTGCACGTGCTCAGATCCGGCTATGCGCCAGCAAGGAGTGGGACACCCACGTGGGCGTTACACATGAAGTGTTCCATCTAAGGCAGGTGAATTTGATTCAGCCAATGGGGTTGAGTGGGGACAACAACCACACGTCCCTTAAGAGGGATTGAGAAAACCAAAGGTGTTGCTTTGGCTCTCTTTCCCAACAGCTGCTGCACAATGTAGCACAGTCGAGCTGCACCCCTGAAGTCCCCCAACTGTGCTGGGGACTCTGGCTTGTTTTCCATTTACTGGAGAACCTGAAACTACTTCTGTTCTCTATAAACTCACTTGGATCACACACCAGGCTTCGTCGAGAATTCCTTCTCACGTGGAGGCAAGGACTGTGATATTTTTCCCCAAGAAAGATTTAACATAATCACTTAAATATTTATTTTTATTTTTATAGAGAATATTTATTGAGCTTTAGATGAATTTTATATAGGATATCAAGTACCAAAACTTTTATTCCATAACATTGGTTATAATTTTAACAATGTGTTATCACTTGCATTATTTTTTATTTACTTATTTTTGGGGGCATCACTACCCTCCAGTGGTGGGAGTAGGAGGCCCGGCTTTGCTGCTGGATTTGAACCTCCAACCCAGTGGGCCGCAGTCCCGCGCACAACCACTACGCTACCGGGGCTCAGCCCCTCTTGCATTATTTTTTTCCTGCTTATTGTACTTCCATCGATCTGGCCCTCTTTGCTTACTTTCCATTCCTTGCCCTCTTTGATTAGTTGATTTGGTCTCACATGGTTCTTTTGTTTACCACAAGTTATATTTTTATTTTATAAGCCATTCTATTGTGAAGATAAGCAAAAATTGCTATGAAACAATGTAAATCTTTATTATACAAAAATATAAAATTGTGAAGTTATTGTTTCTCAACATGACTTCCAGCTCAATCTAATTAGTATTCCCATCTCTTCAACTCTTCCTTCAAATAATTCTGAAACTTTTTTTATAGACCATTTTGCTTATCTTTTAATAAGCAAGAGATTTTTAGGCAGTGCATAGTATTTATATATGTTTAGGGATGAGACATAACTTTGAACAAACAATATTCTTCCCTTTTCTCACCTTCTGCCACTAACAAAAGAGTCTCAAGATATTTCCATATCTTAGGCCTGCCCATCATTTCTTTCTGGGATTGATCTGTCCTGTAAGTGCATCCTTTAAAAATCTACATGGAAAAAGTCAGTAATTACTGATTTTTTTCTTTGCTTGTTTGTTTTACTTAATGATGTATAATTTTGTTGATAAATAGCATTCAAAAATACGTACAAAGTTGATGGGAAAAGGGAGTTCAAACTTAATTTAATAGGAAGGCCTTAATTCCTAAGATTTTATATGCTTCAAAATTTCATATGCTCCAAATTTCCTAAGCCTGTCCAATTCATCACCCACATTGATAAAAATCTGAGAGACTCAAAACAAAGACCAGCACAACTGGACCAATATACACCATCATATAAAACATGGAAAACAGCAAAGTACTCAAGGAATAAATTCAACTTGGATGCACAGTCAAAGCTCATAAAGACAGCATTTAAGAACTCAAGTGTTATATTGCATTGAGCAAATTTGTATCTTCAAATTACAAAGATGTTGTTTTGAAGATTAAGGTGGCTCTCAGTGAAGCTATGACAATTTAAATAGGCATATGCCTCATAAAAACTGAACAGCAAACAAGGAAAACCAGATTAGAATTGCTGCATTTCAATTAGGGTTGTTTTTGAGGATTCAAGGAAGCACCATAAACTTCTAGAAGAACAACCAAATCTGCCTTAGAAGAAGTAGACTCAGGCATTACTAGAAGTGAGCATGGAAAGATTTTCTCCTAGAAAAGGGGACATTAAAGGCAACAGCAGCAGCAACAGCCCACTGCCATCAAATTGATCCTGATTCACAAAACCATGCCTCACGGCCATGGAGCCCAAGTGGACTCACGGCGACCTGATGGGGCAGGGCAGAACTGCCCCTGTGAGTTTCTGAGATGGCACATAAGTATTCTCTACTTCTTTACTATCTCCACCTCTTCCTAGTTAGGGTTTTTATTTGTTTTATTCATATATCATGTGAGACTTGCTTATGTTTATTTATACAATTAAGATTGCTCGATATATAAAAGCCAAGATAGATGACCCTTCAGAAAAAGTAATTGCTTTGAGAATTGAGGAATAATGGTTCCCTGAGGGAGCAGGTATTGGGGTTGGGGTCAGGCAGCTGCTGCTAGCACTGATGACTGTGTAGCTCCACTCTGGGGGAGCAAGCAGAATTGTAAGTAAATGGAAACATTGGATGGTGGAAAATGTGGCAAAATTTTTTTTAAATAAGGGTTTCTAGAAGTAAGGGGGAAGAGAGAGTAAAGGGGAGCTGATGAAAAGTTTCAAACTGACTGTGGTAGCAATTGTACAATACTGGTTGATGTGAATGAACTGTAGAATGTTGTGATAGCTGGAAGAACTCCCAGCAAATGGATAATATTTAGAAATAAAAAATAAAATAATTATTCTCTGGAACTATAGTGAAAAATTGTCTGCTGAGCCTTTTTGAAAAACACATATGCAAAAACATCATCTAATCATGAAAAAATATTATTCCCCAGACTTCTACAATGTTGGATTAATATATACCATATTGCCATGTGAATGTAAATGCCAGTCTTGGCTGTAATGTATCTAATGCTCGTATCATTCTCATGATGCTTAGGTAAAAGTAGCAAATTATTTTCGTTATAAACCTGAAACATTACTTTTAGTTAAAATATTGCTGGAGAACGCCATGCCAAGTCTTCTATGTTGTTGCAGCTTTCTGATTTGTAAAATTGGTGGAGGAATACCTGAAATATTATTGTATTATCTTCTCATTAATGGTGAAGATTTTCCCAAAGTGGCATGAATAAAAACAGTCATCCTTTTACATATCTGCCATTATGTCATATTTTCTGACATAGATACTCTTCTGGTTGGTAGAACTAACCATGATAATGAGATAATGCTCAGAATAATGTCTCTTTATTAAAACAATTTGGGTTACAGACTATATTACTGGTGTTTTAGCAGAATTTCTTCTTTTGTATGTTTAACAATTTTCTTTTAAAAGAAAGTCTCAGGCAAAATTATGCACAAACCAATTTAATCTTTCATCCTCTTCAGTTATTGACTTAATTCCATGACAGAGTTTTTCTTTTTCTTTCTTCTATTGTGTTTTTTATTTTTTAAATTTATTTTAAAACCAGGGCAGTGATCCCCCCCCCTGCAAAAAATCATTTTATTGGGAGTTCTTACAGCTCTTATCACAATCCACCCATCCATCCCTCAAGTGCATTTGTACATATGTTGCTTTCATTATTTTTTTCTAATGCTTTCTTTCTTTTCTTTTCTTCTTTAATTGAGAGCTCATACAAATCTTCTCACAATCCATACATCCATCCATTGTGTCAATCACATTTGTATCTTTGTTGTCATCATCATTCTCAAAACATTTGCTTTCTACTCGAGCCCTTGGTATCAGTTCCTAATTTCCCCCCTCTCCCTCGACTCCTCCATCTTCAAGAATCCTTGATATTTAATAAATTATTATTATTTTGACATTTCTTATGCTGTCTGATGTCTCCCTTCACCACCTACTTTTCTGTTGCCATGACAGTTTTTCAATGAAAGATGTAAAAGATACTCACCTTAAGACTTTTCAACTTGTTCTTTGTTTTTATTCTACTCACTTATTTAATAATTCCAGATTCAATGCCAACACTGAAAATTATAGAATAAAGAAAGATATTTTTAACTATCTTAAGAATATAAATTATGAATATATATGGCCAATTTTTGGATTCTCCTTGCTTTTCAATGTATGTATTTATTCTGATGCCATTATCACATGTTTGTTATTTATGCATCTGTGTGATAAGTCTTCTAATATACATTTTATAACCTACTTTTCGGTTTCCTCAATATCAACATGGAATCTTTTTGGAGATTTTTGTTAAAATAGAATTCGATCTATAAATCAATTTAGAGATATTGGACTGCTTAATGATAATGACTTTTGCAACAAGAAGTTAGGATATACATATGAACATCTATATTTTTATATCCATTAGTTGGAAATATATTCTAATTGCTTTGCCCTTTGCAGTTTTTTAGAAACAGATAATGCAATTTTCAAATATTTGGCAATTTTCTAGTTTTTGATGGCTAATTCAATTCCATTATTTTCAGAAAAGCTAGTATTCTAGCATTAACATTTATTGGGATACATTTTATGGCCCATTTTTTCACCCATGCAATTGAACACTCCATGTATAATTTAAAAGGTGATAGCACATTTTCTGAAGTGACTTTATGTAGAGTGTAAATATCAATTAAGGGGATTGAACAATAGTTTGGTGAGATCTTATTTTGCTTACTCGTTTTGTCAAATACTGAGAAAAGTGTGATAAAATCCTTAACCAGAATACTTGACTTGTATTCCCTCCTGGGTTTGTTTACTATATTTTAGCTTTCTTTTATAAGCAGCCCTCTGTTCACCAAAATCCAACTAAGAGATAAGTCATATTTATCCCTTAATATTATGCTAATTTGAACTCGTGAAGTGATTGACTCAACCCCTACTTGCAAAAATTCCCTTTATTCCAATCAGCCTTACTTTCTCCACGTACAGTTTCTACACAGTAGAAAAACATTGAGCCTTCTCTTGTAGTAAAGTAAGGTTAAATCAGCAATCTAGTCTGGCATGGGTTGAACTCACCTACACATTTGACTTTGGGACACACCCAGGGATTTGTTCATAATCCTGCGACTGCCAAAATTATATTTATCTAGGAGTGTTGGGTCCTCTTAGTTAATCTTTACTTTATCAATCTGAAAAGTCCCTCTTTAAAAGAGTCAAAAGGTAGCAGTTCTTGTTTTGAGGTCTAACTGGTTTGATATTAATATAAACAGATCCCTTCATGTACCTCATATTTGCATGGTATATTTATACATTTTCTTTTAATTCTATAAAGTACATCTCTAGTAAAATTCAAGCCCACTGCCCTTGAGTTGACGCTGTCTCATAGTGACCCTATGGGATAGGAGAAACTGCCCCTGTGAGTTTCTGTCACTGTATCTCTTTATGAGGGTAGAAAGCTCTGACTTTCTCCTGAGAAGTGGCTTCTTTATCATCTCCAACTTTAAACTGGATTTATTTCAGTTTCTATATAGCTGGAATTACTTACACAATAAGCAATCATAGGTAAGTAAGATCCTGTATATTTTTTCCTGTGGCAATTTAACCGATGATAAATTGTGTAATCTCAATAATCTAATTATATAATTTATATTGACTTTTTTTCAAATAACTTGTAGATGATATCAGGAAATTAACAAAGGGTCAGGTAAAGAACAATAGACAATCTTTCAAGTTAGGAAAAATTTCTTCTCTAAGTGTGCTAGGAAGGCAGTTAATGGCACAGAACAGAGCATCAACAAGACCCGACAGGCAAAAGAGACTACTGACGACAATAATAAATGAGGAGAGACTATCAGATCAACTCTCAGTGATCTATGGGTGAGCTGATGATATCTCGGCATGTGCTAGTCCAGGCAGATTAGAGAAACAAAGCTATGGACACTCATATGTATATAGGAGAAAGTTTTACATAATGGGTAACTGTAGAGTAAGAAAGCAACCCAACCCAGTCCAGCCAAAGCCTATAAAACTGATATTAGTGCATATGTATGATACCAATAAAAAAGTTCTTTTCAGACTCACGAAACACATGCAGTGATGTCAAATGCATGATGTTCACAGGCCAATGGGTAGAAAGTCTTTGAATCCAGTGGTGTTGTAAACATCTCAGGAGGGTCTTAACATTGCTCCCCTGGTTTCAGAGGTCTGATGGCATCAGGATAGCTCCATGTGGCTTCTTCTGCTAGGGGCACTAGCAAAGTTCCATGCGTCTTCTCAGTTGCAATGTCTCCCAAGGAGTGAATAGTGAGAGAGAGAGAGGGAGGGAGGGAGGGAGGGAGAGAGAGAGAGAGAGAGAGAGAGAGAGAGAGAGAGAGAGAGAGAGAGACTTTCTAGCCTCCAAGGAGGAAAATCCAGATTTCCTAGAATTCTCAGGAGAAAGTCATGCCCACACAGAGACCTCATTGGTTATGATACAACTGACAGAATAGACTCCATCCCTTCCCTCTCAATCCTCTCAAATCCCAAATGGACACCATAGACCACCCTTTGTCAATTTGGCTCTTTCAACAACTCTTACGCCACATATAATTTTCAAACAATAATGTAATCATGTCTGTACCTAAGAGGATAAAATTAAAATGTATATAATTCAATATATCTCCATTTTCATTTAAACATAATATCCTAAAAGTGAACAAAACGAAGAGTACCCTATGCCTAACATATCCAGTTAAGTATTACCTACACTTTAGTCCTATAATCCTATGAATAAAGATTTCCCCATCTGTGAAAGTTAGTAAGTCCACCACTTCATGCCTTTATTCCCCCGCCCCCAATTTTGGGTATCCAATTTCTATACTACCCACTTTCATAAACTCAGTTCTCTGAAGAGACAAGCATAATCGTTGGCTTGAAGAATCTTCACTCCAGCTGGAACTTTGTGAAATCTGCCTCTATAAGCAAAGTCAAATCAGTACCCACCATTCATAAAGTCAATAGCAATATTCACCAGTTCACAGGCTCAAAAATATTTTCTTCATTTGGTCAGATTCTCATCGACTTAATATGGGCTGCCTCACTTAGCCTCCCCAGGGTGCCCATGGATCACCTTGCCTTTAGTCCAAGGGCTCGTCACAAATTCTCAACAAGCCTAGCCCCCTCTGTGGTGAGTCTGAAAAGGGCTTTATAGATAGTTATCAGACCATATACTTGGACTGGACTGGGTTAGAATGCTTTCTTAATGTACATAGTTTTATTTCTCTAGTATAACCAGACTAACACATGGCATAAGTTGATGTTGGCAAAATTTGTTAAGAAGTAGTTGAATTCAAGAAAGTTATTTGAAAGCATAGCAGATAAAATAGGCTCAAGACATTAAAAATGACAGCAGATCGAGAGGACTTCAGCATCATGTTTAGGTTTTATTTGAACAACTGGCTAAATGGAGTTCATTTATTGTGCTGAAAAATATGATGGATATGCAAGTATATGCCACAGAAGGATTTTATAATGAACCATGGGTTCAAAGCGTGGAAAAGAGGGAAGTGAAATGAGAGCAGAGAATGGTTATTGAATTTGTACTTTTAATTGATTGCCAATCCAATCCCAGGGAGTCAAATCCAGATAGAGAACAAGAGGAAAAAAAGGTAGTGTGGACCTTATGGAAAGGCAGCTCAGGGTAGTAGTTCTGCATTGCACTGTGATCCACATGGTGAGCAGTTCAAAACCTCTAGCAGCCCCTCCGTAGGAGAAAAACTGGGCTTTCTGCTCCAGCGAGCAGTTACTGTCTCAGAACCCCCAGAGGATCACTCTGCACCAACATGGGCGCTATGACAGTGAGTTTGGTTCTGGTTTTGATGATCTCCTGGACCTCAAAGTAAGATTGTTCCCTTCCTGAAGGGGGTCAAAATAGTCATAATGTAAGGACATGCTCACAAATTTACAGAAGAGAGATGAGACATGGGAGAGGCCTCTCAAGTCAGTCTTTGTAGGAGCTACTAAGAATTGTAACTTCTTACTCAGAGAAGAATTTAATAATTCACCTATGAATAGCAGATCCAGCATCCTGGAAAGATGAGTTTTCATTATACCTTCTGAGGGGAGACATGGTTTTCCTCCAGATAGCAACTTCCTGCTCTTTACCGAACACTCATCAGTCCCTAAACTGAAAAATCTATCCCAAGTAGTTTGTTTTAATAAGAAAAAAAAGTTAAAATAAAATAACAACAAAGAAGAAATATACAAAAATCCTGGGTTTTACCTCACTCCAATTCTTTGTAGTTAGGTCTTTTCCTCATAACAACTTGTGTTCATACTTAAAAAAATAGTTTCCTTTCTTTATGCTGTTCTGGGTTTCTGATCTATGTAATTTTGCCTCTCAAGAAATTCTGTGAATATTTCTTACAAGGTAGGTTTAGGGTGAAATATTACCTCTCTCTGTGTGTGAAATAGTGTTTCTCTCACTTAATATTGTTTTTTTCTAGTTGTACACACACACACACGCATATACACACGTGCCCACACCATATTCTAACAAATAACATGTGCCTTTTATCTTCATTAGCTGTTTCCTCCTCCCTTATATTTTCCTAACTGCTGCTATTGTGGGAAGCAGAGAATACGAAGAGAGTGTATATGTGTATATGGAGGAATCCTTTATTCTCTTATATTAAGGAGCCTGGCAGGTGGGTTTCCAGGGCAGAAGGATGGCGTCACGCTTGTGATTTGGAGATAAATCTCAACCTTGTTCTCATATTTGATATTGTTCCCCACCACATCCTCCCATTGTAGTACTACCTTAAAGTTACCCCTTACAAGCATGTGGCTGACTGCAGTGCAGCCTGCAGTTCTCCCTGTAGGAGCAGACGTGAGCTATTGCTCTCTAGACACTGAAGACAGCCCCCAACACTGGTGTTAGGTGACTCCTCCAATGAACTCAAGGGCTTTTAGGGTTAGGGTGCAGCCCACTTAGTTACAAACGTGGCTATCTGAAATTAGGGCGTCTTGCACACCCCTGGAGCATATATAAGCCTCTGTTGAAAATCCATTTTCCCTCTGGGCAGACCTAGACCCTAAAACCTTGACCTTGGAGATGAGCCCTGGCATGCTTTGTCATGCATCCTTCAAATACACAACTGCCACTTGGACCCATTTGTTTTGGGAGGCTGGTGCCATGAATTATGTTTTCTTACTATGTGTTGAAAACCTTGTATCTTTTTTTTAACAAGTAGAAATCTGTGTGTATTTTTGTAAAAACATTTTTATAGGGGTTCTTGCAGCTCTTAGCACAATCTCTACATATATCCATTGTGTCACACACATCTCAGCATATGCTGTCATCATCTTTTTCAAAACATTTTCTTTCTACTTGAGCCCCTTATATCAGCTCCACATTTCCCCCCTCCTCCCCATGACTCCTTGATAATTTATAAATTCTTTTTTTTCATGTCATAGACCATCTGCTATCTCATCTTGCCCACGTTTCTGCTATTCATATCCTTGGCATGGGGGCCACACATGTATCATTGTGATTGGTTTCCCCCTTCCTTCCTCCTCCCCAGCCCTTGCCCTCCTAGTGTCGCTGCTCTCTTATTGGTCCCAAGGGGCTTAGCTGCTCTGGATTTCCTGTGTTGCGAGTTCTTACCTTTTCTGGTATACATGTTCTGATCTAGCCAGATTTGTAAGATAGAATTGGGATCTTGGGTGTGGGGCTGTGGAGGAAGCATTAAAGAACCAGAGGAAATTTGTGTGTTTCATCAGTTCTGTACTGCAACCTGACTGACTCTTTTCTTCCTTATGACCATCCTGACAGGGCGTGACCAATTGACTACTGATGGACTTTGGGTCTCCACTCTGACCTCCTCCTCATTCCCACATATGTAGAAAACCTATCTTTTTATTTGTTACTGTTACCTTCTGTTTTCTCAGTTATGGATGAATGCATTGGCATAAGTTTTAGATTTACCTTCATCTTGCCCCATTGTCCTCATTATATTAATATTATTATTGTTGCTACTACTTATCTGCTAGTCCCCCAACTAAATCATCACTTCAAATAATTTCTCCGATTCACTTCACTGTCCGATGGGGTTACATAACTGCTGCTCAGGGCAATTCTCCTCTGGGGAGACCGTCCCTTGATCCCTGTTTGGACACCAAATTGTGGGCTTCCAGCCCAGGTTAAAACAGAAAATTGTCACCTACTTGGATAATTTTTAAAAGACTAAAAGAAAAGAGTAATATTTAAAAAAAACAATACAATTGATAATGAGCAAATTGAAGGTAGTACCAGAGAAGAGAGAAATGGAAGGAGTTATTTAAAGAAATAATTCAATAAGATTTCTGATCATATAATGATAGATGAGAAACTCATACCAACTTGTCCCCTGAGAATATCTCTAAAACTGAATAAAATGAGAAAAAAATTGAAGTAAAAACATTGAAACTGACTACACAAAATCCACTGCTATATATTAGATTCTGAATCAATTAAAGGTAATAGGATAGTGAAAAATATGTTTATGGGAGATATCCTATCAAAAAACAAATCCACATTTGGGCAGATCCTGAGTCATAGAGATCCTGTAGGGAAGAGTAAAATTGGACCAAATATTTCTAAATACAGGGAGTCCCCATGTTATAAATAATATATAGAGTTAAATGTGTTTTTAAATCAGACTTGTAGGTAAATTGGAATAGGTGCAAGCAGTTATTATGCAGTGTTGGGCTGGGAGCCCAAAATTCAGTAGCTCAAAAGCAGCAGCCGGAGAAATGCGAAGCTGTCTGCCTCCCGAGCTGGGGTTGCTGGACATGAGTTGCAATCAACTCAATAGTACGAAATTTTGTTTTATTTTTTTCTTTCTTTTTTTAGGGGGAGGGGTAGGCATCACTGCCCTCAGGTCGTGGGAGTAGGAGACCCAGCCTTTGCTCCATGGAGATGGAATCAAACCTCCATCCCAGTGGGCCCCAGTCCCGCGCACAACCACTACGCCACCGGGGCTCAGCCCAACTTTGTTTTATTTTTTTCTGTTGTGTGTGTGTGTGTGTGTGTGTGTGTGTGTGTGTTTATGTGTTTGAAAGAAAAGTCTCAGAAAACCGAGCCGAGCCCCGGTGGGGTAGTGGTTGAGTATGGGACTATGGCCCACTGGCTTGCTGGTTCAAATCCAGTGGCAGCTCTCCAGGAGCAAGGCTGGGTAGCTCCAAAGACCACCAGAGGGCAGTGATGCCTCCCCCCCCCCCAAAAAAAACAAGAAAAGTCTCAGAAAGCCTTTTGCCAATTATTAAAATTTGGTGTGCCTCAAGTAAGTTTGCATGTGTGTGTGAATAGGAAATTGGCTCCATCATTGCAGGAAATTACATTAATTTTCTGTCTGTATTCTGTATACATAATAATTTGTTTTTAAACACTGTGATGATAAAATAGTGGTGCCAACTATGTATAAAGGTACATTTTCTGAAGACTGAAAAATAACTCTCACTAGGAGAAAAATATTCTTTAAAAATGAAGAGCACTTTTATTAAAAACAACTATCACTGTCTCTATGGAAAGCATTTTGAAACTGTCTGGTTGTTAAAATGTCTTAGTAGAAATGCCCAACTTCCTAGTTATAATGGCTTTCAATGAATCAAAATAGTCTTCAAGAAGGGAATCTTTTCCTAAATATTTCTCAGAACAAATTTAAAACCAACTGCTCTCTAGACAATATCAGTTCACAGTGACTCTATAAACAGAGGAAAACTGCTCTCTAGGGTTTACAAGGGTGTACATATGTGTGGGAATAGACAACCTCATGTTCCAACAAAGAAGCAGCTATTAGATTTGAACTGATGAAATTGTATCCAACTGCTACTGATGGCAGTGGGTTTTCAGAGAAAGAGGATTTAGTTTCATTAGTTTGTTTATTTAGTCTTTGTTGTTTACTTGGGTAACCATTTCAAATAACAGTAAATGTAAGCTAGTTATTGGAAGCTAAGTTTTTATTTTTCTTGCCAATAATTTCATTGTTTTACTTTTATGAATTTTTAAATCATTTTATTGGGGACTCTTACAACTTTTATGATAATCCCTACATATTTGCATATGTTGCCATCATTATTTTCAAAATATTGTCTTTCTACTTGAGTCCTTACATCAGTTCACCCCCACCCCCAATTTTCTTCCTCATGAATCCTTGACAATTTATCATTTTTTTCACGTCTTACACCGACCATGTCTCCCTTCACTCACCTTTCTGTTGTCTGTCTCCCTATGAATGGGTTATATGTCAATCATTGTGTTTGTTTCCCTCTTTCTCCCCCACCTTCCCTTTACTCTCCTGGTATTACCACTCTCATTATTGGTCCAGAGGGGCTTATCTGTCCTGGATTCCCTGTGTTTTGAGCTCTTATCTGTACCTGTGTCCATGCTCTGGTCTAGCTGAATGTGTAAAGTAGAATTGGGGTCATGATAGTGATGATGGTGGGGAAAAGCATTAAAGAACAAGAGGAAAGTTGTATGTTTCCTTGGTGCTATACTGCACCCTGACTGGCTCATCTTTTGTGACCCTTCTATAAAGGGATGTACAATTGTCTACAGATGGACTTCGGGGTTCCAATCTGCTCTCCCCCTCATTCACAAACTATATATATATATATATATATATATATATATATGTTGTTTTGGGTGTTTGATGTCTAATACCCGATCCCATTGACATCTCATGATCATATAAGCTGGTGTGCTTCTTCCACATTGGCTTTGTTGGTACATAGCTAGATAACTACTTATTTGACTTCAAGTCTTTCAGACCCCAGATAAGATTTTTTTGTTAGCCGGCCACCATCAGTTTTCTTCACCACATTCATGGGTACTTAGGTACCCATTTTTACTTCAGTGATCATGTCAGGGAAGGTGAGCAGCACAAAATGTTAGGTTATTAGAACAAAGTGTTCTTTCACTGAGAGAGTACTTGAGTAGAGGCTCAATATTCACCTGCTGCTTTCATACTTAACAAACAAATATATGTACATAGATTATTTCCCTATCATTACATAAAAATATATTTGCATATGTGCATGCCAGTATTTAGACCTCTGTTAATGTCCTTTGCCTCCTACTTCTGTCCTCTATTTTCCTTTTTTTACTATCTTGGTTGACCTCACTTGGGGTACTGGCAGTTCTTCTTGGGTACATTGCCCTTGACCAAACCCTTTCAGGTAGCCTATTCTCTCCTCACCATTGATTTTAGATCACTGGTTGATACCTTGTCCCTGAGTTTGTTGGCATCTCCCATCTCTTTTCCCTGTCTCCCCTTCTCCTGTGTCTACCTGGAACCATCTTTCTCCTTATTTTCTCCTCCAGATGGTTTATCACACCTATCTTATCTAGATAAAGAATAATTAGCACAAAAAATCAAGACAAAGGAAAGCCTAGCAACCAAAGAAAAAAAACAAAACAAAAATAACAAAAACAAAACAATAGCATAAAAAATAAAATTCTATACATAGTTCCAGGTGTGTCTGTTGACTTTTATGAGTGTTTTCCAGTTGAGTCTGATGGGGCACCACACCCTGGCCCCAAAGGCTATTTTTGGTGTTCCTTGAGGACTTCATTGTTTTGCTTCCCTTGCTGCTCTGTGGATGCCCTTAATGTTTTGTCCCTGTGTGGTGTGGTCACTAAATCTTATAAACTAAAACTAAGTTTTTTAGCATTATATATTTAAAATATTTTAAAATAGATATCATAAAATTTTACTGACTTAACAAAGCTAGGTAACACTCTGTAATTACTAAGAATTCCTTATTGGTGAGCTATTATTTTAACCACTCTATATATAAAATAAAATTATCTATCCTAAAAAAGTGGTACATACACACCCATATGCACACACACATATATTCCTTGCTGTTTCTTTTTATCTATTTCTTCATATTTTATATTTATTTTAATAAATTTTAAATTAAAGTTTTATTTAATTTATTGGAGATCAAGATTTTATTTAAATTTTACAAATTATTTTGGTATATATTCCTAATATATATGACTTCTGTAGTTATCAATGTCCTAAAGAGGTAAATGGAAACTTTTAGTTAATGTAACTGTCGGTAAAGCTGAAATTTGCTTAAACAAATATTAAAATTATTCTCTTCCATCACTGTCAGTAATTTGTAGTCCACAAGAGCAATACTTAGCTTTAAGGTCATTAGAACTGCATGCCATATCTCTGATAATAGAAATTTGAAAGTTCACTGGTTAAACAAAAATGAATTTATTTAGAGAAATAATTCTTGCAATTTATATATTTGGGTTTAATGAGGCATGGGTTATAAAATTGAAAATAGGATTAAATATCTATTTAGAATTTATTCAGCCTCTTGGAAGTGTAAGATTCCTGCTGGGATAGTTATTAAACTATTGTCTTTCAGTTCTATCCATACCTTTTATAGGCTGTGTGTTGCTGGGCTTAGAGTTCTGCAAGCAATATTCCTCTTTGGACAGAGAATATTAAATTGTGTTAGGGAGTACACAGCTGAGAGATAGACAGGAGTCCGGGGATCAAAACAGAAATAGGCACTTCCAGTTTACTTTTCCCGTTTAGAGTTATCAGAGTAAAAGACTCTTCTAGGAACAGTGGCAGTTGGTTCAATTCTTCTTCTTTCTTCTCTGTGTACCCCAGAATCAGTCTACACCATCCTTCAGAGGCACCAACAACAGTAGAATCCGATGTTATCAGATGTCTCAAGTTTAATTTCTGGGCTTGGGTAAAACCATCATGTTCCATGGTTTCTCCTGAGAGGTTAGAGTGGCTTCCTTCAGTTCTGTTTTCTATTTTGTCCCTGAGTTTACTTTCTTGGCCCTCAACATCTATCTAAAAATTGTTATTTGATTGCTTATCAGTTAAATTTATTTTTACCTCTTATATTTTCAAATAAGCTGGAGAAAATTGAGGCTTTCATCTTGGTAAAGATGTACATTCCGAAAACCCTTGGCAGTTTCCTTGGTTCCCTGTGATCACAAGACTCACTGTGAGTTGGAATCAAGTTGAGGGAAGTTTCTTTTTCTGTTGTTGTGCAACAGATACCGCTTGCTTGAGAGCTGTTGTTCTAGTTTGACCTTCAGCTTCCCCCAAAGGATGCAGAAAGTTAGGGAAAGTATCACTTTGAACATAATTCCTAGACCACCAGCAGCAAAAATCTTGACTTTTGGCAAACTTCAAAACATTGGTTAAACCTTTCAGAGGTTGCAGGACAATCAACTAACCTGAAATGCAAGGATAAACAAATGCCTTTCAGAAGAAAGCAAGCTCTTGCTTACCTGGAGCAATTTAGGTGGCCATTACTGAGATGTATTCAGCTAAAAATCATTTACAAATCTTAAGGGCCATATGTGGGCGACCTGTGTGGGCTATCAAGGCTGTGATAGTGAGGGTTTATTGTGCCAACCTGACCTATGGACACGTGGAATTCATTGGAGGGCAGTTTAATAAAGGTTGAACAGATAAATGGCTTGCTGAACCGCCTTTCTATTTTCTTCTTCTCTTATGGTGAGACCAGCGTGTGGCTCTCTTAGCTAATTCTCTGCCTTAACTGGAAGACTCACTTCCTGATAGACATCCCTGAGGAGCAGCTTTATGGACCTACCCTGATGCAGCCCTGGGTGCTGGAAAACCCGTGTGGAGATCCCTGCCAGCACTGAGATGCTTGCTTACAAGCTCACTGATTGGACTTTCCTCCTGCATTTGGTGTCATTGCTTGCATTTTGTGAGATTGAGCAGGCCTTTGTAGATTGGTGCCAGACATTTGGACTAATGTAGGGCATACAGGCTTGGACAGCACTGGGTTAATATGTTTTTTCCTGTAAATTTAGCCTATATATAAAGTACTTTTATAAAATATGATTGTCTATGAATTTTGTTTCTCTAGTCTGGAAAGAACACAAAGGCAATATATAAACCCAGTGTCTATAAACAGGGGTGCCTATATTCACTGCTTACTCCTGATCCCTGATTCCTGGACTAGCAGCAAATAACAGATTTGAAAACAGGATTCTTTTTGAGTAGACTTGAGGGCAGGGATAGCAAAGGCACAAAATCCTCTCTGGACCTTTCTTTTTTATTTCCTATATAAAAAAAAATCTCTAAACAACTGGAAGGCTGTGGCATATACACTTAGAATTGTGGGTAGGGAATGATTATTAAGAACTCTTGGTCTCTTTGTGTCAGGGACACAGTACCTGTTTACACATAGCCTTAATCAGAGCAAAAGATAGCGTGCTTCTTGATCTCTTCCTATGAGTTGAACAAGTGTTGAATACCAAATTATAATATTTCTGGGAGAGAGATAAGAGCTTGCAAAGAGATTTTCTGTGAAGCTCAGTACAGAGCAGGCATTAGGAAAACTCCCAGGAAAAACGACCTGTAACATTTAAAGAATCCGAATTCTTTGAGGTACTGAGAACAAGAATAACTAAATAATCTGGCTCATTGGTAGTTAGGATGACAAAAGATATTTGCACCAAACGGAGTGGAGGAAATATACTGTGAACTTACCAGCACTAAAAATGTTCATGTTTTCAGAGAGAAGACAATGGGTTTTTGTTGGTGTCACCCAGTTGCTTTTCATCTATAGCAACTGTGTGCACAATAGCCCAGAAGACTGCCGGGTCCACTGCCACCCTTGTCATTGTTCCCATGCTGGGTCCATTGTTGCAGCCCTGGTGGCAATCCAGCACCTTGGCAGCCTTCCTTTTCCAATGCCCCTCCACTTTGGGCAGCATGAGCTCCTCCTTCAGGGACTGCTGCATCTTGACAGCACATCCAAAGTGTGTAAAGCAAAGCCTTGCCATTTACACCTCTAGGCAGCCCCTTCCAAAGCTGGTTTGCTTGACTTTTAGCAGGCTGTGGTATTTTCAACAGTCCTGACCAGTACCACAATGAAAATGCTCCCTCCTCTTAGTTCCTCTCATTTCATTGGCTAACTTTCAAAGGCCATGAGACAGTGGAAAATAGCCTGGCTTGGATCGGGCATACCTTAGTCCTCAAATAGCATCTTTCCTTTCAATACTGTAAAGAGGGTTCTTTTTTTTTTTTTTTTGCATCAGACTTACTTAATGCAATGTACCATTTGATCTCTTGACTGTGGCTTCCATGAACATTGATTGTGGACCCAGGTGTGCCAAAAATCTTTTATTACAATATTACCTCTTGGTCCAGTTATGAGTATTTGGAGTCTTCCTTACACTGAGTTGCAATCCATAATGAAGGTTGTCATCTTTGATTTTCATGAGCTGGTGTTTCAAGTCCCCATTCCCTTCAGCAACCAAGGTTGTATTACTGACACATCAAAGGTTGTTAATAAGCCATCCTTCCATCGTCATACTGCATTCTTCTTCACAGAATTCAGCCTCTCTGATCATTTCCTCAGTGTACAGGCTGAATGAGTACAGTGAAAAGATACAACACTACTGCATACCTTTCCTCATTTTAAACCATGCAGTACTTCCTTGTTCTTGTTCTGTTTGCACAACTACCTTGCTATCCAGGTTAGAGTCCTTCAGGTGCACAATGAAGTGTTCTGGAGTTCCTATTCTCAAAGTTATCCATAGTTTGTCATGAACCATATGGCTAAAAAACAAAGGCCACGGCCCTGACCATGTGCTGTTTAGAGTGCTAAGCAAAGAGAACTATTCTAAATTGCTAGTAGGGATTAAAAAATGGAACTTTGGAAGGAAGTTTTATAGCTTTCTGTGAAGTTTAATATATACTCATGGTCTAGCCATCTCCATCAGAGGTAATTCTCCAAGTGAAATTGTAATGGATGTTGACACAAACATGTATAAGTGACTGTTTTACTTGGTTTATTTTCAGATTAAAAAGCTGGAAACAACCTCAAATTTGTTAAATATGGAACTGACCAATAAGAACTGCGTAGGCACACTACTTAGGGGATAAAAAGAATGGCCCTACCATGACTACATGGAATAAGATGGAGAAAATTGAAATCATTGTGTTCAATGAAAGGAGCCTTTATGTGGTGCAAGTTTTTTAAATACTTGATACATGCCAAAACGTTTGAATCTACCAAGAGCTCCCATGGAAGAGAGGCCTACTGATCTATTTACAAAGGCCAGAGCTATTGAAAAATCTTTTCACCCCTTTGCTTTAAAATACACCATTGCTATGAATTAGAATTGGTTCAAGGGCAAGTGATTTCCATCATATGTAGTAAAAGTAGCTCCAGTGAGATGCTGACATAGTGTATGATTGTAGTAAGCAAAGGCACCAAATGGGAACCAAAAACACCATTGGTTACTGGGATCTAGGTATGATGAAGAGTGAGTCAACAGATGAGGATAGGAGATGCTGCATTTGGAGATGCTGCAACCTATTTATTTTATTTTTTGTAGTGTTTACACACAGTTATGTATTTAACAAGCTTGTCAAACAACATAAGAGGGTGAATTTTATTATATGTGAATTATAGAATAAAATCTTGAAAATGTTTCTATGCCTCCTCTTTGTTAATGCCATTTTCATTTGTCAATGCAGCCCCATCAGAATGGACACCAATTTATATAAAATCTACAGGATATTATCATAATTTTAAAAGGATGACTTTATAAATACTGTTAAAGTTCTAAAGATATTTTTAACATTTAATTACTTGGTGCTTAACCTCTTCTACTGGAGAATCATTGTACTGGAATGTCAAGTATATTTGTAATTCTGTTATGTAGGAGAAAATAAATCATACTATGAACTATATTTTACCTAAAGAGTTGGCACTCAAAACAAATCTCTAGAACTTCTGTTGAGCTTAGGCTTTAGCATATCATATTGCTATTTTTCATAAACTTACTTGGAAAAACAGATCAACATGGACATTTAAAAACAAATCTATTTTCTAGGGAATATTTCCATTCACTCTGAAATGGCAGTTCAGCATTTATATCTGACAGTTCTATTTATCAACATACTGTGACATTTAGTTAAAATGACTAGGGACACAGGGTGCTTTTCTATGTCATGAGTTGCAATTGCAATTTATTTATATGTAAGTCATTCAATCCCATTTCTAGGTTCTCTTTCTGTAAATCTGATGAAATGAAGGAATCTGTAAAACTTTTAAGATGTGGTAGGTCAGAAGCATACTTATTTCACAGGCCAGATTCTGAAATACCAACTCCTCAGAATGACCTTGACAGCCTTGATCATGATGCCAATGTCTTTCTTTACCTGCTTAGTTTTCTCTTTCTACACTATATATTCCTATTTGTACAACATCAAATACATTCCTAATTGTCATTTGTTATTTATTCTTTCTCACCAGGATATACTCCTTTAAGACAGGAGAGACTTGGTGATCATTGTCTCCTCCCACAGTGCTTAGAAAAATTTATCTATTGAAAAGTATGTTTTACCTTTCTAAAGATTTTTATTGGCAAATGTTTTTCATTCTACATTTTTTCCATTACTGAATTCTTACTTAACATGTTTGTATGTTTATAACATATGTTTTTGACTTTTATCAGTCTTTAATATAGTAGTAGTTGACAAAGTATGAAGAACTCTTTCAACTCTTATTTCTCTCTTCCTTTTGTTTTCCGGTTTCTCTCTCACTCTCTTTTCTCTATTTTTATCATTTGATTGAGGACTTTTACAGCTCTTATAACAATCCATACATCAATTGCATCAATCACATTTGTGTATATGTTACCATCATTAATCTCAAAGCATTGTCTCCTTGAGCCCTTGATATCAGCTCTTCTTTTTTCCCTTCTTCGCCCACCCTCTCAGCCTCATGAACAATTGATAAATTATTATTATTTTCATATTGTACACTGTCTGCTATCTCCCTGGACCCCAATTTCTGTTGTTTGTCCTCCTGTTGGAGTGTGTTGTACGTTGATCATTGAGATAAGCTCCTCATTACTCCCCTTACCTTTCCCCTGTCTTCGTGGTATTGCTACTCCCAGTACTCTTCCTGAGGAGCTTATGTATCCAGGATTCTGTGTGTCGAGCATCCTATCTGTACCAATGTACATGCTATGATCTAGCTGTATTTGCAAGGTAGAACTGAATCATGTGTAGGGAGGTAGGGTAGAGGGAAGTGTTAAAGAAATAGAAGAATGTTGTGTGTTTTGTCAGTGCTATACTGTACCTTGGCTGACTCGTGCCTTCCTTGTAACCCTTCTGTAACCAAATGATGAGCTTTGGTTCTTCACTCCAACTCCCCCATTCATATCAGTATGCCTGAGATCTGATCCTATTGATCACACAAGCTGGTGTTGCTTGGCTTTGTTGTTTCTCTGATAGATGGCCATTTGTTTAATTCAAGTCTTTAAGACCTGAGGTGCTGTATAGTATAAAAGTTGGGCACCATTAGCTATCTTCACGACATTTGCTTATGCACCCAATTTGTCTTCAGCAATTTTATTGGGAAGGTGAGCATTGCAGAAAGCCAGGTTATTAGAACAAAGAGTTTTGTGTTGAAGAAGGGCTTGAGTAGAGCCCCAATGTATGTCTGCTACCTTAGTACTTGACATATAAATATAGGTACATAGATCTATATCCCTATCATTATATATTAATAGATTTACATATATACATGCTTATTTTTGTAGCTCTAAAATGTCTTTGGCCTGCTAATTCTTTACTCTATTTCCTGTTATTTTCCTTCTCTTCCACTATCATGCTCAACTTTCCTTTAGCCCTCCCTAAATCCTCTCAGCTACATTGCACTTAAACCTCATTTTATCTTCCTACACTACTGCCATATAATTTAATTGTATACTAAAAATTAAGCTGCATGGTTAAAAACACAGAGAATGCTGTTATTATATTTGATTTAAAAGGTAATCACATTTTAAATAAATACATTTAAGAAAAATACATTTTATGTTGCTATAGCTAAAATTTTATTTTCAATATTCTTATTTTGTGTCAATGCATCTGATAGCATACTGTCTAGAATCCTTCTTTACTCTTTCTCATAATGCAAGTCTGCTGGCAATTAACTACTTGAGTTTTGGTCTTTTAATTTTGAATGATATCCTTACTAGTTATAGAATTTTAGTCCATAGTTTTGTTGTCTTTTCTTTCAGTACATTAATGTATGGTTCTAACAGAAATTCTACTGCAATTTTAATATTTTTTGATTCTCTATATGCAACATCATTTTTTTTCTACCTGACAACACTTCCTCTTTTTTGCTGTTGTTGAAGCAGATGCATTATATTTGTTCTAGGTTCAATGTCTTACCTTTTTAGTTTCTGATTATAGCTGAGGTCTTTGGCTTTTTGTTTAACAGTTGCTATTTTTCATGAAGATTGTTAAATTATTAGCTATCTCTTCAGATTTACGCTTTGTCTTATTTTTCTCTTATCTCCTGCCAAGACTCTAATTGAATATGTATTAAAAATCAAAACAAACTAACCAACAGAGAGCCTCTGATTTTGAAACCATTCTGGGGCAGGCCTGGGACCCCTGTGCCACTGAGTAGACTGCTCTGCATGGTTTTATTTGCTGTCAAGTTTTCTAGAAGCAGAGTGATGCCGGTGTGCCTGTACTGGAGACAGGAACTTTTTCTTGACTTAGTTATCCCAAATGTTTGATGAACTAAAACCAGATCTTGTTTGATCCAAATAACAGAGTTAAAACCTTGGATACCACTATGAAAAGTATTGGCGTCTTTTCCATAGCTTTATTGCTGTGTAAAAAAATGTTATCCTAGAGCTTCCTATCTATGATCCTCTATATTGTTTAGATGTAGAATTGAGGGTAATTCTTCCACTCCATGTGACATTGACTATTGTCACTCAATAATTTGCACTTTTCTGGTGACTATACTTTGAGATCTTTTAAGAATTTACTAATACATTTACTAGCAAGTAAATGTGCTTCTGTAAAGATTTAAAGGCTTGATAATCCAACAGGGGAGGTCTAATATGTCATACATTCCTGTACAGTTGCTATGAGTGAGAATCTACTCAGTGGCAATGAGTTTGGGTTTGATATGTTTGGCAGGTTAATTTTTGGTCTTTCTTTTCCCCCTTTTTAATCTGGTAAATATTTTTTCGGTAGTATAACAGGAGAAGTCTCCAGCTTTTTATTTTATCCCACTCATGTTGCCAGTGACCAAAGACATCATTCAGGTTATGATTGGGAATGAATTTGTTATGAGATTGAGTGCAATTATCTTATCTAATGACACTGCCCCCAGAAGAACAGATGCATGTTCACAAATCTGCTGTTACTCTTGATCAGGAAACCCGGGAACTTAAATCTTCTCCACTTCCAATATTTAGCATCAATTGCTGAATCTGCAGATGTTGTAAACTGTTCACAGTTACTATTTACATGAGGTATATTAATAATGGAAACATTAAATATAGGTTTCCTTTTTGCAAACTTCTTGAAACAATAACTATTGCATGTGATGTATTTGCCACAGTAGGTTCATTTCTGAAAGAGCATAAGATCTCTTGGGAAAAGGTTTGTGGTGTTTACACAGATGGTGCTCCAGTTTTGCTAGAATGTCGATCTGGATTTCAATGTTTGGCACAGAATGAGCCACTAAAAGTCATTTAAAGTCACTTTATGATTCATCGGTGTATATTAACAATGAAGATGCTGCTACAAGAGTTAAAAGACATAATGAAAAGCATCTTAAGTTCTGTCTATTTTGTAAAAGCAAGCACTTTAAACCTTCAACTATTTTCACAACTGTGCAAGTTGGATGCGCTGAACAATACTCTGCTACTTCCCACTAAAGTGAGATGGCTGAGAAGTTTTAAAACATGTTTTCATGATTAACTCAAAAGGTTTTTAATCAGAAAAAAGATCTTGATTCAAAGCACTTTTCAGGTATAAAGTAAACTGCAGAGAATAGCTTACTTGGATGTCATCTTTGTCATCATGACTGAGTTAAATTTTTAATTGCAGTGACCACAAGCAACATCCCTCATTTGTCAGAAAGATAATATTATTCCAAATGAAACTTCAGCTTTGGCAAAAAAATGGGTGGAAATAAAATTTACACATTGCCTCCATTATCTGCTTTCCTTGAGGAACATGACATTAAACCAGACAAAAGAAATACCATGATAATCTCTGTGAAAGAACACTTGCACATCCTTGCAATGAAATTTCATCATACTTCTCAAATCTGCCTGACACCCCATTTGCACTTGCCAGAAGCCCCTTCACAGTCAGAGATGAAGATGTTCCTGAGACAGCACAAGAGTTCATTGAACTTATTAATAGGTATGCAGCGAGAACTGATTTCTTTACAATGCCTGTTACAAAATTCTGAATCAAGTGCTTGAAGTCATATTCTGTTCTGTTTGAGACTGGGTTGTAGCCTCTTTTTCCATTTTCAAAAACATATCTTTGTGAAACAGGGTTTCCCAGCTTGTTGAATATCAAGTCTAAATACAGAAGTAGACTTGTACTCTTGCAAAGACTGCCCCAAGAATTTCTGATCCAGTGAGAAAGAAGCTTTGTATTGACATTGGCTTTTTATGCACACTGTTGCAAAATGTAGCAATGTAGTTTACTGTTGTTATAGTAAGACTGCTACCTGTGCTATACCATGCTTAAAGACAAAATCTTATTTATTTGTTATTAGAAATAAATATTTCATGATATATAACTACATATTATTTTTGTGATTAATCACTAGGCATTAAATATGTTCCGTTTGTAACAATGAAAGTACATCCTGCATATCAGATATTTAAAAGATGGTTCATAATAGTAGCAAAATCACAGTCATGAAGTAGCAACAGAAATAATTTTAGGGTTGAGGTCACCACAACATGAGGAGCTATATTAAAGGGTCACATTAACCATGAACCAACATAGGGAGGAAGGCAACAGGCTGGTGATTACAGAAGCAAATGAATCCAAGGTTGCCAGGTCAGATGACAGGCCAGTGTAGAGAGCCAGGTTAGGTAGACAAGCCATATGGAAAGTCATTAGTTCAAGTCCACAGAACCAGATGCCAATGAGCCAGATACACATTCCAGATCCAGCAAGAAGCAAACACACTCAACCATTGCATCTGCTTATATAAGAACAAGGCCACACCTCAAGGAAATTCCTTTAAATTGCCTAAGTGACTTACACTTTGACTGAGTAAGAGGACTGCAGTCCACCTTAATCTTCTTAGATCTGCTTTACTACTCAGAGCAGATCCCATTGTGGAGCTATTTGCATTATGTTAGGTGGCATCATAGGGGTCTATGAAAACCCTACTGCCTTATCATTGAGAATCTTGGCCCTGCTATGTTATCACAAAACCTAAATATCCTTTGTAGTGGCTAGCTTTCCCCTGAATATATTAGAAGAAACCAAACAGGTTTCTTAAAGCCTAGGACTGGAAAAGGTGCTATATCACTTCTATATTCTACTAATAAAGTCAATTTTCTAGACTAGCCCAGATTAAAAAGCAGAAGCAACAAATCCCATTTGGATAGGTCAAAGAATATAGGTCTGAAATACATGGAGACCATGATAATGGTCTTTGAAGATGATGCACTAAGATATAAAAGTGACTCTGGTGACAAAAAAATGAAACTGACTCATTCAACTAGTGAAGATCCTTAAGAGATTTGCAATCATGATTCCCAGAATTATTTTTGGAAACATTCAGGAATCATCTTTAATTGAAGAGGTGAAGAACAAAGGAGTCAATGAACTTTGGCCAGAGGAGATATTTTACAGTTTCTTGTACCATTTTATTTCATAAGTTTGCTTAGAGTATAACTGCATGGGGCCTGCTAACAGCCTGAGAGTTGTCAGTAGTTTAAAATCATTTTAACTTACCCTATCTACCAACACCTTTTTTATTGAGGACTGATTTTAGAGCCCTTATGATATTACAAAAGATTTTAATTTTAGTTCAAAGATTGCTTGTTTAATACATGAAATTTAATGATTCTTTCTTAATTATATGCATCTTCTCAGCTTGCATTGGAGTGTGAAGAGAAACATTGTCTCAATACTGATTCTTGCAATGTGGTTGGGTTTGTCTTCAAATGTCAAAGTTGATAATCATCAAAATAGAGCATTTTTTGGTACTCTGTTCAAAACAGTTGCTAACTATTTTCTCTAAGATCAATATAGACTACTGTGATAATATTACTAGGTAATGTGGCTGATGTAAGAACTCTTGAAATTAGAAACACACTTGGATTGAAAATGTAGCAACCAAACATAAAGCTATCCCCCTAATGAAGAGATTCTTACTCATAATGAGTCTATACTGAAAAATAAAACAACCCCTATAGGACTTTTAAGACTGCAAATCTGGATGAAAGCAGTCTGCATTACTTTTCTCTCTCTGGGCAGCTGGTTTGTTTGAACAGCAGTCATTCTTGTTAACAACCAAGTGTTTAAATCCATGTGCACCGGGGCTCTTGCAATGATAGTACATCTAATGTTTCATACAGTGGGTATGAGAAATTTAAAATATATAGAAGCTATAAATAAGATTTCTTAAATACAAGAAACTAAATCTATTTTGGGCTGAGTTCCAGTGGTGTAAGAGGTTGAGTGTGGGACTGTGGCCCACGGGCTTGGCGGTTCAAATCCAGTGATGGCTCTCAGGAGCAGTGCTGGGTAGCTCCCTTGACCACCAGAGGGCAGTAATGCCCCCCCAAATTAAATATATTTCCTCTCATATGATAATTATTTTTGTCATCTATTTAAGTATCTTCATCTTGAATGCCAAGGTTATAACTCAAATTCCATAGTTTCTGATAATAATATTAAGGTACATTTGTTTCATGTCATTAGATTTTTAGTGTTGAATCACTCTAAATCACCTTTGTTCAAATAATTCTTCATATTTGATATTAATTCTGACCTCAAACTCCTTTTTGCAGTTGTATAAGAACTATTCCCTTTTGAAGCATCGGAGAGACTAAGACTGTATTATGGAGAGAACTCATCTGCAACTGTACACTGATTAAGTTTGATTTAATCAAACTTATTTAATAAGCTTTGTTTGTAATAAACTTGTTCATGTATGATATAGAACCCTAACAGCAATACTTTTTAAAACGTATTCTCATGTGTTTAACTTATTCTCAGTCACAGTGAGATATATAAAATCTTGGAAAAGCCCCTCTGAATTTCAGTGATGTTATATTTAGAATATTTAAGAAATCAAGTTCACCCGACTACTCAGAAGCTATCCAGCTTGAACAAAGATGTAGCTATAATATAGGCTCTTGCTGATTTGTTCTCCTTACATGAAGTATGGCCACCTACTGCCATTCTCTTACATACACAGGGTGAGATGACCCTGATTTCAGCAATTTTACCCCACAACCCTGATTTTATTGTTTCTGAATTCTTTTTGTTCGCTAAACTCAGAGAACATTGAAAAGGAACAAGTCTTAAGTCCTTAAAGGGTGTCCAAACTTCTATTTGAAGTGGTGTAAATTAAAGAATTACAGAATTTCTTAAGTAGTGCTTAGAGGTGGAAATATTTCCATAGTCAAATGTGCATAGACATAAATGGATGACGTGCCAAGACACAAGAGCTTCACATTTCAATATTTTTGTCTAAGAAAGGGTGTGATGTTTTTGTAGAAATACTTTTTGATATTTTTGTACATTGGTGTGTTAGAATGGACTTTTTCAAGAAGTAAAAATATATAGTGGGGAGGGAGAGCAGGAGGAAGGAGAGAAGACTCACACGGTTGCATAAGCAGGCAAGTACAGTCCAGGCAGGTTCAAAGTCCATGTGTCAAATGTTAAGGTGGAAGCTTCTCCTGCAAGGGGCCAAGGGCAGATATGTAGAATCCAAGGTTAGTAGTTCAAAGAACAAGACTTGCTAATGGTTTCTTGGTGCAGGATGTTAAATGAAGTCCAAAGGACCAGAGGTTGCCAAGTTATCTGATCCACATGTGGTTGTTTTTTTAAGTTATCAAGGTTTCATAAGGGTGGGGGGAATGGGAAGGGGATGGAAAAAGCAGGAGCTAATATCAGTGTCTTAAGTGGAAAGAAAATGTTTTGAGAATGATGATGACATCTAAGGTACAAATGTGCTTTGCAGACAATGGATGTATGGATGGATTGTGCTAAGAGTTGTATGAGCCCTCAATAAAATGATTAACAACAACAGCAATAAAAACAAGCTTTTCACAGTGTCCACTTAAATATGAAGTGGGTTACATTCCTGAGAAAACTTCCTTTCAATTACAACAATTACTAAGGGGATTGCATTCCACCCCAATCTTTTTACAACTGATTGGCTACTTACAGCAGGTCCCACTATAGACGTGATTATGTTAAGTTATATTATAACCTTGAGGGTTACTAGGACTTAAATGTCAAACCATTGAGACTGCTAACCGAGTCAAATTGACCCAAACCCTAACTATCACACTTGGTTTACCATTTCTTATAGTATCCTCCTGTGCTAGGAAATTGATATACCCAAGTTCTAATATTTGTTCTTTATTCTTGATATCGACTAATCAACTGCATGAAAATACTAAGGTTAGAGTAGAACATAGAAAAATGAACATAAATTTCTAAGAGCTGAATATTTCTGTTTTATCTCTACTTTTTGCTTTTTCATTTTATTGGACACCCTTACAACTCTTGTCACACATCACTTGTGTCAGGCAAATTTGTACATATGTTGTCTTCATTCTTTTCTAAACATTTACTTTCTATTGAGCCCTTAGTATCTTCTCCTACCCTAACCCTCTTGATTGATTATACATTGTTATTACTTTCATATCTTTCACCAACAGCTGTCTCCCTTCCTCCACATTTTCTGTTGTTCTTCTCCCTGGAGAGGGGTGTATGGTTATGTGCCAATCAATGTGATTGGTTCTTTCTTTCTCCCTTCCTCTTCTCCTCTTTCTCCTACCCTTCTGGTATCCCTATTCCAGCTCTGGTTCCTGGGTTCTGTGTGTCGTGAGATCCTATCTCTTATCTACCCCTATGTACATGTTCTGGTCTAGTCTGATTTGAGTAGCAGCACTGGGGTTATTTTAGTGGGCAATGAGGATGCCTAAAGGAACTAGAGGTATATAGTGTGCTTCATCAATGCTTTACTATACCCTGGTTGACTCATTTCTTTCCTGTGGGGAGATTGTTCCATTGTCTACAGGTGGACTTTGGATCTCTGCTCTGACTCCCCTAATTCTCAAAAATATGTTCTTGTTTGTTTGTTATGTATCTTCTGATGCCTGTTACCTGGTTCCTATGACTCTTCATAATCACATGGTTGTGTGCTTCTTTCATGTGGACTTATTGCTTCTCTTAACTTCAAGCCTTTAAGACCACAGAACATATATCTTTTAATAGCTGGGCACCATCTGCTTTCTTCACCACATTTATTTACGCACCCATTTAGTCTTCAGTGATTGTGTTGGCAGAGGGTACATCTCAGACTGCCGATTTGTTAGAACAAAGTGTAATTGTATTCAGAAAGGGTATGAGGAAAAGTTCAAAGTCCATCTGCTACTTCAATATATTACCATGTAAATATATATATATATATATATATATATATGCCACTATCTCTAATTTTGTGGATCAATATATTTATATATGTACACTGATATGCTTATATCTCTATCCATTGCTCTGCTTCCTATGTCCTTTCTCTGTTTCCTTTTACTTTCCTTCTGCTGCACTGTCACTTTCCTCTTATCTTTTAACTATCATCAAAATATTAACTACTCTGAAATAGGGTTCTTTGCTAGAAACAAACCAGTTTCAATTTCCCTACCAAGATTCTAATCTACAATTTTGAATTATTGAAATGTGTTGCACAGAACCAGTAAAAGATAAGTAAAGTAAAAGATAAACTTATAATACATTTTGAGGAAAAACAGGCTATGCAAATATAACACAGATACTGTGTTGTCTTAAATAGCATTCTGTTTGACCTCTCTAGTTGCTAATAGCCATTGCAATGGTTTCACAGAATTTAAAGGCAAAATTCAGATTAAAGGGTTTATCAAGGAAATTAATGTTATAATGCCAGTGTGAAATGCTCAGAATTGATTTGTTTATCAGGACAGGTTACAAAGTTCTGTTTAAAGATGGAAATCGAGTTACCATATGACCCAGCAATCCCCCTACTGGGCATATACCCAGAAGAGAAAAGAAACAAATCACTGCCAGACATTTGTGCTCCAATGTTCAGCAAGGAGTTGGAAATACCTCAAATCTTCATCAAAAGAATGTGGTACATACATAAAATGGAGTACGGCATATCCCTAAAAAAGTAGTGATGAACGCATGAAACACCCTCCCACATTGGAAAAACTGCGGAGTAGAAAATGGACCAGACTTCAATCCAGTGCACCAAGATGTGAATGCAACATACAGGCATGAAGCAGGGAACCAATAGAGATGTCTGCTATGCGGGCACTCCCCAAGCCGCAGAGGAATGCACTTGAGGATAGCATTGAAGCTGCAGCTTAGGAAGAGAGAAGCAAAGGAAGAGGGAAGGAGAGAGAGTGGAACACATCATGGCCCACCAAGTCCTAAGGACAATATTTCAGCTGAGAGCAGTCAATACACAGAGAGGGTCACAGGGTCGGCCCCACCATGAGACAGGATGCCATCCTGCAATGACACATGGCACAAAGAGGGCCAGCCCTGGAGACATGGTGAGACAGATGTGCCTGATGCGACCTCTCCTACCACACCAGGGTGAAATTCTAGGGTTGTACAGTGAAGCAGCAAGGGGGAAAAGCAACAAAGTCCCTGAAGAACGCCAAAGGCAGAGTTTGCGTCCAGGGCGTGACAACCTAGCAGACTCAACTGGAAAACATTTATAAAGGTCAGCGGAGAGACCTGGAACTTTTTGAGGGTTTTTCTTCTTTTTGCTAGTGTTTTTTTTTATTTATTTATTATTTTTTTATTCTTTATTTTATTTTCATGCTTTGTTTTGCTTTATTTTTGCATGTATTATTGTCTATGCATGTCTATCTGGACAAGATAGATGGCGTGAACGATCTGAAGGAGAGACCAATTGGACCAACAGATGGGTATGGGTGGGGGAGACACAGGAGAGAGGCAGATGAGAAACAAAAAAGGGAGATGGCAAGAAGTCCAGGGACAAAGGAAGCACCCTTCTTTCTACTAACACAGCACTCTGTGATGCCCACCTTCTCTGACATGAACGCTGAACACAAAATAGGTATATGAGCAAATGTGGCGAAGAAAGCTGATGGTGTATGGCTATCAAAAGATAGCCTGGGCTTTTAAAGATTTGTAGATAAACAAGCGGTCAGCTAGCTGAGAAGCAACAAGGTCCACATGAAAGAAGCACCACAGCCTGTATGATCATGAGGAGACCTGTCAGTCAGGGTACAGTGTAGCAATGGTGAAATAGCAACTTTTCTCAAGTTCTTAAATGCTTCCTTCCCCCACCCCCACCCCACTATCATGATCCAAATTCTACCTTACAAACCCGGCTAGATCTGAGGATGTATAATGGCACAGATAGGAAACGGAAGCATAAGGATTCCAGGACAGTTGATTCCTTCAGCACCAGTGGTGAGGGTGACAATACCATGAGGGTGGAGGGAAGGAAAGGTAGAAAAGGGGAACTGATTATAAGGATCTACATATAACCTGCTCCCTGGAGTAAGGACAACAGGGAATTGGGTGAAGGAAGACATCATATAGTGTATGATATGATAAAAAAAATAATAATTTATGAGTTATCAAGGGTTCATGAGGAAGGAGAGATCAAGGAGGAAGGGGAAAATGTGCTAATACCAAGGGTTTAAGTAGAAACCAAATGTTTTGAGAATGATGATGGCAACAAATGTACAAATGTGCTTGGCATGAAATAGATGTATGGATGGATGGTGATAAGAGTTGTATGAACTCCCAATAGAATATTTTTTTTTAAAAATCTTGTCTTAAAACAACAGTCATCTAAATGAGCTAACATCTATTGTTAGGTGTCATTAAGTCAATTCTAACTCATTGCATCCCTATGCAAAACAGAACAAAACACTTCCAGTCCTGTGTCATCGTCACAATTATCCCTATGCCTGAACCCATGGTTGTAGACACTGTGTCAATATGTCTTGTCAAGGGCCTTCCTCTTTTTCATTACTTCACTTTCCCAGACACGGTGTCCCTCTCCAGTGACTGATCTCTCTTGGTAATATACCCAAAGTATGTAAGACAAAGACTGGCCAACCTTTCTGCTAGGAAGCATTCTGTCCATACTTCTTTCCAAACAGGTCAGTTTGTCCTTTTAATTGTGCATTGTACTTTCAATATCCATCACCAGCACCACAATTCAAATGTATCAATTCTTCTTTGGTTGTCCTTCATCAATGCCCATCTTTCATATGCATATGAGGCAATTGAAAAGATCATGGCTTGCGGCAGGAAGAGTTCAGTTCTTTAAGTAATACCCTTGCTTTTAATTACTCACAAATATGATGCAGCAGATTTATCTAATGCAGCACATCTTCTGATCTCTCTTTTCTCAAGTCATTTTATGGCATTCCATACATCAACATCAATTGTACCAAACGTGTTTGTGCATATGTTGCCATCATCATTTCCAAGACATTTTCTGTTTTAGTCCTTGATATAAGATGTTCTTTTTTCTCCTCCCCCTCCCACCTGACTGTTTCCTTGATCAATTATATATTCTTATTGTTATACTGTATTGTTATACTGTTATATTGTTACACTGTCCTTTGTTTGGGTTTACCCACATTTTCTTTATTCATCCCCTGTGAGTGGGGGAGCTATATATCCAATCTTGTGATGGGTTCCCCTTTCTCCCGCTTCCCCCTCCTTGACTATGCCTCTACCCTCAGGAAATACTGTTCCTGAGGGGCTTATCTTTCCTGAGTTACACGAGGCAAGAACTCTTACATGTACCAATGTGTGTTTTCAGGTCTAGACAGGTTTGCAAGGTAGAACTGGGCCATGGAAGTAGGGGGTTTGGGGGAAGGAAGTATTCATGAATTCGAGGAAGGGGTGTGATTTGTTGGTGCTATATTACCTCTCGATTGAATATTCCTTCCTTATAACCCTTCTGTGGAGAGATACCCAATTGTCTACAGATGGGCTTTGGGTTTCCACTCCAACAGCCCTCATTTGCTTTGATTTAGTTGTTTGTTTTGTATCTTTTGCTACCTTTGTTCTGTTGTGCAAAGGGTTGCAATGGGTTTGTACCAAGTCATTGGCACCCAGCAACAGCATGATTTCAATAAAACTCAAATTCACTTACAGAGACCACATGGGGAATAAACCTCTTTGAAATCCTTCTGGCCCAATGTTTAATGATATGAAAATCCCTGCTTACCAACAGAAAACATCAGAAAATGAATTATTACAGATATATATATATATATATTTTAAAACTCACTTCCATTGAATAATAAATGTTGAATCATAGCAACCCTAGAGTAAAAAATAAAACTGCCCCTGTCATTTCCAAAACTGTAACTCTTATTGGGAGCAGCAAGCTCCATTTTTCTCCCTCCAGCCAGCTGCTTCTTTCAAACTGAATAACCAATATGTCACCAGGGCTTCTATTATTGGAGGTACAGGTAAATTTTAACATAGTTTATTTTCCTTTTTAGTCCTTACTTATTTTTGCTTACTTTGAAAAATTCTCTCCTTTGGGGGTGGTGGTGGATATATATACATATGTATATATATATGGGTATATATATATATATATATATATATATACCCATGATATTGTTGCACTCTCTCTCTCTCTCTCTATCTATCTATCTATCTCACACACACACACATACACACATCAAGTATATGTAAACTGATAAAAGAAAACCTAATCTACTGTGTAAACTTTCATTGAAAACTCAATAAAATTTTACTTTAAATAAAGAAGAGATACAACATAAACAAGGGCAAGAATGCAAGATGGTCACATAGTTGATTACCAGATTTTGCATTTTTATATACATAAAGTAAAAAGAGTCACACTGAATAAATCATTCATTGCCTTCAGTTCTATCCAGATTAATAATAGATGATATATTCTTTAAGGAGATTATTATCATCATTAATTAGTTTAGGAAATTATAGATATATATGAAAATTATTTCCCAAATTATTAATCCCCAATAAAATGATTTATTAAAAATAAATAAAATATTTACATTTCCTTCCTTTCATTTCCTTCCTTCATATTTATTCACTTGCTTCTTTTGTAAAGTCTAGAAATCATCTTGATAACTATTTAGTGCAAAGATCTTCATACATTTTAATTTTAACCTCAAGATTCTATAATTTTCCCTAAAACCCAGTATAAAAAGAAAGAACCCAAGAGTTATTTTGCATAAGGCCAAAGCTATTAGAGTTCTTCATACTCCTCCATACATATAGGAATACTGAAAATCTTTTCAGACTATTGTACAAGTTCCTCATTTTAAATAAAAAGAAACCGAGACAGAGAGGTGAAATAAGTTTCTCTTACCTAGTATCAAAGACTACTGTTTACCATAAATGTATTGGATTGTGCTAAATGATTAAAAATATTTTATAGTTTCATGCCTGATGTGCTTTGATTAAAGTGTTCATCAAAGTTCTGTTGTGCAAATATGCGTTTGTAGAAATTCTCTATACTACCATAGTAAAACGGAAATATTAAATCAGTATGAGAATGACACTTTTTGAGATATGTAAAGATAAGTAGGAGAAAGTTGAAGAACACTTTGTTCTGACATTCTTAATAATGGAATGAGCCAGATATGATATGCTTCATTGCCTCTAGCTTGGGTCACTATGTATGGTGTCATCATGAGAGAGTAAGTTAAAGTGATGCTTGTGAGAAATATGAACCTCTGTTCTACAGAATAAAACTCTATCTTACTTAGTGCATCTATGATATTCAACCGACTGTAATCTTATACTAAGCAGCGTGAAGTTGGAGAAATGCTTAAGTTGAGGACAAAGTGAAGGGCAGGCAACATGCATTTTGTGGACAAAATGAAGGGCATGCACTTGGAGAGGCGGTATGGATGATGTGCTAACTTTGTTTGCTTTAGCAGTTTGTGGGGTAAGAACTTGTTTATCTCCCACTGGTGGGGTCTCAAATAACTATGTTTCCCAAAATTTCTTTCCCAGTAAGGGCTTATAATTTTTTGACCAGAGACTTTTGTTTGCTTGTTTGTTTTTGGAAGTGTTAAGGCATAAAGAGTAAAGGCTACTATTCTCAGGTGGTCCAACAAGAGACTTTGTCGATCAGTCATAATGGCCTTCCTCACAGACTGAGAAATTTTGAAGACTTTTCTCTGAGCTTGCGGCTCCCACACACTTCCTGGTGCTTCATGCTTGGACCTTTCTTCTTGACCATTATGCTTGTTCTCCTGCGTGTCAGAGACACTCTCCTTTATGTACACATCACCTGGTTTTCCTGGAGCTGCATCAGTCCCTGCATCTGTACAAAACTTTATACTACAAATAAATAAAATGGTTCCTCTTTTCCAGATAGAACTCTGACTGACGGAATTAAATTAGGACATTGATGATAAAATATAGGTTAAATTTTTTTTAAATCATGCAATATTAATAAATAGTAAGGAGAATGGCCACAATGAATAAGTGTACAATGTAAAACAATAATTAATGAATAAGTTAAAATTTTTAAAATAAAGTTGCCAAACTAATTAGAATAAAATAATCAACTTAAAATGATCAGCTAGTGGAGTAATGCAAACAGTAACCCAAAATGAGGCAATTGTTGCCTGGAAAAAATGTAAAAACAATTATACAGCCAGTGAAATTCCATTCTGCCTTTTAGTATTATTATCTTGACACAGAATTCTAAACTGGTTCAGCAAAAAAAAAATGAAATGCTCACTGTGGGGTAGCATGGAAGTCCTGATGGTGGAGTGGGTAGAGTTGGGTCACGAACTGCAAGGTCAGCAGTTTGAAAAGACTGACAGCTTTAAGAATCCATGGGAGCAGTTCGATCCTGTCCCACAGCATGATTATGGGTCAGTATTGGTGCAACACAGCTAGTTTGGTTCGGGCTTGGTGGGCTGGCATGGAACTCTTCACTGCCCCCTTGGTTTACCATTGCAATTAAAAAAATCAATCTGACCATATACATATAAATCACCTCAACATATATAATTGGCAATTAGATCGCAACTGTATGTTGGCAAGCATCATTACAGGTACATAAAAACATCAATGAGAAGTGATTATTGAAGGGTTGTGAACCTTACAGACAGAAAGATATTAGGCATTAAAAACAAACCACATCCATGTCGAAGTGTTTCTAAGTGTCTCTGTTTTAGCACTGCCTATATTTTTTGATGACAAGTTTGAATTTAGTGAGAAAATTAATTTATGGATTAAAAAATTAAGTTAAACACTTCATTTCAAGTGGCATGAGTATGCAGATTATTAAAAGAATGAACGAGAATATTTTGATGTAATGCCAATAAACAGTTCATTTATCTTAGTCTACTTATTTCATGCTCACCAGGAGCCTAATGATTATGATCTGTCTCCTCACATAAAATTGCCTAAATGTGGATGCACTGATAACACAGACTTTTCATGATCAGGGCTTGACAGAGTATTACTTCATTGTAAGTATGAAAAACTGATTTTTTTAGTTTCATTTAAAAATATTTGCTCACCAGAACTTGATTATTCTGTAAAAAATTAAAGCAAAGTTATGGAAACTTGATCATTAATCCTTATTTTTAGAAATCTTTTTGTTAAGTTTCACAGAAAATATATTTTTTTCTAGAACCTCGTTTTGCCAACTATTAATTCTATATTCTTTCTATTACATTTGGTAGCAATGTATAATTGTAGCATGTGGCAAGAAGGGCTATACTGTTATTATGTATCTTAGAATTTTGCTACATAAATGCCAAATAATGTGAAAAATGACCAGCTCTACATTTTGAGGGGAAAATACTTTATGAAATTTATTCATTATTTTATGTTTTCTAAAACTACACATTATCTCTAGTTTATTTAGTAAGTATATTAGTCTGCTGGGCCAACTACTGGGAGAAAAATTGATTGCAATATGTAAAGAGATATGAGTGGAAAAGAGAATAGTTTTCTTTGTTCACTTACTAATCCTGAGAAATTCTCTAAGTGTACCATAGCTTAGGATCTGAATTGTTCCAAAAAATGGTTTTCACTAGGCTTCTGTTAATGAGTACTTTGGGAAAAAAATCCTATTTCTGCCTTTTTACTTATGAAAAAAAATTTTATTTATCAGTTTGAATCTTATTTATTGTATGTTTCAGGTAAGGACATGCAAGGAATTTATAGAGATCTTCAGATTGAAAGTACAGCAACACTGCAGTGTGAAATCAAGACATTCACTTTCCTGATATTTCCTCCTTTTCTTCAGTCTACTGTATTTACTGACTCCTTTTCTCTGCTGGTTTCTTTCTTTCTTTTTTCTATACACTTTCATATAAAGGTTCCTCGTCTAAGATCAGAAACACTGGAATAGTAGCGACACTATAGATGCAAGGTATTATAAGATCAAAAATCTATGAAAATCTATCAAAAATCTATGTTTCTATGAAAATCTGAACAGCATACATAACTTGTCAGTGTCTCAGTTTCTCCAGCTGTAATTGGGCATGATTTTCTATGTGAGTTGCAATATTTAAAGTGACTCCAAAAATTAAAATGTATAATTGTATAATGCTTGTTTTATTTCATCTACTACAATATTTTCTCTTCTCATATCATTCAGCTTGCACTTGAATTGAAAATGGCCAAGACCCTGACTTCAGGTTCTATTACCAGTCGAGCTCTATATCTATTCATTCATGCATCCATTGATTCATTCACTCATTGTTTTCCCCACAGCGTTCTGTGGACTTATGCAAATTTACCTGAATGCATTGAATTTACTACCTTCATCACAACTGATAAATTTTGATTCCTTTTTGCCACTACTATTGTCCTTTTCAGTGACAATTAGCACTATATAAACCAGTAATCATCACTAGATACAAATTTGTCAAATAAAAAATTTTTGAGTGGGAAAATAGAAGGATATATATATATCTCCCAATTTTTAATTATAATTTCATTATTTTCTTCTTTTTCTCATTTAGCAGGCAATGGTGAAATAAGAGAAATGATTTAAAATAAGCAATTAATAGTTTATTTTTTATAACTATAAAGTATTATAGTTATATTAAAGTAACCATTTAATATAATAGTTAATTATATTATTATAATATAATAATATTATCAGTTGCTTAATAAGCAATTTACTTCTTTTACATAGGTAAGAATGGGGAAATTAATCTACCAGTTTTACTGATATTCCTCAGGTTGCTTTTTCCTATTTAACTGAAACCCACTTAAAAATTCTTAAATTAATCTCATATTTTGCTTTTCGATAACTAATCAATGTTGAAGTAAAGTTTTCCCTCAGTATTTAAATGCTATTTATAAAATTATGTAGTTATTTCTTTATATAGATATTTTTGAAGATTTAGTAAAAGGGCACAGATAAAGATACATAAACAATCTTTCACACACTCTTTCTCCTCTCCCCGCCCCCCACAAGTCCCACTGCCCACTAGTTATTTGCAAGTCACAATGCCCCGCATATGTTTTCCGATGCTGTAAATCTTCATGTTAGCACAGAGCCCCCATTCTTCTCACAAGAGGCAGCTGATATGTGGAGCTGTTAACCTTCTGGTTAGCAAAACAACACTTAGCTGGCAGCACCCACAGAGAGTCTCCCTTATTCATCTTATTTCCTATGTATCTTCTCTTTCATAAATGATGCTTTTCTGGCTCTTTAGGTTTTTCCCTCTGAAGTTTGTTTTTTCCTCCTATTTAAGTAAACTTTAAATATCATTCTTCTCAAACTTCCTCCACCCCGTGTCTATGTTTATTGCTATTCTAGGAGGCATTATAGTATATGACAGTCACTTACAAATGACAGGGTTTTTTAAAGTGACATCTCATGAGGTGCACATGCCTGGCTTCATTCTTAATCATCGTGAAACAAAACTGAAAATGCTGTTTTCTCCATCCTCTGAAGGATGGGTAATTTTTAGGCATGCATTCAGAGGTGGTGGGGGGAACACAAGCACAATGAAAAGAGAAACATAATTGTTTAAGTCCTGGCCACAGAGTTATTTTAAGAGTCCTAATGAATCACAAAGAATTATTCACATTAAAACATAATTATACACTATGTAATTTTTCCTCATGAAACATTTTCTAACAAGATAACCAGCTCCATGATAATTTTATTATTAATCTAATTCTACTTAATCAAAAGTTGTTGACCTGCAAACATGAGTGAATCAGAAAAGAAGTGCTTTCTGTGGCAAACGCATAGCTAGTATTTCAAACATAGCTATAACTCAGTTATAAAATAAGTTCTCATATCACCCACAAACAAGTCTGTTCTACGATTTCTAATGTGTGAAGCAATACACTTAGACTTTTAAATAAATTTTCCCTCCCAAAGTGATTAAATTGATTGCAGAAGAAGTTATTTCTAACAACTTGCTGCATTTCTTCAGGTTTAAATATTGTCATTTTTTAGGATTTAAAGAGGTACACATTTCAAGTACAGCTGCTCAAGCAGTAATACTCTGTAAGCACAATATGAAACTCAAGGAAACCAAGAAATAGAATTAGTTATATATTTTTTTATAATTACCAGTGTCATTTAAAAATAGTAATAGATAATATTACAAATCTGCTTCATAAAGTAGTTAGGATACAGATATTAATTTTTATATTTAAAGAGAATTCTATCTTTTTGCAAGTTCATGCTATTCATACTACTGTGAGCAGATGTTGTAATTAGAACAATTATCATTTTTATTGATATATGGTGATATTAACAAATGAAGTTTAATATGTTTCAGGGAAAACAGATAAAATTAATTTGGGATTCAACAAGCTAATCTTGATATAACATGACTTTCCTTTTTATTCAGGCTAATGATTAGACTTGGCAATACTTGATTTACAAATTAAATTTCTCTTTAAAAATGATTCTGCAGCTACATTCATGGGACAGTAAATCAATTTATTCCCTCTGGCCATGTTTATTTGAACGTGCTTTCTATAAAAACCCTGTTGGCATTTTCACCATACATGCTATGTACTTGAGTAATGCAATATATTTTCATTTTTCTTTCAATAGTTGTTAATGTTTCAGAAATATGGATTTTTAAGGCTAGTGTCATATAAAAAGAGTATTGATTAGAAAAAATGATAAATTTTTAGGTATTGAGGGAGGTATGTTAGATTTATTCTTTATTTAAATTTTAGAAATTTGTGCAGGCTAACCATAATCAGTCAACATAAATGATTTGCTTGCAAGTCGTGGCACACAAATTTCCAGCATAATATGATAAAAAATTCCCCAGTGCTATTTAATTGTAAAATTGTGTGAATAAACCATCCAGTTAAGCTACTTGCAATTGTTTCTCAAAACAGCTATATTTTAAATTGCTGTGATAAATGAAATTATTTTTGATTATTTAGAGAAGGCTAAAAGGTTACATTTTTAATTAAAGAGTCATCTTGAGTATTGTTGGCAAAATAATTTTTGGAGTAGCATTGAGATTGATAATAAATCTCAGCGATGAATGTAAGGCAGATATTTGGTTGTCATGGTAACTCTCTAGATGAGGGAGAAGATAGTGACTGATATGACATTATTAGCACAGTAAAGACCTAGTATTGCTTCATCTTTCTTTTTTTTTCTCTGTCCTAGAATTAAGGTCCAGAGTTGGCAGTTGACCCTGAAATTCTGAGTTGTATTTATTGAGAGTTATGATTTAAATTGATGACTTTTAAGTTACAACTTTTCCTAATTTATCTTGATTATATCATTTCTGGCATAGTAAACAATAGGATTTTCTGATTCAAAATGGCCAATACCAGCCCACTTCAGTTCATTAATGCATAGGATAGCAATCTTTATGCATCCCATTTTAATTTTTGATCACTTCTAATTTTCCTAATATTCATATGTCATTCATGCCAAGTTCCAATCATTAATCGATTTTTGCAACGGTTTCCTCTTATCGTGAGTTGTGCTCGTGAGCATATAAATTTCCTGTAGAGTCTGCTCCTACAGGCTTCCCACCACTCAGCGTAGCATGACTGACACACTTTGAAACAGCATCTCCTCCACAGTCACATTTTGCATCCCTCTTCACCCCTGTCTCCCATCCTGGGTCTGACAATGTTCTGCTTCCATCCACTAGGTCTTCAGCATCAGAAAAGGTCTCAGGAGCTACTTCCTCCTAAGTGGGCAACCGCTGGCTTCTTCTTAGTGTGTCCTTAGACTGGAAGCTCTACTGAAACCTGTTCACTTTGGGAGACCATGCTGGCATTTGAAATACAAGAGGCATATTTCCTTCCAGTATTTCAGCAACACACAGGGCATCATAATACCATAAACTGACAGAAATTGAGTTGTAATCCATCCTGAAGAAGACAGTCCTAGAATTTGTCAGTAAGTGCTTCCAGTCCTGCTCATTTTCAGCAGGCATGATGTGTCATCTGCAATATGGAAGGTTTGTAATAAGCCTTCCTCCAATCTTGATAATACCAAATTGTTCAAGTATCAGTTTCACTAAGTATTTGCTCAAGTTACAGTGATAGTTCAAATAAATACAATAGAGGGCTGAGTCCCGGGGGTGTATTGGTTGTGCACGAAGCTGCTGCTCACTGTGTTGGAGGTTCAAATCCAGCAGCAAGGCTGGGCCTCCTACTCCCACCACCAGAGGGCAGTGATGCCCCCCCCCAATAAAACAAAACAAAAATAAATAAATAAATAGAATAAAATAGAATAGATTTGCTTGACACTGATATTACTGGTCAGGGATTCTCTGTGACATATTTTTTTACTCTATTATTTTCAACTAAGCAATTCATTGTGAGTGGCTTATCCATTTGCTGCTTTCTGCAAGACCATCAGTTCAAATTCCCCAGGTGCTTTGTGGGAAAGAGATGAGACTTGATCCTGAAATCATATTGATAGCAGTGAGTGTATGAGTATTTTGAATTTAATGTGCATCATACGAATTATACAAACATATATACCTGCTGTATGTTCACTGACCAATATGGACTTATATTTTATATGCACTATTGTTAGGTTCTGCCAAGTTATTTCTGACCTACAGTCACCCTATATACAAAAGAGTGAAATGCTAACCCTGACTTCACCATGCTCTCCCCACTGTGGTGCTTGAACCCATTGTTATAGTCACTGTGTCAGTCCACCTTGCTGAATGTTTCTTTCTTTTTCACTAATCTTCTACTTCACCAAGCATGTGATTCTTCTCCAGTGACTGGTCTCTCTTAAGGACATGTGCAAAGTATGTGAGACAAAGTCTCACTTCACTCTGGCTGTACTTCTTCCAAGAAATATTTGTTTAGACTTCTGGCAGTCCATAGTATAGACTGTCTTTCACCAATACCATAATTCAAATGTATCCATTCTTCTTTTGTATTTAGTATTAATTGTCCAGTTTTTTCATGCATATGATAAAATGAACATATCCTGGTTCAGATCAGGCAGACATGCTTAATCCTCAAAGTGACATCCTTGCTTTTTAACACTAGAGAGTAAGGCACTGGAAGATAAATTCCTGAGATTCTCTGTGACTGGAGTTAGTGATCTGTTCTTATCCCTGCTGCATTTGATTGATCATTTATCCTCACTACATTTCACTGAGTGATGAGCTACACTGAATTTCAAGCCTGTAATAAATTGCAATATTTTGTTCCCTTCTCATGAGGGGTTGCTTAAAGCAGAAGACAGTGTTAACCAGTCAGAACCTGGACAAGGGGTTGGGAAAGGGGTCAAATTGAAGGAATTCTAACCCAAAGGGAAGATGGAGGCACACTTCCCGGAACCTTCCATAGCTCAAAGATAGGTAAGGGGCAGACGACATACACTGAAAGGGGTGGAGAGAGTGAAACGGCGTGGTTGAGGAGAGTCAGCATATTCACATATGTCCCCGATGACTGAATTGACAAGTGGTATTGAGGACTTAGGGCCCTGGCTGGCATAGTAATCACAAGGTCAGCAGTTTGAAGTCACTAGTTGTTCTAAGGGAAATATGAAGGTTTTTCTTCTCCCTTAAAAGGTTACAGTCCCAGAAACCCAAGGGACGGGTCTACCCTGCCCTGTGGCATCACTATGTGTGATACTTGATGGCAGGGAGTTTTCCTGGGGGGCCTGACAACAATGACACAACATGAGCTCAGATGAATTTCTGGAAAAGGAAGGTATGTTACAAAGAGGCAGCCAAAAGCAGAAGACCAATCCATGGTAGAAGGTCTTTAGGATGAAGACTTCGCTTTTCATTCTGTTATGCTCTTAGAAGATGGGGCTCCTAAAAGCACCCTTTTAATAAACTCACTTATTTCAAACCCTGATTCTGTTCTGAATACTGTCTTTGTCTGAATTGTTTCTTGAGAACAGGACAAGAATTGAGACAGGACCCACCTAAATTCCTGAGCCTTCTCCCAGTACCAATAGCAAAACTAGCACAAGACCCATTTGTTGACAGAGTATACTATATGATGGACATGGTGTTTGTATAGAATGGTGTCATCATTTAATAGCATTTTCTCTCCCTGTCCCCACGTTTTGAGTAAAAATATACTATTTATAGCATTACATATGTCATCCAAGGATTGTTAGGAAAAGGGCACTTTAAAAAATAAAGTTCTTCAGAAAGTGCAAAAATGAACAATGTAGATTTCAACTTAGCCCTGTATCCTATGGCTGCAATTAATTACAGTATTTCTTTTTTCTTCTCAGCACATTTCTTCTGAACTTTTCCTGAGTCCCTGTTCTATTAGCAATCTTAGTAGATACCATTGCACTATGCTTAGCAGGAAGGACAACTTGGTTAAAAGTAGATTGGGGAACTTATAGAGCATTTGAAATATTAGCATATATATGGATATATATATATATATATATATATATATATATCCTAATACTCATTGAAGCCCTTTAGAACAGAGTAGAAATTCTCCACTGAGTTTCTTAGGCTATAAATATTTATTGAAGCAGACTACCTAAATTTTCTCCAGAGCAGCCGTTGGTGGATTTGAACCATCACATTTAATTTAGCAGTCTGCAGTCTAACTCATTGGGTGACCTGGATTCCTGAAACAAGTCCTATTTGCACTGTATTCAGGTCTACGGAATTGTAATCCATTCTAATGTATACATATAATGTATACACTTCTGCACTTCAGTACTTATTTATAGTCCTATAGAACAGAGCTCAGGTAGCCTTTAGAGATCATGAGAATCCAGCTGCCGTCACTGATTTGAACTTTATCTTCAATCTCTTTCAGCTCTTAATACCTTTCTTCGTGTCATTCAGTATGCTTGGATTTCCATTCCTTTCTCTTTCTAGTCTCCGAAAATCTAATTGGCTTATAGGACTATAGTGTCATATCATTTTTTAAAAGACTTTGCAAAGCCTTTTTATTTATTCAAGGTGAATCAATTACTTTATCCTTTCTGTTTTCCTGCTATCCTTCCATACATATTACTGCTATTACATATTGAGAGCTAAAAGAGTGTTGGATTTTCTTTTAAGATTGTGAAATTCGGTGGCGGGGGGGTGGGGGGCGGCGGTCCAGATTGCATTTTAATACCCCACTATTGTTATTTGATATTTGTCTTATTCATTATATTTTCATTAATATTTGCAAGAGAATGAATTTAACTGTCAAAGAGAAATTGGAATTTATGATAATAATTAGAGTTTACTAAAGAAACAAAAAAGTTCACGATTGGGCATTACCTCCTAAGAATTCCTATGGAACTACAGTGAGAGGAAATCTTCACAGAGTTTACATACAGCAGACTGCAGGAGCATGCCAGAAAAATATGATGGGTGGATATTTATAAAGTAAGGCTTTAGCAGACACAAGACAATGGCAAGATTATTGTGCAGACATTATTATGCAAATTATAATGTTTGAGCCATTCAACAGCTTTTTATATGAGAGTTCTGGGACCAACCCAAATTAAAGCTCTTGCTTGGAATATGCTGTGAGGAGAACGGAAGACAACAGGCTTCTTTTATGCTGACTTTTGAAAGTTAACTCAGAATAACCTGCAAAATAAAAAAAAAAAGGGGAGTCAGACCTACATTTCGGATAATCTTAAGAGTCCAATTCTTTTTTTTTTTTTTGAGGCCAATTCTTTTGATCATCTGCACAAAGTTAAATGACAAGGAATTAACTGGAACAATCTCAGAATTATAGCTGATTGTGAGGATGGGGTAGCAGCAGTGTTTTGCTCTATTGTACATAAGGCTGTGAATAAAACACATGTGACAGACCTGACTACAGAAAGATATTAGACTTGCGAAAGAGTATCCATTAAAGTGAAAGCATTTATTGAAGGAATAACATGACCCAGGATTGGAATGATGCCTAGGAAAGAATGTTTAGAAAGCTTAAGTCCATTCTACTCAGTTCATGATTTCCAAGAAAATTCTGATTGGTCAATATTTACCAAATCATAACTTTAACAGGCATAAGATACTGATAAGACCCACTATTGTTGTTTTATTAGTCATGAAGTTGGATTCAATGAACAGCTTACCATAAAGTTATTTCTAGGGCGAACCTCAATGAACGCACCTTCGTGGGGGCCTGAGAGCAGAGTCAGGAAGGAGGAGGATGGCTGTCAATTCCCTGAAGTGCAGGAGCTAAAAGTGCCCCATGTTAAAACACTAACTAACACTCCCAGATGACCACGCTTCAGCTAAGCAGACCTTCCCCGGTCATCTCCTCGCTGACTCGCACACCCTTGGCACAGAGTCCTGCTAAAGCCCAGCAGATGCATTGTGAATATTTTCCCTTTATCAAAGAGATAGTCTAGTGCACACAAGGACATAACCTCACAATGAGTTTCAGGGACCTATATCATAAAGCAGACAAGTTATGTAACCTAGTCAAAGTTGTTAATTTACTGGAATAGAAAGAGCTGACACAGATGTTCCCAAATGGATCCTTTCTTGTCCAGCTGACTGCCACTGGATGCAGTGGTACTTTCCTGGTCTGAAATCTTCCCAATCCAAATAAATGGACATCTCCTAGATTGACTCCAGTTCACTCTTGGCATCACTCAGCCTCTGCATAGAGGGAGTCTCTCTTTCTCTTGGGTTTAAGTCCAGGCACTAACCAAACAAAATGGTTCCTGGCTTACAGTTTTGACAGAAGATGTCCTTTTTTTTTTTTTTTTGCCAAGCACCAAGTTTCTTGCACTCCACTGAATTAAGAAGCTGTCTTTGTGTAGTTTATAAAATGGTGCACATGGAAAGAAATGTACATTGTACATTAGAGCAGTCATGTTGTATACATGGTTTTAAAGCATTAGCAAGTATTCGATAAGGTCAGACACCTCAGTTGTCATGAAAGGGATCTGAGTTTCCTGAGAGAAGACTAGATTCCAATTTCATCTCTAAGATCCCATAACCTCTTAGTCTTTGGCTTTCTTTTTTCATTTGAAACTAGATTATACTAGAAATGTACTAGGTATATAAGAAATGCGGGGGGTTTCTGAGGAACAAGAGGTAGTCAGAGTCTGTGATACAATCGCGCTTTTTGTCTTTTGCACATGCTGCTGTTAGGTGCCATTCTGACTCCTAGCTGCCCTACTATGTGAGTATATAGTACCTGCAACACAACAAGATCCTGCCCAGGACTGTGCCAGCCTCACAATGGTTAGGTTTGAGCCCTGTGCGCCAATCTATCTTATTGAAGGTGCTTCTCTCTTTTATTTTCGGAGCTTCTACTTTACTAAGCAAGATGTCCTTTTCTAAAGAGGCATGTGTGAAGTGTTATCATCATTATTTCTAAGGAGCATTCTGACTGTACTTCTTTCGAAGCAGATTTGTTTATTCTTTTGGCAGTCCTATGGTTCTTTCATAATTCTTCACAAACACTATAATATAGAATGCATAAATCCATTCTTGAACCCCCTTATTCATTGTCCAATTTTTATATGAATGAGGCAATTGTAAATGCCATGGCTTGGGTCAGATCCGACTTAATACTCAAAGTAATATCTTTGTTCTTCAAAAATTTTTAAATGATGTCTTGTGTAGCAGACTTACCCAATGTAATGCATTGCTTGACCTTGTACCTATTCCTTTCCCTACTCCATATAAGCACTGATTATGGATTCAAACAAGATGAAATCCTTGAAAACTTTAACCTTTTCACCAGAAGTCAGGTTGTCAGCTATTGGTTCAATTGTGAAGATTTTTTTTAAATATAGATTTTATTGGGGCCTCAAACATTTAATACATGATTTAATACATTTAATACATCATTTGTATTAAGCATATTTGTACACATGTTGCTACATTCATCTACATTATCTACTTGAACCCCTCCAGCATAAGCTCCTCTTCCCCTTTCCTCTTTCTTTATTTTTTTAATTCCAATTTCCCATATTTCCCCTTCCTCCTTTTGCTCCCCCATAAACTTCCAATAACTTACAAATTATTACCTCTTCATATCTTACACTGTATAATGTGTCACTTCACTCAGCTCCTCGCCCCCATTGTCCACACCCTAGAGAGGAGGTCACATGCAGATCTGAGAAATTTGTTCCCCCTTTCTACTCGACCATTCCTCCACCCCTCAAATGTCACCACTCCCCACTAGTCTCAAGGGATCATCTATCCTAAAATCCACGTTTTTGATGCCAACGTGCATCCCCTGGTCCAGCCAAATCTGTCTGGCAAAATAGGGATAATGATCATCAGTGGTAGGAAGCATATAAGAACATTTCATTGCTACTACACTGTACCTAGAATGGCTCATCTCCTCACTACAACCCCTCTGTAAGAGGATGTCTCTTCACTTATTGATGGGCTTTGGGTCCCCAATCTGAACTCCTCCTCACTAGTAATGCTATATTTTTTAGGTCTTTGATGCTTGATACTGAATCCCTATGACACCTCATGGTCATACAGACTGTTGTGCTTCTTTCACGTGGGCTTGCTTCTTAGCTCGATGGCCACTTATTCACCTTCATGTCTTTAAAACCACAGATGCACATCTCTTGATAGCCAAACACCATCAGCTTTCTTCACCTCTTTTGTTTATGTGCATATTTGTCATCAGCGATCATATCAGGAAAGTGAGCATATAATGTTATGATTATTAGTTCTTGAAACCTGATAATTGATCCCTTTGGTATCTCTTAGTTCTATAAACTGGTGTACTTTATCCATGTGGGCTTTGTTGTTTCTGAGCTGGATGGCCACTTGTTTACTATCAAGACTTCAAGACCTCTGACATACATGCTTTGACAGTCAGGCACCATCAACTTCCTTCAACATATTTGCTTATGTACACATTTGTTTTCTGTGATCATATCAGGGAGCTGTGCATCATGAAATGCCATTTAATAGAACAAAATGTTCCTGCACTGAGGAAGTACCTTATTGAGGTCCAATGCTCATCTGCTGTCCTAATTCTAAGCCTATAAGTATATGCATATTACCTATTTCCCCTTTCATCATATGAATATATGCACTTATGTATATGCCTGTATTTAGTCTCTATAAATGCCCCCTACTCCCCAGTTCTTTTCTCTATTTCCCTATACCTCCTCCCGTCCCACCATCACGCACACTCTCCATTCGGGTTTCAATATTGTCTCTCTATTACATTAGTCTTAATCAATCCCTATCTGACCTTCCACACCCACATTCCCTGCCACCGATCCTGAACCACATGCTACTCCCCCCATCCCTGGACCAGCCAAGAGTTCCCCGCCCCCCTTACATCCACCCTGGTACCAACAGTCCCATTGTCCCCAACCCTAGACTGTATCCATCCCACCCCATCCAGATAGACCTGTGGAGAAAATAACATACTCAAAAAAAGGGCATCCTATAATGAAGCTAACAAAGAAAAGAAAACAATGAAAACATCAACAAAAACCCCCAATATCCAACATATAAATGTACATGCAATAATACAATAATAGTAGCGGTATAAAATCCTACAAAGAATTTAAGTTCTGTTCGTTGACTTCCAGGAGTGTCTCCTGGTTGAGTGGAATGGGGTGTCACAAAGTATATCTTTGGTGCTCTATCTGGAGCTCCATGTTCTGTCTCATACCCTAAGTATTTTGGTGTGGTTGAGTCAGACAGGGTATAATCCTCACCCTGTTTCTCTATTTTTGACCTCAAAATGTCTTAGGTCAGTGAGGGTAGCTGTAGTTCATATTGGGGCTGGCCCATATGGTCCTCTCATTGCATTGGTAGTTCTGAGTGGGAATATCATCCTTAAAGCTCAGTGGGCCAGAATGTTCTTCATTCTATCTTCCTCCTCCTTTATTTATTCTTGTGTACTCTGGTCATGTATATCTCTCCAAGCTGTAGTTTTGGTACCGACCTCCTGGGGGAGAGGTGGGTGCCCCGGTAGTTGGAATTTAGGATGTGCTCTCAGACCTCTCTACTGGCTCTTGCCTCCATTGCATCATGCTACATTCACTTCCGAGAACATCTTATTTAAATTTGATTCCTGTTTTCCTGTGGAGATATAAAAAATACACTCCCCTGGGGTGGGTTAGTGCCCCATTCCCTCTCTACTTAACTGCATCTCACCTCCCATATCCCGGCATCACACCCTGGTTAGTTACTATATAAAATTCTGGATTTGGTATGGTCCCAACTGTACTACCTGGGCCTTCTCCCAGGATTTTCTGTATACTGTAGATTTTTCCCAATACCACTTTTGCATTTAAAAAAATTATTATCAAGCTTACCTCAGCGGACTCATATTGTACATGTCCTTTTGTGCTTGGCTAACTTTGCTTAGCATAATTTCCTCTAGTCCTTCCCATACAGAGATGTGCTTCATGGGACATCTCTTTTGAGATGCATAGTACTCCATTGTACATATGTACTATAGCTTTTTAATCTACTCATCAGTTGATGGAAATTTGGACTGCTTCCAACTTATGATTGTAAACAGTGCTGCGATGAATTTTGGGGCACAGATGCCTTGTTGTGGAGTCTTACTTGCCTCTTCTGGGTATATGCCCAGTAGAGGGTGTTGGAACATATGGCAGTTCAATTTCCATCTGTTTTAGATATATCCAAATTGATTTCCATAGTGGCTGTACATACTGGCAGGCCCACCAGCAGTGGATAAAAGTTCCTATCTCCCCACAGTCTCTCCAATACTTGTTGCTTTCTAATTTTTTGAATTGGGCTATTCGGGAGGGTGTTAGGTGAAATCTCATTGTTGTTTTGATTTGTATGTCTCTTATGGCTAATCATCAGGAACATTTTCTCATATATTTATTGGCCATTCTGATTTCTGCTTCAGTGAAACTTCTGTTCAGTTCTTTGCCCACCTCCTCAGAGGGCAATCAGTTTTACTCTTTTTGGAAGCTATCAGGGTTTTGTAGATTTTGGTTATAAGGTCTTTATCCGATTTGTCATTGCTAAAGATGTATTCTCAGTTGTGAGGATGTTGATGGATTTATTTACTTTACATTGAATTGAAATCCATATTGAAGATTTTTTTCAACAGAAAAATCTTCAAGCCCTCATTTTCAGCAAGCTCGATTGTGTCATCTGTGCACTTCAGGCTGTTAATAAACCTTCATCCAATTCTGATGCCATATCCTTCTTTAGAAAGAACAGCTTCTTGAATTATTGATTAGCATATGGACTGAACACGTATGGTGAAAACCCCTGATGCATACACACCCGATTTTATACCATGCAGTATTCTCTGGTTCTGCACAAAGTATTTTTTAAAACATGTACAATATATGCATTTTATAGAAAAATTTCATAAGACTATAGATAGATTTTAAACCTTCACAAAGTGTAAAACTGTATCATAGCTACTTAAGTGTAGACAATTTTATCTCATCAATTATCAAGGGTTATTTCCTTTTTCTAAGTTAACTGCTTTCATTTTCACTTACTGCACATTTCCCTCATATTTCTCTTTCTCTCAGAAATTATGAACAATCATTTCCATCATTTGCTGTGAAATTAGCCCTGAGAGTAAGGAGACAGTCTAAAACCAGTGATTTGAAACTACCAGGTCACGTAGTTTTCCTACAGTAGTGCCAGAGGCAGAAACTTCAAAATTGATTGGACAAGTAAACAAACAAGCAGATACACTTTGAACTATGTCTTTTGAGTAAATTCCCTAGAATGCCTGAAAAATGAACTCTCATAATTTTCCTCATCATAAGATTCTGGTGGTTTCCATGGTTTCTACATTCTACTTTTAACACAAACAATATGTTTTAGTATTATCTTACTGAAACATACCAATTTACATGGATCTCTATTGGGCCAGATTTCCCTCCTTTGCAAGGGTAGGGTGTCTTAAATGTTATGTGCATGACACTGCTCACCCTCGCTTATTATAATGATGATTTTATTTTTTATTTGTCCATTTTACCTTATTGTTTGTAACATCTCTGAAAAATTCATAGAAAACATTAAGTGGTGTGCTTGTGTGTGTGCATGAATGTGTGTGTGTGTGTGTGTGTGTGAACACTTGCTGATGAAGAGCAAGGACTTCAGCCTTCAATATGGATTAGAACTCAATATAAAGAAGCAAAAGTTCTCACAATGGCACCAATCAATAACATCTTGATAAACAGAGAACAGATTTATTATGGTAAAGTAACATCAGTGTCCAGAAGAAAAATCATTTCTGTCTTGGAAAAAGTATAGTCAGAATAGGGATACTTTTTCAGACATACTTTGGGCATGCTGTCAGAAGAGACACATTCCTGGGAAAAGAGCATGTTTGAAAAATTAGAAGGTCAGTGAGAAAAGGGGGAGACACTCAATGAGATTGTTTGACAGGTAGGTCATTGGTACATTGGACTAATTGTTTCCTTTCATCTTCACATTTTTATCACTTTTCTTTTTTCCTTCCTAACAGGGAGAGATCAGTCATTGGGCTTAGATGACTTTCAAGACCTCAGTTACCATTCACCAAAGTAGAAGACAGAAGACTGTCTCTCTTTTTTTTAATCTTTTTTGGGGGGCCCATATAACTCATCACAATCCACTCATCCATTCATCCATTGTGCCTAATACATTTGTACACTTGTTGCCATCATCAATTTCAAAGCATTTTATTTCTATTTGAGCACTTGGAATCAGCTTCTCATCACTCCTCCACCCTCTCTTGCTCATAAAACCTTGATAATTTATAAATCATTATTATTTTTCCATGTCTTACACTGACCGATGTCTCCCTTCACCCACTTTTCTGTTGTCCATGCCCCGGGAGGGAGTTTTAGGTAGATCTTTGTGATTGGTTCTCCCTTTTCGCCCCCATCTTCCCTTTCCCCTCCTGGTATGACTACTCTCAATATTTGTCATTAGGGGTTTATCTGTCCTGGATCCCCTGTGGCTTGAGCTTTTATTGGTACCCATGTATATGCCCTTGTCTAGCCAGATTTTTAAGGTAGAATTGAGATCATGATAGTGGGGATGGGGGGGGGGAGGTGGGAGGGAGAAGCATTAGAGAACTAGAGAAAAGTTTCAGGAGTGTTATATTACACCATGACTGACTTGTGTCCTCCCCATGACCTTTCTTTACAGGCATGTACTTTGAGTCTCCACATAGAACACTGTCAGTGGACTCAGAGCTCATTGTCAAGGAATCGATTCTGATTCATAGTGACCATCTGCCACTGTGTGTTTCCAGGGTCATAACTCTTTAGTGAAATAGAAACCCTTATCTTCCTCTTATGGCACCTCTGGGAGTTTTGAACTGCTGACCTTGTAGTTTGTAGACTACCATAGTCCTCTATTCTACCAGCACACTTTGTGGACTAGGTTATATTGATTAACCTTGGTGGCCCTAACACCATGGATGGGTCTGAGCCCCCAAATCCAGGAACTTATTCCCTTAAGGTGCATGGTTATTTCTAAGACATTTTCATAACATTGTCCCTATCTTTTCTGTCACATTCATGTATATATTTGCAGAAAAGGTAGATATACATATATAAATATCCTCTGTCAAACAGATAGCTAATTCAGTGTTTGTGTCCAAGCATTCATTCAGTCCTAGAGGGCCATTTATGCAATATTCTGTACACAACAGTTTTACTTCTGTTATCTTTAACTTGCAATATTCCCTTGTCTCTATTTTTACTATTATTTGTGCTGACAATTAATTATAATTGGTCTTGTCCTTCACACAAATTAACATGTATCTACTTAATATCAGGTAATTATTCTTATTTCTGCTGTAGCCTCTTAATATTATCAAATCATTGTTTTTTAGTGTGATAAACTTTTCTTGATTTCTTTGATGAAATGTATGTGCATGTCTTTTGCCTGATTTTAATTGAATTGTTAGATTTTTTATTTTGAAATTCTTTGGGGGTGCATCACTGCCCTCTGGTGGAGGGAGTAGGAGGCCCAGTCTTTGCTCCTGTGCAGCCACAGCTAGAATTGAACCTCCATCCCAGTGGGCCACAGTCCCACACACAACCACTATGCCACCGGGGCTCAGCGCCCGTATTTTGAAACTTTTAAGTTTTCATGAAAATTTCCAGATGTGTCCCTTCTCCAATATGTCAGTTCAATATTTTTCCTCCATTCAATAGGTTGCCTTTTTCGTTTTCTGTGCACAAAAAAATGCTTTGGCTGTTTTCTTCTATTTTTTTTCAATGATTCATTGAAAGTATTATATTAAAGTCCCTTATTATTACTATCAATTGCCTCATATATATGACAAAGTTGTACATCGAATAAGGAAAACTGAACAACTTATACATTTGAATTGTGAAGCTGATAAAGCATACTTTTTAAAAGACATGGACTGTAAAAAGAACAGATAAATTTGTCTTGGTACAGCCAGAATGTCCCTTAGAGACAAGGAAGGAAAAAGCTGCATCTCCTGGACTTTGGTTGTCAAGAGAGACCAGTCATGAGAGAAGGACAGCACCATTGGTAAAGGCGAGGGGAGCAAAGTAGAGGACGACAATCAGCATGACGGAGTAGCACCGTGTGAAACCAGGGGCTCGCGCATAAGAACAATTGGGAGGAAGACCCGGACCACTTCTTGTTTCCTTGTGTTGTGCACAGGGTCTCTGACAGGACAGCTCCTAAATAGAACAGCAGCTGTTATCTAGTGTCATCAGTTTCTCTCCTCAGTCTACTACGGGGTGCATGTATTTTTGATTCTTTCATTGGTGCATTGCTGATTATGATAGTTATCACCTCTGTTCAAAAGACCTTTATTCATTATGCAATATGTTTCCTTGTCTCATGTGTTTGGGATTTTTTGCCTATCTTTATCAGAAATGAACATTGCTACACCCAATTTTTTATTGTCATTAGCTTGATATATCTCCCTCCAGTTCTTGTGTTTCAGTCTAATTTAGTCTTGGGTCTGATATGTGTCTCTTGTGGACACCATATTTATGGATAGCATATTCTTCTGAATACTCTTACTTCTCTTTTTTAACATTGCAATTAGTCATTTTGCATTCTGAATAATTATTGACAGGCATGAAATTATTGTCATTTTTATTTTGTTTGTTTTGTGTTTGTGGCATTGCTTACCTCCTTGTTCCACATAAATTTTTGTGCTGCATTCATTTTAATGGTCAATTTCTTCATTGCTGCTTCTTTAGTATTTCAATGCTGTGGATTGAAATAAATTTTCTGGGGTTAACAATAACAACATATCTTGTTTCTTTTCCTCTGTTTTATGAATCAAGGAGATTTATGATTGACTTTCTTTAATGTTACCCTGTAAAATATTAATACCCTGTTTTTATCTTTGTTTACAAATAATATATGTGGCTCCACCATTTTTTCTCATAAGTTTGTTTTACTCTGGATGTTTCCATATCTGGTTGACTTCTGGGTGGCTTGGTAATGTTGTCAGTCATTAGTTTTCTGTCTGAAGAGCTTTAGTATTTCTTGTGAGGTGGTTTGGTTTATATAAGTTCCTTTAATTTCTTTTTATCTAATAGGTATTAATCTCATCATCATATCTAAGGGACAATTTTTTTGGCTATATGCACAATCTTTCCATGATTGTGAGCTATGAATGCTTTGGTAGACATATACATTGAACAAGTGTGGGGGAGAATAAGTGTATATATATGTGTGTGTATATGTATATACATACATACAGATTTGAAAGGTTATTTATATTTTTTACTTACTTTTATGGTACATACCCATGAATTTGGTGGAGCATACAGGAAGAAAGTTGTATAAACATCTTAGGTATAAGGAAACACTTTTACGTAATGAATCACTAGACCTGGCAGCTAAGAACTAAAATTTTGGATGATTTCAACTTCAATTGCCATTTTCTTCATTGCTAACTTTGTGTGTGGTTCATGTGTGTGTGAATTTATTCTAAAAGGTTTAAAGAAAAAAAGAATAAAACTGTAATACAGGAAGAAATTATCGGTCTAAATCTTATGCTGGACTTTGCAAGAGAGGAATTCAACATTAGGTCACACATTGCTACTATCCAAAGCACAAAGAATTGTCTTGCAAAATATATTCCATTTTGAAAAGATGATGAATCTTAAAGAACTGAAATTAATTTCTCTTTGTCCAATTTATCACTCTAAAGCAGTTAAAAATTACTTATAGCATTCAAGATCCCAGTGATTTGTCAGCTTTTAGAAGAGAAGTTTCTTTTGAAATAATTATGTTCTAGTAGTGTCATTGAAGTTAAGCACTTAAGTTCCTCCTACTCTTTCAACTTTCCTTTAATTAAAGATATGCTTTATTTTTGTTACAAATTTATATTGAATAGATTTGAATTTGAAAATTCCTATGAGGAATCAAAAATATGACATCAAGATTTCATTTTGGAGTGTATCATTTTATATAAGTTCAAAGAATACAATCAGCTGCCCAAGAAAGTTTATTTCATTTTACCTCCAAGCTTCATTTACCTATCAGCTCCTGTGATATTTCAGGTTAATATTGATAATACATACAAATTAGTCCATTTCCATTTTTGTCATGTATAATTAAATGAAAGCTTCACGTGCAATGCTGGAAAACATGGTCAGTCTTCAACCATCTTCACAATTGTTCATATGCTTTTGTATGAGTCCAATGTTGCAACCAGTGTGTCAATCCATCTTGCAGAAGGTCTTCTTGATTTTTCACTAAATGTAATGTGCTTCTCCAAACGCCGGTCTCTCCTTACATGTCCAAAAACTAGAGTAGCTTAAATCCATATTAGGCAATCTTGATAAACACAATAGCAAATCTAAATAAACATTTTTGTAATATATCATCAATGTACCATCACTCATCCCACTTCCTCCCGGTATTTCTTTTTTCCGTCAAAGCAATAGGAACAACAACACTAGCAATATATGCAGACCTTAGAGTAATCAACCATTTTACATAAAGAGTACCTTTTATGACAGGACAAAGGGTAGAAGAATGAAGAAAGAAGGGCGAATGGAGACAAGAAATATATTTTGAAGCAATGAGTGCTATTTTGCTTTTGGAGGCAGTTTTCAGGAGCTCTCTTGCTTGTAATTTCATTCCTAATGCAAGATATATAGAGTTTGCCTAACAAATATGTAACCAAAAAAGAGCACTTATTAAGATGCAACCTATGAATTTTAAGAAGGATTCATGTTTTTCCCTTCTAGAAGTCTTATTTTTATAGCTAGATATTTCTAAAATCAAATTTAATATGCTCCTGTTTTAAATGGCATACAGAAAATGTAACCAATCTCTAAGAAAGTATAGTGAGATACAGCTTATAAGTCAATTAAATAAAAAGCACATGTGGGTAAAAGACATGATAAGGTAGGTCACAAAGGAAGAAGCACAAGTAGCTCATGTTTCACTAGGGTGACCTTCTAGTTAAGTGTGCATAAAGCTCTTCATCTTTTATAAGACTTTATCAATCATGTCCTTGGGAACAGAGATTATTACCACCTAGAAGATGGGACTGAAACGTCAAATTGAAAGAGCTGTTCTTGATCTCTTCAGGGGGTACAAGCCTCCATGTCACTTGCAGTGAATTTGCATTAAAACTTGCCTTGAAAGAAATAATATTTATGAGGGGTTTCATAAACGATAAGCACGTCTGCCTAGTGGCAATCCTTATTCTTTCATTAAATACTAAATTCATATCATCATCCATTCAACAAATATCTATTATTACATATTTACTCTATATTGAACATTTATTGAGGAATCGTAGCAGTGCAGTGACCAACCACTAGGCACTCCTAACTAAAAGGTTGTCAGTTGAAACTGTTGTTGTGGCCAGCTGCCTCTGAGTGAGGTGTGACCCACAGCCACCCTATGCACACAGAAACACTGCCCAACCCAGTACCAGCATACAATATAGGTTAAGCAAAGTAGTCAGACAAATGTGTGGAAAGCATTCAACTAATGTGTGATCATTGAAAAAGTTTGGAGCATGTGCAACATTTATTTGCTAATGTCTGTTTATTGCAATAAAATAGAAATGTTCTAAATGAATATTAGATTACTAAAGAAAGATACAGAAAAAGACCCAAAGAATATCAACAAAGTCTTAGAATTGTGTCATGATACAAACATGATAAACTGCAAATGCTGCTATCATGTATAAGTTTAATCTTCTCTATCATTAAAATCATCTTACATATGATCATTATATATATATATTTGCTCACTGTTTTAAAATTAGTACTAAAAGCATAAATTAAGTCAAATATACAAGTGTTAATATTTTGGTGAATAATTATTTAACAAAGAAGTATTGCATAAGCACAGGGGAATGATTTTTACACTGAGATAGATTACTAATATGTTTAATATAAATTATTGCTCATCTGCACAAGCATATAATAGGAAAATGATTACCTCTGGTGCTCTTCGTTCATCTATTTTCCCAATCCCTTATTATATGTAAAATCCATTATTAATTAAGGAAAAGTTTATCTACCACCAATGAAATAGCTTGTGTAAGACTAGAATTCTTGTTTCTATCAACTAGAAAGGAGGTAAAATTTTATTAAACCAAGCAGAAATTATTATTGGTTTGATGGTGTCACAGAATTTTTGAGGCTGGTACATCTAGAGAAATTATACCCCAGAGAAGAACAAATCTGGCTTGATGCTAGAATTTCTAGCTTCTTCAAATAATTATAGCTGCTTCCCAGTGAAATTTGAATTTCAAATAAGTGACAAAGGTATTTTTTGTTGCTGTCATGACTTTTGCATTACACACACATACACACATGCATCAAATGTTGCACGACCCTGAGTTTTGACGACGCTGATTAAGAGGAATTCAATATTCTGAACTTTGTTGTCCTCTTGAGAGTATTAGCCAATATTTTTAAAATTCAAGAGGTTGAGAAGTTGAGTAGGTGCAGACAGCAAAGAGGCAGAGAAACCAATTGAGCTTTGAATGATATCACAGGAATTGAGTGTAAAATGTTGATATTTGAGGATAGGCAGGATCCAAGATTCACATACCGTGACTATTTCAAGCTGCACACAGGAAGCCCAATGCTTACTTGATACTTATAAATTTCCTTTGGCTAAAGGCTGATTTAGTAAGGCAGTGGGAGAGATTAAGAAACCAAACTGAAAGAATATGAAAAGCAGAATAATTTTCTACAGTCTCAAAGAACTTAAAAGGCAACAACTTGAAACTAGAATAGTAAACATGAAAATACATGTAAAAGAGGTGAGAGAAATACATCCAGTCAAATCTAATATGTACTATGAATGAGCACTGTACAAAAATAAGAGATAATTTAAATATGATGTAATTGAATGGAGATATATGCCATGATTTTGGACTGGATGATGATACTATAAAATGACTCTTCTTAAAGTGTACTATCAATTTTGGTTAGTTTTATTAAAAAAATCCCAATAGTTGCTGGTGTGTATGAATGAAAGCTGGTATTCTAAAGTTTATATGGGAATAAAAATGGCTAAAAATAATCAAGATTGAAGTAAAGAAAAAGGGATAAATATAGCAACTCCACTACCCAAAACATCTTTTTAGTTATCTCAGTGATTAAGAGATTATGTTGTTTGGAATAATTATTCAAAATAAAAAATTAAGAAATAGTCTGTATGTGTCTATGCCCATATTTTTTCTATGCTCACAGCTCTTTCTATGTCAATCTCTGTAGCTATGTATACCCTTTATTTATTTTTTTTTAAAAAATAGCTATTTTATTTTATAGATTCTGTTAAAGTTTACAGAGCACCTACGTTTACTATCCGACAATTTACCTGTATTCTCTGTGTGTTATTTGCTCTCATCTCTACATGTCTCAGCACCCTTCCTCCAGGGTCACCCCTTTCCATGTGACTTTCCTTCCCATTTCTGCCTCCTACCCCTGGTTTTTGCAACAAATAATTTTCTCTTCCCTTTTTTTCTTCTTAGCCTCATTTTATGTATGTGAGAGTGATCCTCTATGTATATGTGTGTATATGTATGCTATGTATTTACACTTGATTTTTACAAAGATGTCACAAGAACTTAAAAGCAAAATGGTCATCTATTGAATGATCCTCCAATTAACTGGATATTCTTATTGTAAAATAATTGTATATTGACTGGATTTCAGGTGATTGAGTATTAAATATAAAAGGAGTTAGTTGTTATCATACAATTTAGGTAAATTATTTCTTGGAAACACAATTTTCTAAATAGTACACAGGATTTAGAACATAGAAGAGATTTGATCAAGCCTTCAATCTGCTCAGCGTCCCCCTGATCTCTGCCCTCACTCAAAATGGACCTTAACAGCTCCTGCACTCCTGGTTGTTCCACTGGCTGCTTTGGTTCCTGCACATGCAAAGACTGCAGATGTTTGTCCTGTATAAAGAGCTACTGCTCCTGCTTCTCTGCTAGATATTCCAAAGGTGCCCAGGGCTGCATCTACAAAGGGGCATCAGACAAGTGCAGCTGCTGAGCCTGATGAGGGAGAGCCTTGCTCAGATGTAAATCCTGACCCTTACAAGTCAGTGTTTTGCTTTGTTTTTCTCATAGTCCTAAATGTTTTCCTGGTTTCTTTTATCTACAAGCACTTGAACCTTAATAATGAGTTAAAAAAATAGCAGAGGTTTAATGGATATTTTTTTTGAGAAATGTCATTTTTAGCTAGGTTAGTATCAAATAGAAATGTTTTCTATCAGACTCAGACCACCAATATAAACATATCAACAAAAGAGTGGGAAATTATGTTTTCATATTCATAATATTGAATATTATATAGCAATTAGAGTTCATGAAACAATTTGTGAAACAAGATGAAAATTATACTTGTATAATTTCTTTTTTATGAGACTTAAAACAGATAATGCTAATCATCAAGTGTAGTTGTAATGACAACTGGATAAGTTCCTTGAAGAATATGAGGTAGATAGTCTTGTCAAGCAATGGTGCTTATGATTACAATGATCCTGGATTCACTAATTCACTAATTAGAAAATCTGTGAACGTAGCATGAATTCTTGAGAATAGGGTCACTATGTTTCAGACATTTCTAAGTATGTTATAACTGAGCATGAGTCTTCCAAGGTACATAAGTTGTGTTTTTGCAGAAAGACTTTTAAGACAAATGGTGCTTCCATTTGTCCAAGGTTAGTCTTTTTCTCATCACCTGAATTGACAATTGGGAGGCTATGGGGTTATATGGATTTCTATGAAGATAACTCTAATTGACAAGGCACTCTTCTGACAAACTGTCTTGTCCTGAATCTGAGGTCAATTGATTATATTGTGAATAAATGCTAGATTTCCCCCGACAAAATCGCCAGCCGGTATTACATCAAACCCCCAAACCAAAGCCATTGAATTGATGCCAACTCCTAGGGACTTGGAATAACTGCCCTTCGAAGTTTCTGAGACTGCGACTCTTTATAAACCCAATGATGCAGCCACTGTGTCAATCCGGCTTGTCAGGGAGCTTCCCTTTTTTCACTTTTTTACGTACTGAGCATGCTGTCCTTCTGTGGGGAATAGTCTCTACTAACAGATGTTAAAAATACAATGTTTTTCAGACCATAAGACACACCTGACCATAAGATGCACCCAGTTTTTACAGCAGGTAGAAAAGAAAAAATATTCTGAACCAAAAAGTACCAGTGCCAATATTTAATACAAAATATTTATTAAAATAAAGCAAAGTATTGTAATATTTGACAGCTTAAACACAACAGTGGTGTTAAGAACCATCATCACTTTCATTAACAAATGAGGGTAGGCATGCACTGTGCTCATTATGTGACCTGACTGACATTGAAACTCCAGGAGGCAGGATTTCCTCAGAACACATAACAATCCCCAGTATACAAACAGCAGCAGACAGTAAGCAGATGCATGGGACCATAAACAAATATTCTGGGGTACCACACCTTGGGACCATAAGATGCATCCTTACTTTCCTCCCACATTTTTGGGGGGGAGGGCAGTGTGTCTTATGGTCTGACAAATATGGTACAAGTTTAAAAAGACTCTGTCCTTGCCTCCAAGGGTGATGCTGGCTGCTGTACATTTACTAAGAGAGATTTTTTTTCTTTTGACAGTCTCTGGTATTTTCAATATTCTTCACTAGTACCATAATTCAAATAAATCAATTCTCCTTGGTCTTCCTTATCAATGTGCAACTTTCACACGCAGGTGAGGTCATTGAAAACACCATGGCTTGGATCAGGCACAACTTAGACTCAAAGTAATATATTGTGTTGCAGATTTGTCTAAGACAATGTGTTCTTTGATCTCCTGAATACTGCTTCCATGATCCTTGATGAAGGATCCAAACAAGATGAAATGTTTAACAACATCAATCTTTTCTCCTTCTATTATGTTACTGAGATAGCTAAGGTTTATTGTGCCAACCAGGCCAAGGAGCACATGTGGCATTAATTGAAGGGCTGTTTAATTGAAGGGCTGAGAGATAAATAACTCTGTGAGTTTTGTCTCTTGCTCACTGGTGGTCAGAGCTGTTTCAACTGCCTTAAATAGTTTTCTGCCTCAGGGAAAGACTCACTTCTTGGGAGACATCCTTGGGGAGAAGCCACATGGACCTATCCTGATATAGTCCTGAGGGATGGAGAAGCCACATGGTGACCCCTGCCAGCACTGAGAGGCTTACACACTCACTGATTCAGCTTTCCTCCTGTAGTCAGTGTCATTGCATGTGTTTTGTGATATTAACGAGGAATTTGCAGTTTGGTGTCAGGCATATGGGCTAATGTCAGACTTATGGGCTTGGACTGGACTGGATTGGGATGCTTAATGTACAATTACCTTTTATATAAAACTTATATAACTTATATATGTGTGTTATATATAACTTATATAAACTTACTTATATAAAACTTATATAAAACCTTTATATAAAATTTAATGTACAATTACCTTTTATATGGTGTATACACCTTCCTCCAAACCTGCAGCCTCATCCTTACTATGGTCTATCTTCTCTGATCATTGCTCAGAATGCAGACTGAGTAAGAATGGTGAGGGGACACAACTCTGAAACACTCCTTTCTTGATTGTAAACCATGCAGTATTTCCTGGTTCTGTTCACACTGTTGCTTATTGGGCCATGTACCAGTTCTACATCAATTTACTCTGGAATTTCAATTATTTTTCTTCTTTATTTTTATTAAATTTATTGGGGGATCTTATAACTCTTATAAGATTCTATATGTCAGTTGCATCAAGCATATTTGTACATATGTTGCCATCATGTTTTCCAAGCATTTACTTTCTATTTGAGCCATTGGTAACAGGTCCTCTTTTTCCCCCACCCTCTGCCCCCTCCCATCTATGTGACCCTTTGATGAATTATAAATTATTATTACTTTCATATCTCTCACCTACAGCTGTCTCTTTTTACCCACATTTCTGTTGTTTGTCCCCCTGGAGGGAAGTGATTTATGTGTTGATCATGGTGATCAGTTTCCTCTTCCTACCTTCCTCAGCTCACCTTCATTCTCCCTCCCTGGTATCATTACTCTCATTTCTGTTCCTAAGGGGGTTATCTGACTTTGATTCCAAGTGTAATGAGTTCTTATCTGAACCAGTGTACATGCACCATTCTAGTCAGAACTTGAAGGCAGGAATGGGGTCATGATAGTGGAATATTGTTTGCTTCATCAGTGACTGCATCTTGGTTGACTCATCCCTTACTTATGACCCTTCTGTGAGAGGATGTCTGTTGTCTTATCCACAGATGGGTTTTAGGACTCTGATCCACCCCCTAACCCCAATGGTGGTCTCAACAATATGTTGTTTTCTTTGTATGAGTTTTCTGATGTCTGTTACCAGATTCAATCTACACCTCATGATTTCACTGTATGATGTGATTTTTTCCATGTGGGCTTGTTTCTCTGCTGGATAGCTTCTTGTTTAACTTCAGCCCTTTAAGGTCCCAGATACTATATCTTTTGATAGTCAGGCACTGTATTGGTCTGGGTTGACTAGAGAAACAAATTCATAGACACTTAAATATGTATAAGAAAGAACTTTATATCATCCCAGTCCAGATCAAGTCCCTAAGTCCAATATTAGTCCATATGTCCAATACCAATCTACAAATTCCTCTCCAGACCCACATAACACAGGCAGTGATGTCAAATTTTGAAAAAGGATAGGCCAGTGTGTTGAAAGTCTTTATAGATTGGTATTGAACATATATGGGCGAAGACCAGAATTATGGACTTGATCTGCATATGCCTGGAATATTTTCTTAATGTACAATTGCTCTTTGATAAAGTTCTCTCTTACTTTTAGAGTTCTTACTCTGACTCTTAAAGTTCTTATTCTTACTCTTTTACTTTAAAAGTTCTCTCTTGAAAGTGTCTATGAATATTTTTCTCTAGCCTACCATGACTAACACAAGTACAAGTATGAATTTCACAAAGTTATTCATGTAGCCATTTTCTGGAGATGGGTGAGTGACTCTAGTTCTTCATCAACTTGTTGAAACAGTTCAATCAGTTATCTATCAATTTCCTTAGACTTGATTTTGGCTAATATTTTCAGGGTAGCACAGACTTCTTTTTTTCAATACCTGTGTTTCTTCATGATATACTACCTTTTGAAATGGGTGAATGCCAACTAGTTATTTTTAGTACAGTGTCGCTTTTCATGTACTATACTTTGAAAATTTTTGCTCAGCATTTTTACTTCATCATGTCTTTCCATTTTTTTTTTTTTTGGCATCACTGCTCTCTGGTGGTGGGAGTAGGAGGCCCAGCCCCACTGCTGGAATTGAACCTCCATCCCAGTGGGCCGCAGTCCCGCGCACAACCACTACGCCACCAGGGCTCAGCCAATGTCTTTCCATTTTTATGAGCAAGTTTCAGATTTTTTTTCTGAAAACTCCTGGGAATTAGAAACACAGAAAAAGAATTAGTGCATTTCAATTGTTTGTGCTGGTGAAAAATAATGAAAGTACCATAGATTGTTAAAAGGACAAATCAATCTGTCCTGGAAGAAGTATGACCAGAGTGCTGTATTGAGGTAAACGTGGCAAGACTTTTCCTTAATTACTTGGGACATATTGTCAGGAGACACCAGACCCTGGAGAAAACCATCATGCTAGGTAAAGTGGAAGGGTAGTGAAAAAGAGGAGGGCCCTCAATGTGGTGGATTGACACAATACTCACATCAATTGGCTGGGGCATAAGGACAATTGGAAGAATGGCACAGAACTGTGCAATATTCATTCGGTTCTTTTGGGAGGGGAGCATCACTGCCCTCTGGTAGTGTGATTAGGAGGCCCAGCCTTGCTGCTGCATTTGAACCTCCAACCCAGTGGGCCACAGTCCCACGCACAACCACTACGCCACCGGGGCTCAGCCCCTCATTCGGCTCTTAACAACATCTTTTTAATTAAATTTTGCTTTTCTCACATCATGGTGTTCTGCTGGCAAAAAGGTGATTCCTTTCTTTCCTTCCTTTCCTTTCTTTTCTGTCCTTTGAATGTTCTTGAGGCCATCCTATGACTCCTAAGGTCTTTAGTGCTCAATAAAGCCACTCTATCTTGAGATGGTCTCTAAATATGGGTGGCATATACTCAAGGTCGAATTCTGGTTTCCCATGGATTTGCTTAGTTTTTATGAGCTTGACCCTTGCCTAGGTTTGACTAATGAGGTCGAGCGTCTCTATCATCTCCTTCCATGGATGAATCAATCTGAATCCTGTATATTCCATTTGGTGAGATTCATGTGTCTAGTCTCTCATTATGCAATTTTAAAGGGTATCTTTCAATGAATAAATCTTTAGTGTCTTAGGGTTAGGGTTAGAGTTAGAGTTAGGATTAGGGTTAGTGTTAGGGCTAGGGTTAAAAAATTTAAAATAAAAATACTTAATCTCACAATGTTCTGTCATGTGATCTGATCTCTGATATCATTTGTATCTCCAAAGTCACATGAAGTTACTTTAAAATTCAATGGGGATATTACATTTTTTTGTTTATTTTTCCATGAATTTTTGACCCTTTATATTTTCCAACTTTAGATCCATCCTTTTTGTATCTGATTTTTGCTTTCCAATGACCAGTATTTAAATGATCTCAATTGCAAGCTTTATCAATATCAGGCTGTAGAAATTCCTATAATTCATCAGCATCATTAACTTTAATGTTTGGTGCATGATTTTGAATAATTACAATATAAACTGGTGTTATTTATAAATTTAGAGGCACTATATAAATTATATATTTGAATATTATATATAGAAATTATATAGATTACTTATTTATAGATATAATATATAGATATTACCAAAGCATCATACTTCAAGTCTTCTAATGTCTTTTTTTTAAGTTTTCGTTTAGGCATCACTGCCCTCTGGTGGTGGGAGCAGGAGGCCCAGCCTTTGCTCCTGTGAGCTGGAATTGAACCTCCATCCCATTAGGCCGCAGTCCCCGCCCACAACCAGACGCCACCAAGGCTCAGCCCTTTAATGTCTTTTTTAACGATGAATATGACACAATTTCTCTGCAATCTGTCATTTATGACATAGTCAATCATATACTTGTCTGATTCAAAATGGTCAGTATCAAACCATTTCAGCTTATCTAGCACAGTCATCTTTACATATTCCAAAATATTGCATACTTAAATGTTGCTTGTATTTTACTTTGTACACTCCATGTTCTAATTATCTATAGATATTTGCAGTTGGTCTTATTTTGAGCCATGGCCAATAAATAAATAAAGGTTCCAAAGCTTTGCTACACTCATAGGTTGATTCTATTCTGAAGGGCCAACTCTTTTTCAGTAGTTTTTTAATGCCTTCCAGCTGGGGAAGCTCATTTTCCAGCACTCTATCAAGCAATGGTCCACTGCTACTCAGAGCATTTTCATTGGCTAATTGTTCAAAGTGGAATGTTCCTGTCCTAGAAGATGAAATATTCTTTATTCTGAGAAATATTTAATTAGTCACCAGATATGTGTCAGGAGTTATTATAAGCACTAAAAACATCCATGAAAATCATGGGCATTCTTTTCTTATGAAATTTATATTCCAAAGAGGGGACAGCAAAGGGTGAAAAACTATAAGATCATATTCAATAGTAATAAATACTTATGAACAAAAAAGTCAAGGAGAATAGTTCAGTCTTCTTGAGTGAGAATTTTCAGAGAATCCCCTCTGAGGAGATGACATCTGTGAAGAGTTCTGAAAGATGAGGGAAAAAAAAAACAAGTTGGGATATGTGGAAGTGTTCCAAGCAATGAAAATCATACTTCATACTTTTGTGCTCATACTTCTGAACTTTTAACTTTAGAATAAATTAACCTTAAAACTTTAGACACTTCTTCAAAAGAATTTCCTCATAAGACTTCTGTTGGACTGGCAGCTCTTATACAAACAAAGGTACTTCTCTCTGTACTAATTACTCTCTGTCTCTTAATCACAGACTAATTACCTTTATTTGAAACAGAATTTTTCAATGTTCATGAAAAAGTCAGTAGGAGTGCTGTCTGAATTATAGGTGTTGTTTTTTAAACATAACATGGCAACTGTAGAATTCAAGAACTTTATGCCTTTCTTTTGTCCAAGATTAGATATTTTGACAATTTAGAATTTTATTATTCACTTTGACTGATTTTATATTGCAACCACTAAAATAATCACACTAGAAATATTTCACTTTTATTAAAGTTTAGGTGTCTAATATTGTATTTAAAATTAATTGTGGCTATCTATGATTTTCACAAGTTAGGGAAACAGCTAGCTGGGGAAAGATAAAATCAAATATAAACATTGAAAACTGAACTTTGTTTCTTTGTTTTCTGGAAAAATGAAAAGTGAATGAAAGTGATGTTTTTTATTGTTTTTTATCTTAATTATAAATATGATAATCATTTTTTGTTCACAAGGTAAAAATATAAATACTCTGACTAAATAGATACATAGCTTATGAATACTTAAAATAGAAATATTTTAAAATGTTTGTTTTAACAGACAATAAAGTGAAAGTACCTATATAAAACATATGGTTCTAATGATTGCATGGTAAAATTATAGATATTTCTGAATGGAGTACTATATGGGATCTTTTTATGGAAATGTGTTTCTAAAAATAAATTCCCCTATCATACCCCTATCATACCTATCATAGAAGATTTTTGGGATTTCTAATGATATCTGAGCCTTTAAAGGCTAAAACACTAAGAATCTGATGTGTGTGTGTGTGTGTGTGTGTGGTTATATAAAATCAATCCATAATTCTGTGTAACGTTTCCAAGCAAACCAACAGCTAGCAGAGAAACACTGAGAAACTGCTTACATAAGAGCAAGGTTCAGAATATCTTGAAACAGCTATCCATTTACATTGCTTGGTTCCTGAATGTTGGATAAATGGGGGATTCATTTATAAAACTCTCTATATTTTTGAAGGAAGATTCTAAAGATTAGCATTCATTAGAGGCACAGTAGGAATTTAGAAGCAAATTATCTCAAGAAAGAAAAGGAGGATGCCAGAACAGACCAGACTCCACACCATGACCATGAACTCAGAACGAACTGAGGTCTTGCGTGCTTGTTTGTCTTCCCTCACTTTCAACTATATTTCAGTTGTACTCCATAGTCACAGGACTTTTGCAACTCTGACCAAACCACTTTTATTTTGTACAAGGTAAGTTTTCTTAATTTAACAGTAAAAGTTTGAAAAGAAAGTCATTGCTAGTCTAGTGCCACAAGAACTAGAGTGTTTACACAGTCCACTAGCTCCATAAAGAATTGTCAATGTGGTTAGGAAAGAGAATCTTTTCAGCTCCTTGTATCTTCATGCGCTCTGATTCATGGGGGCAAGGGGATTGTTTCACTTCCAAGACCTCATCTTCACTGTAATGCACATAATAAAGTCAGAGAAATATGATTGAAGGTGATTCTCAGAAAGGTTCCTGAAAGCTCTATGCAATTCATTAAACTTGCATCTTTCTCTCCAGAAGAGGATTGAACACCTATAGTTACAAGGAACTAATAGGAATAGAATTTTAGCTATTTTTCTTTCTGTTCCAAACAAAAGAATCGCCTGGTTATTAAGTAAAAAATGGTGTCTGTGTTTTCGGCTGGCTTTTGTTCCTAGTTGCTGTTGAGCTGATTCGGGCTCATGGTGATCCTGTGCATAAACTGAGCTCTGCAATGTCCCAGGTTATAATGTTTCCAAAGTGCACCATCAGGCCTGTCTTCTCAGATAGCTCTAGGTGGCTTCATAATGCGAATCTCTTGGCTAATCATTGACTATGTAATTGTCAACTACTTTAGGTCAAATTTAAGTAACATATCTCAAAGGTGATTAGGAGTTCTCCCACATAAGCTCTTCCTTGCAAATTCATTCATGAGTATCAAATCTAAAGAAAAGTTTGTTCATTGTCACTCATTGAGAGCATTTAGAAGCAACATAACAACTGAAGGGATTAATGATGATCAGCAGTCGTCCAGGGATCCTAGGAAGTAGTTAGGCAGAAAAATGGCCTGTTTGGGTGATACAGTTATAGTAATAAGTTTCAAAACAAAAGGAGGCATTATCAGTGGTCTGAGAAACATTAAAGAGGAAGACAGTGTGGATCAATGTGTGGTCTTCATATGCCCAAATCCCTACTCAGGTGAAAACATGCTGGCTGGGAACTCCAACACTTGTGAATCTTTAAAGAGAAAATTTTAAAAATTATAGAAAAGAGAAAATGAAAATATATACTCATCTATTCTAATGACCTGGGTCTTGATGCCTTCCTATTTGAAGAATTAGCCAACTTTGGGCACATTTGTTCTTATCACTAGATACAAGCTAGGGCACACATAGTTCATTAATATGACTTATTCTTTGTTAAAATTAGTGTTCTAAGATTTAAGTGATTTAATCTAATTATTAATCTGCGTAGTGGTCACCTAAGTTTGTAGACCAAGCATTTTGTTCACAGTATCTGCCTCCTTTTATAGACTGCTTGTTGTATGGTTATTCAATTGTTTTTTCCCTACGACCAATGTCATGTCTCTGAAAGTTGTAACCCTATATTGTGTAGATTCACCTTTTTTTGCATTTTTGGAGCCAAAGTCATTACTGGGACCATCATTAACATAACATTTACTCCTTCAAAATCTTTTAAATCCATTTTTCTTAACTTGATCCACACAACATTGATTTAGTGAAGTTTTTGTGCTTGACCACGAGAATTATGGATCACAAAATGATGAGCAGATTAAAAATATTTTGTTGAGTTTTAAGGTCATGTTTCATGTGTAATAGATCTCCTGAAATAGTACTTGCACATTGCATGAACACACACACACACACACACACACACCTTTTTGTAAAGTGGACTTGTACTGCAATTATGTTACAATGAACACTATCCCAACTTAACTTTGATATTGACACAGTAGCTGTAGGAATCATTAGATAGAATACAGAAGCATTTTTCTTATAAGTGTGATACAAAAAGTAATTAAGAGTTTGGTTCATTGGAGTTCAGTGCATCTTTTTCTTCTGAAGTTGCCGATTTTCCTTGGCTTATATCACACACAGATGCACATTTTAAAAATCTTTCATAGTATTTAAAAGAAGCACAGCAACTCAAGAGATAAGTGAACAAGTAGTGTGGAGGATTGGCCTTATTCGATAATGATTCAGAGTTAATTTTGGAAAATTGTATAACCTCCTTATCCCTTGATCACTTTAAATGAGGATAGCAACAGGAACTACTCGAGAGTTTGTTGCAAAACTGTAATTATGGATTCCAAGCACTGTATCCTGAAGCATACATTAAGCATATGATAATGCTATAACTTATTAAATCTGGAGTCAACAGTTAAGCTTGCTGAGTAACTAATAGAAAGGTTGGCACTTTGAACCCAACCAGAGGTGCACATTTGACAACTCTGAAAACTCTGTTGTGCACACTTCCGCTCTGCAACTAGTGTATCGCTGTGTGTTGAAACTGATGCAATGGCACTGATTTAGTTTGGTTTATTCTTATATTTAAATTTTTTGCGTGCCAGTTTTATATCAAAAGAAAAACTCCCTTCCTTATAGGGTTTTCAGAAATCGTGTTTTGTTTTTAACCAGATCAAAGAGTTGGTCTTCTTGCTCCATACTTGGTCTATGTTTCACCATGTACTTCCACGACTTTCCTAACTTATCCATTCCATTCCATGGAATGGTGTGTTTGGAATAATATTTACTTTAAATGTTCTCTAAATCTTACCACTTTTCTTGTATTCTAAAAGGAATATTGGATTGTGACAGAAAATGTTCTTTGTATGGTAACCTGAATTAAAGGATCTTGACTTTAATTCTCAGGAATAATTAAACACCCATTTTGGAGTAAATCTTTAATTTTATACTTTTGAGGCAACAAATTGATTGATTGGAGTTAATATACCCAAACATTTCATTGCATTTTATTGAGGATAGCAACTGAAATCAAAGTATTATCCTAAGCTTAAAAACGGAAGGAGGTAAGGAGTTCAGGTGGTATTATTCATTGTAAAAATCTATGCTTTAATCTATGCCTACAGAGTTTCAGCTAACCTAGAGACGGTGAATCAGAAGCGATAGCTCAGAGGAATTCCAGACACATGTTTTCTCATACTCCTTGATTTATATGGATTCATTTACTTCATTTTTCTTCAGCAGATTGACTTTCTCTAATCAGAAGCCACAGATTCCCAAGTTTGTATACAAAGTTCTTGATATATTATGTAAACCTGGTTAATTCTAAATTCTAATTCTAATTCTAAATTCTCAAACTCTGATGGTCTAGTTAGTTCAATCAACTGTTCTATGTTCAAGGTTTGTGTCAGGCAGGGTTCTCTTAGAGAAATAAAATCAGGACACTAATAATTCTCTTTATATATTTATATAGATAGAAGTATATATATATATATATATATGATAAGAAATCAACAGTTAACTAAACTATAAAGCAGTACCGTGGCTTGGTGCAATTCACTTGCTTGAGACAGCTAGTAGACTGGCAGCCCCTGGAGTACTGAGGACCATTAAGTAGTCCTCTGTAGAACAATTCAGGCAATCTGGACACAAGCAGCAAACAGTAAAGCAGTTCACCAATAGTCAGCCAGGTGACAGAGTCCAACAGTCTCCAGCTCAAGAGATGTATAATCCAGTATTGCGTGGAAAAGCAGAACTTGAAGGAACCTCTACTCACAGCTACACAGTCCACGATTAGGTGTCCCATGGGGAGTGTTGCTTGGAAGTCGAGGCACAGGATGAACAAGGCAGCTGGTTGGTCTGCAGATCTGAAAGCAAGGGAACAATGGCGATCTTGCTTAGCCTTTTCTATTTCCGATTTTCAATTGATGGCATGTGTTCATTGGGCATGTCGTCACAATAGACCTACATATGGTCTTTGGCCATGTTTGAAACTACAAGTTTACCTATAACAAGGTTACAATGCAAACACTAAGCTGCCTGAAGACTGATCTTAGAGATCCTTATAGAATTTTGGTAGTAGGGCAACCTATGATCTGTTTTGAGTGTAGAAAATAAAGATAAAATGGGTCTACATTTATTTAGTACATAATTAAAATGAAACACTGAGTTCTGAGTCAAGCACCTAGTAAAATATCTCATGATGAAATGGTGGGAAACATTAGCTGAAAGTAGCTAAGAACAGAAGCTTTCTGAGTCAGAGAGAATTTGCTTATGTCATTAGTCTGCTTGTCTTCTACTTGCCTTAAGTGCTTACTATTTTATTTCATATATATTTTTTTGCCTTGTGAATCTCTTGTGTCTGCCACAGTAGGCTCAGACATAGGAGGGATGGAGAGGCAGGCACAGGCCTGTGCAGGGTTTCATTCTGTTGTGCACAAGGTCACTATGAGTCAGAGTCATCTCCACAGAACCTCACAACAAGGACAACTTCATACATAAGGGTACCTACTGAGTCATTTGCAGGAAATTATTATTTTTCCTAAATGTTCTCTTTCAAGATATATTTAGCACTGTGCTTTATAATAAGTAATTTTATGGTTTGATGACTCTAATTCAATTGACCAAATGCCCACAGCTTGTTTATTTTTCTCATGACTCATCTATCAGCTTGTCACACCATGGTGACTTATATGCTCTTGTGATGTTGAAAACTATGCCATTAACAATTCAAATGCAGGTCACCCATGGGGGCCATGTTTCAAGGAAGCTTCCAGATCAACAGACTAGAAAGAAGAATCTGAAAATCTACTTTGAAGAAATTTTAAGAGTAAAAGAGCAAGACAAAGACGAAGATATATCTGCTCCAAGCCATAATTTTTAACACCTCTTATGCATGGGAAAGATAAACAATGAAAAAGGAAGACTGAAGAATTGTTGCATTTTAATTTTGATGTTGGATAAGAATATTATATCTGTCTTGGTCTGCATAAAGAAGGAACAAACGTGATTTGGGAGAATCATAAGCAGGTACTCCTTAGAAGCACAGTTGGTGTAACTACACCTACTATATTTGGAGCACGCTATTAGACGGAACTACTCCCTGGAGAAGGACACCTCTTGTTTTGTTGTTCTTGCTAATATTTCTTATGGTTTGATTTGGGTCCCCCTCACCTCTTCTGCAAAATTGGAAACATTATTCTGCAACATTGTTTAGTCTATGATTCTCTGCAATGTAGAAATGTCCTCCATTTTTTGATCTCACATAATATTCGCATGCAATGTAAATCTGAGATTTTGAGATGTTAATGAGGTGGTATTAATGATAGTTATATTAATGAGGGAGAATGCAATTTCCAGAATTGGATTGTTTTTAGAGTCTTTTAATATATAAACTCATTTAAACAAGCAAGGAGAAGCCAGATGGGTCTATTAACTACCACTAAGAGAGAAGGTCTTGGAGTTGAGCCTATCTTTCCACCAGGTTCATTGTTCTGAAAACCTCCAAGAGCAAGGAGACACACACAAAGCAAGACTTTCCCTGGAGCTGACACTCTGAATTCAAATTTCTAAGCCCCTAAATTGGGAGAGAATACAATTATTTTTTAATGATCATTTTTGTGGTAATTCTGTTATAGCAGCACTAGATAATGAAGATAACTCTCAGTGAAATGTATTGATCTAGTTACTGAACCAATGGAATCAAGCATAGCAATGAATTTGAGGATAGTAAATAGTGCAATACAATGTTCTGTTCAGTTGTATATTGGTTACTTTAAATCAGAACTGACATATAAACCATAACAATAGTCACTTAGCCTCTGTTGCAAGTCTGCATTGGACTGTTAATCACAAATTTGGAGATTTGGAGATTTTAGATGTCCTATGGAAGGGAGAGGAGCTTTCTGTTCTTGTAAATATTTGTATGATTGTTATGATTAGCAATGAATGTGATGTTAGTGGATTAATTTTTTTCTCTTTCTCCCCATCAAAGAAGCCTGTTTTCCTGTTCTGAATTCACAGTAACTTTCTCAGTCTCCATGGCTACCTATGTCTACACAATTTCACTAAAGTAATTAATCTAGTAGTCAGTAGGGGAAGGAATTTTATTTTTGGTGATGTTTCTATGGTCACAAGACTTTCATGATGATTGAATTAAAGCAAAGTTTTCCAGTAGATTGATCAGGCCAGGTTCAACTAAATGAAGACCTTTCCCTCTCTTCTTGTTCAATAGCAATCTGAGATATAGAAACCATACAAGTTCTTGCCAGTGGACTCCTATTTGGAACATAAACTCAGAGCCTTCTATGAAGTACAAAAGGAATTTCTTGTGTAAACTCACTCCAGAACAGGAAACAGAGGGCGGCTGATCCTATTTATCTGCATTCTAGTTGTTATGCAAGTAGATCAAACAACCTTGGGTGACATCATTTAATTACAGAGAACTACAGGTGTCTAGAGGCCTTCTTGGTGTGTAGTGGCAGAGCACTTGGCCAATAATCTATAAGACTAGGGGTTGGGAACCAGCACTTCATGTAAGAAAACCTTGGGATTTGTTTGTATATTAAGGTTTGCACACTTGAAGATCTTGGGGGAGTTCTACTCTGTCCTATAGGATGATGAGCTAAAATCAATTCAAAGTTTTGGGTTTGTCTGTTTGTTTTTCACATCTCAGAAAGTCCATTTATCATCAGACTCTACCATTGACAGTCCTTGCTGTGCTTCATGTCTTTTAATATCACTCTCAATGCATGGCTCATTTTCTTTCCAATATGTGTAACCCTGCATTTCCGTATCTTGATGCTTAATATCCTTGGATAGCTCTCCTTGAGTAGGGCCTTCAGGTCTACTAAGAGACAGGCATTTGAAATTAATTTTGACAGAAAGAACAATTTGTTGATTGGGGTGTTTACCAGTCAGGATCCAGACAAGATGGAGAAAGGACACTGTAACTAGCTGATTAAGAAGTTTTGTAGCTAATCTTCACTCCTATCTGTCAATTTGTTATACTATGGTGTTTTGCACAAGGCTGTTGCACCGGAAGCTATGGCACCACTATTTCAAATACCAAGAGGGTCTCTCATGATAGTGGACAGGTTTCAATGGAGTTTCCAAACTAAGGGCAGGAAGAAAAGTCTGTAAATTTACTTTGAATAGCAATGAAAACAATATGGATCACAACAGAATAGTGTTCAATGAAGTGGTGGATTATGAGTTCCTTAGGTTGGAAAGCACTTATAATAGATAGTGGTCTAGACAGGGAGCTCAAACATGTCAAATATGTCAAAGATAGCACAAGGTTAGGCAATGTTTCCTTCTGTTGTACAAAGGGTTGACATGAGTTGGCAACAAGAAAAAGCATGTAAAAATCATGCACAATGCTGGAAGACAGCAAGAAATTGTGCATCATTTCATGGCCTCAAACTTAACAGGGTAGATTAGGGAATAGTTATTGGAAATTGGAGAGAACAGTCTATGAAAAGAATTATCTATACTCAGTGGCCTGGCAGGAAAGAAGCTAAAGAATATAACCCTGTTTACCTGGCTTTGTTTACTCTAGGCATTTGAATTTTCACAAGGTGCCAAACAATTAAGGTGGCTTGAGGTACATTATTGAAAATGCATTTTAGGGTTTTTATGTAAATGTTTGTGTGTAAAATTATTAAAATATTTATTCACTGTTCTCTCTCTTCCCTATCTTTGTACTTTAGGGTACGTGCAGTTGACAAAATGAAAGACAGAAGTACTCTAACATAGCACTCTTCTTCCAAGTCTCTCGTCTATGGGCTCAATAAATGCTCTCTATCTATGGTGTGTGGTTTGCTCAGTTAGGGCACTTTGCTAAGGTAAATGAAATAGTCATGAAGTATCTTTCTTACCAAGAAGATTTTCTTTCAGAATTTACAAAGAAAATTTACATCATATAACACCATGTACTTTCTGATTTATTACCACTAAAATATTCAGCTGTAGAAGGAGAGCGATATTGACCTTTAATCAAATCAAGCACATAATCTTTTAATGTAAAATTATTTTATAAATTCATTCACTGCATTCTCTGTCTCTTCCTTATCCTCTTAAGCAGTATACAGTATACCATATTTAATTGTTTTTATGTAAAGTCTGGTAGGGTTCTGTAAACATATTCAGAGTAGCAGCTCCTTTGTTAAATCCCAGTTGTTGAGAAATGGCTTCCAAGAAGTGCCCATATGCTTACTGCTTTAGTTTAAAGCTGGAGAAGGACCTCTAGTTATAGATTTTTTATCACTGTAGTCATAATTTCAAGTGTCCTATAAGGAACTGGGTGCCTTGGAATCTCAAAAACCTATGAAGGGCACATTGCACTGTAGTCTTCTAATCATTTCTTTCTGGTGAGCACTCACTGCCATTGACTGTTAGGAGAAATCGGGCTGCAAGATTACCTTGCTATCTCTAGAAGAAAGTGAGTAGGTTCTTCATCATGAAATTGAAGCTCAGCTTTTCCTGGGCTGCTGTGTCACAGGATGTATTTTGGAGATGTTTTCCAGGGCAGGCATATTTAGTGGACTAATTATGAAAAAGTAAAGAAATAAATAAAAGTCAAACACATTATCAATTGAATTGATTCTGAGTCATAATTATGCTAAAGAGAGTTTTTGAAAATGTAAATTTTTATGAGCTAGACAACTTTATCTTCTCAACAGAGCAACTGTTGAATTTACATCATAGACCTTGCAGTTAAGCATGCAAAACCAAATCAACAGCACTACCAGAGATTGTTTACCCAGAAGTTATCCCAAATATTCTTCACAAGTACATTAGTAAGATAAAACGGAGAGAATCAGAACCCTATTTTGGTAAAGTACCATTCATATAATGTCCACTAATTTTTAATCATTTGAAAAGGTTTTTAAATATTTAATTTATTATTACATATTTTATCGTGAATCGTTTAAAGGTTCACAACATATCCCTGCTGTGTTGGGTTTTTGATTAACAGGGATTCTTAGTAGTTTGAAAGCTGAGAACTCCCCGGTGATGTGATGTAATATTTGTAATCAACTCCATGATATGATGCTTACAACAGTCAAGCAATTGTGGGAGAATTAAAGGACAGTATTATTGTTTTGTTAGGTGCCATTGAGTCTGTTGTACACAGTGACCTACGCACATCACATTGCATGATCCTGTGCCATCATCACTATCATTTTTACGTTTTTCCCCATTGTCGCAGGCATTATACCAATTGACTTTGTCAAGGGTTTTCCTCTTCTTTACTGCCACTCTGCTTTCCCAAGCATGGTATCCTTCTCCAGGAACCAATTTCTCCTGATCATATGTTCAAAGAATGTGAGAAGAAGTCTCACCACTCTGGCATATAAGGAGCATTCTGACTGGGCTTCTTTCCAAGATAAATCTGTTTGTGTTTTGGTGGTCCATAGAACTTTCAATATTCTTCACCAACACCATAGTTCAAAAGCATTAGTTTTTTTAACTTTCATATTCTTAAGAGACAATTGATAATGCTAAGTCTTGAGTCAGGTGCACCTCAGTACTCAAAGTAAGATCCTTGCTTTTCGACATTTTTTAGAGGTCCTGTGCAGCAGATTTAAGATTTACCCAATGATCACCTGGCTACTGCTTCCATGAGCATTCTTTGTAGATCCAGTTAAGACAAAATCCTTGAAAACTGCAACCCTTTCTCCATGCTACCTATTGGACCAGTTGTAAGGATGTTGGTTTTCTTTACATTCAGTAGTGATCCATACTGAGGGCTGCAAATCTTGAGAACACAACTTCATTGCACATCCTTCTTGATTTTTAAACCATGAAATATTCATCTATTATTTTCACACATGTGCAGGTTCCCTATGAGGACAATGAAATACTATGGAATCATTTTTCTTCTCAAGATTATCCTTAATTTGTTATGGTACACAGTCAAATCCCTCTGCATCTTCACTAAGACACAAATGCACATCTTTCTAGTATTCTCTGCATCTGACATCAGTAATGATATCCATTGTTTTACATTCTCTTCTGAAATTAACCTGAATATTTTGAATCTCCCTGTCAATTTTCAGCAAAATTTTACTAGCATGTGATATCAAGGATATTGTTCTATAAATTTAAACTCTTTGTTGGGTCACCTTTCTTTGGAATGTGCACAGATACAGATCTTTTCTATGCACAGGACAGGGCAACTATCTTTCAAATTTCTTTTTATAGACAAGTGAGTGTTTCCAGTCCTTCACCAACTGATTGAAACTTTTTCATTCCTGGAGTTTGATTTTAGCTAATGCCTTGAATGTGTTTGGGGCTTCCGTCTTCACTAACATAGATTACTACCAAATGTAAAGAAAACCATAACCCTAATGTAATTTGAAGGAAGTTTCCTTAGGATTGTGGCTTACTGTAAATAAGTTGGCACTGAGGGGAAGCTACCTCACTTTTTGTCATCCTGCATACTACATGTCTTATTAACATTCAGTTCTTTGGATTTGAGCCAACAGCCCAATATGTTACCTACTGACCTTGGGAGTTGTCACTGTCTTGTCATGTTGACTGTCACAATTGGCTCCATTTGACTTTGCAGTTTTGAGCTTGAATTGCTGACCTTGGCATCATCCATCTCTGCCCCACTGGCCTCTGGCCTTTCTGAATCTGAGTTCACTTTCCTGCTTCCTTTTTACTCCATTTTTGCAGCCGTATGAGTCAGGAAAAGCTTTTAGATTAATATCTGACTTATGTATTTGAACTAGATTGGACTTAACTACTTCTACAACAGTGTAAGCTACCTTCTGGTTATAAGCTTCCTTCTTAATATACACATACAAGCACTACTGGTTTTTGCTTCTCCTGTGAAATCAGACTAACAACACATCTGCTGCTAAGAATGGCTTTAGAGAAATAATATTGTAATACATTTTCTAAATTTGTTCCAAAGTCTAATTTGCCATGAAGGTACTGCTAATGCTTTGGATTAAGTCTACTACTGTAGGGCTAAGCTCTGCTGGCATAGTGGATGAGTGCGGGACTACGGCCCACAGGGTTGGCGGTTCAAATCCAGCAACAGCTCTCCAGGAGCAAGGCTGGACCTCCCACTGTCACCAGAGGGCAGTGATTGCCCACCCCCAAAGAAAAAGTCCACTACTGTTAATAAAGATGGCTCTGCTAGTCTACATCACAAGTGGGCAGTACTAGTACCAAAAACATCACCACTCATAGATCAACTTTTTGATCATTATGTGTTCGATATTTTTCAACAATTTCATCAGAATGAGAAATATAGTGGTTTGTTGGTTGATATTACGTACAATAAATAGAGTGGCAAAGGAAAAAGACACTCCACACAAAAAATCTCAAAGGTTACACTTGTACTATGAGAGAAATCATTATTTTTGTGATAACAGAGTTGGTTATGGCTGAAAACAAACCCAGAAATTTATCATGAGCGTCAGAGGATTTACAACAACTAAATGTTGCTGATGATGTCAGATACCATTGAACCCATTCTCACCCACGGTGACCTTATGAAGAACAAATTGAAACATTGCCAGGTCCTGCACTACCTTCACAATGGTTCCCAGGCTTAGTCCATTGTTGCGACCATCGTGCCAACCCAACTCCTTAAGGACCTAACTCTTTTATAATGGCCCTCAATTTTACCAAACTTGGTGCCATTCTCCAGGGCTGATCTCTCCTGACAATATGTCCGAACTATGTAAAGCTAAGTCTTGCCATCTTGGTTCTAAGGAGCACCTTAGTCATACTTCTTTCAAGAGGACTCAATTTGTCTTTCTAGTAATATATGGTACTTTAGAAACTTTATTAGCTTTATTTATTGGGAGCTCTTACAGGTGCCATAATGTTCCATATTTCTTTTTTTTCCTTTTTTCTTTTTTTTGGGCATCACTGCCCTCTGGTGGTGGGAGTAGGAGGCCCGGCCCCACTGCTGGAATTGAACCTCCATCCCAGTGGGTTGCAGTCCTGGACACAACCACTACGCCACCTGGGCTCAGCCCTAACGTTCCATATTTCAATCACATCAAGCACTGTTGTACAATTACTATCACAAACAGTTTCAAAACATTTTATTCCTTCTTCAAATCCTTGATACCATCTCCCCTTTATCCCCTCCATCCCCAAACTTACCCCCAAAGAAGCTTTATTTTTCCCCTGTAATAATTTTTTTTCTTTTTTGTCAAATCTTACACAATCCAATTTCCCATGTATACTTGTGTATAAGCCAAGTTTTTCCACGAACGTTTTTAAATGCAGCTATTGTGGCAAAATTAGGTGCCTTGGCTGATATGCAGGTTGGTTTCTACTAGAGTATGTGCAGTATCTATCCACATACAACTCTGTTTGACCCATTGATTGGATTATTCAGTCATCGATGTTATCAGCTCTCTATTTCTGCCTCCCCCCCCCCCCCCCGCCCCATACCCATAGGGGACGATACTCCTATGACTGTTTCTGAAGGGTTAGCTAACTTGTCTTTCATGTACTAAATGACCATAAATTTACAGATTAACATAAACCCATTATCAGGGGGTGATCAATCCTCTGATATACTCACAGTAAGGGTTCAACAGGCAGTTGTGTAGTGATAATTATTATTTATTATAACACCAATATAGAGATTGAGAGAGAGAGAGAGAGAGAAGAGAGAGAGAGAGAGAGAGAGAGAGAGAGAGAGAGAGAGAAGAGCATTAGAAGTTATATATATATCCTTTCCTAATACATGCACACCGTTCGCCCCGCTTGATGGGCCATGTGAAGGAGACAGTAGAGCGGCAGTCTGGAGGGAGGCAGGCTCCTTCCTCTCACTCAGGTCCCATCCCTCTATCCTTCTCTAGCCAAGCCACACCCCTAATTCCAAGCAAGGTCCTACGTCACAGCAGAGGGCTACCTTAAGGTTAGATGGTGATAAGAGGAGTGGTCTTAGAAATGTCTACATGACCTTGTGAAGAGGGGAATGATAAGACCAGACCTTGGACATCTGGAGGTAGATAAACAGGTGTCAGATTAGGAGTCTTTGCCAGTGGTTCTTGAAGCCCTCTAGTAAGCTTCAAAGGGAGGGAGCTATCATCCTAACAGCAGGGGAGTTAGCTCTGCTATGTAACAACACAAAGGTCTCAGATAGTTGGGAGCTTCAGAGAGAATAACTAACTTAACTTCCATAACAAATGCTGGTAAACAGTTTGCTTAATATTTCTACAATAATAATAATTGTAGAAAAGTTCTGTCTTCATCTGACAAGCCATCTAATACTATACTCGGTATTTTTTATATTCTCCCTATGAGCACAATTCAAATGCAGAGATTCTTCTTCACTCTTCTTAATTCACTCTCCAAATTTATATGCGTAGCATGCATTTGAAAATATCATGGTTGGGTTAGGTTCACTTTAGTATTCAAAGTAACATCCTTACTTTTAAATACTCTAATGAGGTCTTATGCAGCAGATTTACATAATGAAGCATGTCTTTTTGTCTCTTGACTGCTGCTTTCATGAGCATTAATTGTGGATCTAAGCAAGATAAAATTTTGACAACTTCAAGCTTTTCTCCATTTATCATAATTTTACTTATTTTTTCAGGTGTGAGGATTTAGGTCTTATTTCCATGGAGTTGCAATCCGTACTGAAGGCTGACATCAGCAAGTAAATCGAGTCTTCTTTGAGAAAGCAAGGTTGTGTTCTCTGCATATCCAAAGTTGTCAGAAATCCTTCCTCCAATTCTAATGCCACATTCTTTGTCATAGCATCCAGTGTCTCTGATTGTTTGATCAACATACAGTTTGAATAAGCATGTTGAGAGGATATGACATCGACACACTTTTCCTGATTTAAAGCCAGACAGTATTCTCTTGTTCTCATGGCACAACTGCTTTTTGATCCATTATATTGAGAAAGTATAGTGAAATAGTCAGGAATTTCTATTCCTCACAAGCTTATCCATAGTTTGTTGTGACCTACATAGTCAAAAACTTTATCATATCTAAAACACAAGTAAACATCTTTCTGGTATTCTCTGCTTTGAGATAAAATTCATGAGACATCAGCAATGGTATACTTTGCCCCATGTCTTCTTCTAAATCCAGCCTGAAACTCTGGAAGGATGTTGTCAATGTATTGCATGTGATACCAATGATATTGTTCTATAATTTGAGCACTGTGTTGGTTCACCTTTATTTAAAGTAGGTACAAATCTGTATAATTTCCAGTTAGTTGACCAAGTACCTATCTTCAAACTTCCTTGATATAGATGAGTAGGTGCTTCCAGTGCTTCATCAGCTTGTAGAAACATTTCAATCAGTATTCCAACAATTCCCTGAGTCTTATTTCTGACTAATGCTTTCATAGTAGCTTGATCTTCTTCCTTCAGTACCACTGGTTCATGCTCATATGCTACTTCCTAAAATGATGGGATGTCAACTTTTGCTTTTTGTACACAGATTCTGTATATTATTTCTTTTGATGCTTCCTGGATCATTCAAAATTTTGCCTGTAGAATCTTTCAATATTGCAGCTCAGTGCTTGAATTTTTTTTCATGAATTCTTTCAGTTTAAGATAGACTGAGAATGTCCTTCCTTTTTATTTTCTAACTGTGGGCCTTTGCATTTTTCATTGTAATATTTTACTTTTGAGTGGCCCTCTGAAATTTCTTATTCATCTTTATAATTTTTCCATTTGTTTTAATTAATCTCAAAGTGAGAGCAAATTTCAGAATTCCTTCTGACATCCACCTTGATTCTTTTCCCTACTTTCTTTTTAATGACCATTTGCATTTTTCATAAATTATGTTCTTGATTTCCTTTCATATCTCATAAGGTCTTCTGTCATCAGTGTTTAGCACATCAAGTATTTCTTGAAATGTTCTGAAAATTCACATGTGATAGATTCAAGGTCATATTTTGCCTCTGGTAGACTTGCTTTAATTTTCTTCAGTTCAACCTAAACTTACCTGTAAACAATTGAAGGTCTATTCCACAGTAAGTCTCAGGCTTGATTTTACCTCCTGATATTGAGCTTCCCTGTCAAGTCTTCCCACAAAGGTAATCAATCTGAATTCTGTGCATTCTAAAGATGTTTATGTGTACAGGTACTACCTGTGTTGTTATCAAAGTCCATATGTATGATTACCACCTGTGTTTGCCATGAACAAGTCATTGGTTTTGCAAAATTCTTTCATGCAAACTCCAATTTTGTTTCTATGACCAAGTCCATATTTTCTAACTATTATTCCTTCCTCATTTTCCCAACTTTTTCATTCCAACTTCCAATAGTTATCAATTCAATGTTATTGCATGCTGGATCAATTTCTGACTTAAGTTTTTGGTCTAAATTTCAATTTCCTCTTTATGAGCACTTGTTTTAAGTATATAAATTAGAATAATAATCGTATTGTCTGAATTTCCTTGAAGGTGGAATATATAATCCTGTAACAGAAAGCATTAGAAATCAGGACTGATTTTGCCATGTGTTTTTTTTTGAAAATGAACCCCATGCCATTTCTCTTGATTGTATTATTTCCAGCATAGCAAATCCTAAATTCCTGATTCAAAATGTTTCATACAAGCCAAGTTCAGTTCACACAGAACTTTTTCATGGATTAAAAGGGTGTTTGTGAACAGAAAGAGAGAATAATGCATGGTTTAAAATCAGGTATGGGGGGCCTGAGACCTGGTGGCATACTGGTTGAGTGCAGGACTGCAGCCCATTGGCTTGGTGGTTCAAATCCAGCAGCAGCAGGGCTGGGTAGCTTCCATGACCACTAGAGGGCAGTGATTCTCCCTACCACCCAAAAAAATCAGGTATGGGTCAGGATTAAATATTTTCACAATACTTGTTCAAGCTGTATGCTAAGAAAATCAATAGTGAGTCTGGATTATATGAAAAAGTATGTGGCATAAGGATTAGAGGATGGTATGTTAACAACCTGTGACACACAGATGACATAACCTTGCTGGATGAAAGAGAGGTGTCCTTGAACCACTTGCTGATGAAGATAAAAGATTGCAGGCTGCAGTGTGGATCACAGCACAAGGCAAATAAGACTAAAATCTTCATAACCAGATCACTAGTGACTTAAGATAAATGGAGAAAAGACTGAAGTTGTTAGGATTTTCTCTTTCTTGGATTCATAATCAATGCTCATGGAAACTGTAGTCAAGAGATCAAAACGCACATTGCACTGTGTAAAATACTGTGCAAGAACTCTCTAGCATGTTGAAAAAGAAGGAGCTTACTTTGAAGACTAATGTGTTGTGGCAGTCATATATTTTTCATGTCAATTTCATGATTGGGATGGAGGGGTGGAGTCGGCCCTGTCAATCTGGAGATAGTCAATGAGGAGCCAATGAGGTCTCTGTGAGGGCATGGCTTTCTCCTGAGAACTCTGGGAAGTCTCATGGTATTTCCCAATTGGAGAAGGGACACTTGACTCTAAGTCTCAGAGAGACAAACTACTGACAAGACAAGATGACAGCATGCTGATCGATCCTGTTTCCTGGAGAATGGAGGAGCTGGAGAAAAAGCCACATGGGTTTGCCCTGATAGAACCAGACCTCTGGGGCTGGGGAGCCACAAAGAGACCCCTGCCAGCTCCAAGATGCTCCCTCCGCTAATGGATACTGCTGATGGACCCTGAGCCCTGAAAACGAGGAGTCATGGGGAGACCCCTGCCAGGGTCAGGAGGCCTCTACTACACATGCTTCGTGAGTCGGGAGGAGACTTTATAGACTGGTATCAAACATATGGGCTAATATCAGACTTGTGACTTTGGAATGGACTGCATTGGGATGCTTTCTCAATGCTCCATTCCTCTTGTATATAAACCTTTCCCTTATAGCCATATGCATGGTTATGAATTTGTTTCTCTAGTGTTTATTCAAACCTGAGTCTTTTCAATTATCTCATGTCCATATGAAAATTGGACATTGAGTTATGTTAGAAGAAGAATGATGCATTTGAATTATGGTGTTGGTAAAGAAGAATATTGAAAATACTATGAACTACCTAAAGAACAAACAAATCAGGCTGAGCCCCGGTGGTGAAGTGGTTGAGTGTGGGACTGCAGCCCCCTGGCTTAACGGTCCAAATCCAGCAGCAACTCTCGGGGAGTATGGCTGGGTAGTTCCCATGACCAGAGGGCAGTGATGCACCCCCCCTCCAAAAAAAAGAACAAACAAATCTGTATTGGAGGACGTACAATGAAAATGCTCTTTGGATACAAGGATGACAAGAATTTTCTAATATATGTCGGGCATCTTATCAGAACAGACTCATTTCTGGAGAAGGACACCATACCTGGTAAAGTAGAAGAGCAGTGAAAAATAGGAAGGTCCTCAACTAGATAAATTTTAGCAATGAGTTTGTTACCACAATTTAGGTTCTTGTCTTTTCAAAAGAAAGATTTATTTTTCTGATCCACAAGGTGCCACAAGATAATTGTGTCGAAGAATTCTTAAGGAAGAAGAAAAAGCTTCCCAGCCAGTTTTCCTGGTCTTGGTATTTTTGTTTGTTTGTTTCCTACTTGTATATAAAGCCTTTTCAGTGTTCAAGCACAAAACTCTTGAGGAACATCTTCCTGTGAAATAACCTCTGCAGAGGGTAGTAAGGAGATCTGGGAAACGCTATTCTAAAATGTTGCTAGCACTCCATATGTACTCTTCCAAATCCCCACTTACATTCCTTTGTCCTATCTCACTTTCCTGCTTAGAAATTTTATACACATAATTCTTTATGGGATCAGAGATGGAGGTCTCTCCGGCTGTAGCTACTTCTTGTTTATGTGAGTTGTAGAGTTTCATTACCCTGCCTATATGAGTAGATATATCTCCTAACATATTCTGTATTAAGGAGAACAAGTTAGTTCAGGTGGTTATGGTAGACTTGAAGCTATAAGTCATTCATAGACACTGGCTATCAGTTTAGATTTATTCAGGATCAACTTGGCTTGTTCTTCTAGAAAATTCCACCAAAAGTCATACACAAAGGTTGTCCTAGAGAAGATTCTTAATTATAATGAGACAAAGAAATGATAGACAAAGAATATATTGATACCCATCAATTCTATGCCTGTCTAAGAGCAATACTAAAAGCACTTTTATTAAAGTTTCACTCTCTGCTACTTCACTCCTAAATACATTTTAATTTAGATTTTATTTTTAAATTAGTCAGGAAGGTGTTAGTTAGTCTAACAGATCATAATGAAGGCACAAAAAGGTAACTTCTTTTTCCTACATATTCCAGTTCTGAGGACACTTTTAGGCCACATGTCTAATTTGAATGTGCATACACATGTGTACGTGTATGTGTGTGTCATTCTCTTTCTGTAAGACTATTTCCCTCTGTTATTTCTGACTCTTTTTCTTGAAGAGGGCACCCAGAATATGTCTTACTTTTTTGAAAATGTATTTATTCGGCATTCTTACATCTCTTATCACAATCCATACACACATTTATTATGTCAACCGTATTTGTACATATGTTGTCACCATCATTTTCAAAATATTTTCTTTCTACTTGAGCCCTTGATATCAGTTCCTCACTTATCCTCTCTCTCCCCAACCCATCCTCCCTCATGAAGAACCCTTGATAAGTTACAGATTATTATTTTCAGGTCTTCCATTGTCCTCTACTGCCCTTTACCCACTTTCCTGTTGTTTGTCTCCCTGAGAGGTAATTATGTGTTATCCTTTTGATAGATTCTCGGTTTCTACCACACATCTTCCTCTTATCCTCCAGGTTTCCCTAGTCTCATTGTTGACCACAAGGGGTTTATCTATCCTGGATTCCCTGTGTTGAGGATCTCATCTGTAGCAATGTGCATGTTCTGGTCTTATCTGATTTGTAAGGTAGAATTGGGGTCCTGATAGTGGGGGGAAGGAAACATTAAAGAACTACAGGAATGCTGTGTGTTTCATCAGTGCTGTACTAAGATTTGTCTTGGCCGGGTATCTTAATTATTAGAATGTGGGAGAGAGATGAGGTTTTCTACTCCCGGAAGAGTTACAGTGTCAGTAACTCACAAGGAGAGTCCTATCCTGTTCTGTAGAGTCACTCTGCATCATTATTCACTTGATGGCAGTTAGTTTTTGAGGTTAGACATGTGTGTGTAGATAGAGAACTGGGGATGACTTTTGGACTGATTTAAGTAATATAACAGAAGTGTGGTTCTGTGTGCAGGCTGAAGCTTCCTGCAGAACAAGTGCCTTATCTGCTGATAGTGATAAATTTAGTGTTCTTGATTAGAGGATGAAGAAAACACAATGAAAATTGACCTGGACTTTAGCCAGGCTTAAGATGGTGATCAAGGCTGGCTCTTTAAAGTCACAGCACTGGCATTCCCTGGATCCCATCTTGTCTGTCATCACCAAATAACTTCACAGTTTTTATCAGACTCTATGTCTAGCATCTTATTCTAAGCCATACTTTTTCCTGTACTACATGTGAACCAAAAGTGAAGGTAATGATATGCATGGAATGTAGCTAGAATTTAATAATTATAATAATTATGAAAATAATTATTTTAAATCAGACCTACATCATTTGCCTATTCTTGATAGAGATACTCAAATAAGTCTGGTGCCTATAAGGTTATCATATTATTTATTCAGCCATATATAGTTTGGTAATGCTATGCAACCTATTATCTAGTTCTGTGCGTGTCTTCTATTTCCCTGTCTTATCTCTCTATGTTCCAGCAGGAGCATTGGCTATATACTGTTTCTACCTTGTTAAGATAGTACCCTGAAAGTCCAAAGCTGCTATTGTTCAGGGGCACTATGATCATAGGAGGCATGTGCTCCCAGCCTTCAATAACTTTGCCTGTTATTTGTTCATGGTGACTTAAATATAATGACTGTTTTCTTATAACTATAATGATTTATATAACTAAAATATAACTAAGTATTAAAGTTCTTTTTTTTTTTTTAGTATTAAAGTTCTTAAAAATGACTAACCTCAACCTGCATGTTTGACTCAGCTTTTTGCTTTTAACTCTCATTTTGAAACATACAATGCTTATTTTTCTTTTCTTTTTTTTTTTTTTAGAAAGCATCTAATTTTGGGGGTGGGCATCACTGCCCTCTGGTGGTTGTGGGAGCTACACAGCCTTGTTCCCAGAGAGCTGCTGCTGGATTTGAACCGCCAAGTCAATGGGCCGCAGTCCCGCAATCAACCACTACGCCACCGGGGCTCAGTCCACAACGCTTCTTTTTCAAATGGTTCATTTTAAATTTTTTGGAATAGTTTGTCATAACTCTCTGGTAGTGTCACTTAAATGTTAAGGAAGACTTGGTACCATGTTGTAAAATACCTATTTTCTAAAAAAGGCAAGTGAGAATATTGTTTAGCCACCATGTGTCACACAAGTCATTATTACCTAGACAGTAAGTGAGATTCAGACAAACTACTCCTAGAGGTAGTCAGGTTACTGTAGTGGAATCCACAATTACACATTGATCGCGCGAGGTAAAAGCTTGTCAAAGTTTAAAGTGGAAGGTAGACTTAAATGAAAGTTAAAAACAGGGTTTCTTTTGGAAAATTTAACACTGAATGAGATTACTAGAACTTGCTATGGGTTTTGGCAGTTAAATAAACCAAGAAACCCAAATGTCTATCCCCCTAAAAGGTGAAAGGTAACTGGGTAGGTAATTAGCACAATTTTGGATTAAAAGCTATAACACACAGAATATATGGTAATGATCAAATTGTACTTGCAAGTGAGACACCCATCACAAGGGAAACTGGTGCACAGTTGATTCAGGAAGGTGCATAAATTGCAGGTCCAATTCTCTAGCTGATTTGGCCACCATGTCAGGAACTTGGTCTTCTTCAGGTCAGAAAGATTATGCCTGGTACTTTTGCAGCATTTTATATGTATTTTTGCAATTCTCCATTAAAGCAAACATCACCAGGACAGAATATGATAAGTAAGTACTTTGTGGACAGTTGTGTTTGCACAAGAGACATAAACTGACAGTCGTTAGCAACTTTGGAAGTAATAGAAATCTAAAGAACCCAATGCCTTTGGGCTTTTAGCTTTTAAAAATTGAAAGAAGAAGTTAAGATTTCCTAATCTATTAAGAGCTGGTTTAATGACAAAAAGTCAAAATACCATAAAACTTCATTTCAGGGAGCAGACCACTCCCCATTTTCTCACAACATATTAGCAAGATTTATAGGGTTGCTGAACTTATTATCCTCAATGCTTTTTTTATGTTGGGGCCTGATTTATAAACTGGAGTGGAATTATAAACTTATCTCTTAATACTAATTTTCCAATGGGATTACTAGAATCCAGATAAGCAGGCTTTATTATAGCTTCTTGAAACTTTCAAGATGCCATTAGGTTTTTTGAGAGCATTGGGTAATGGTACGGTATGCTATTATAGTGCATACCATAGTCTTCATGCCAATTTTTTTCCCACTGGGTAACTATTATAAGACATGCATCCAAAACTATCTTCTCTACTTTAGACTCACAACATTTCCTGGGAAAAAATAAAGTAAAATGAATTACTTTTAAATTTCAAAACAAGCTGAAGGAAACACCTAATGTCCAAGGTCAAGAGAGAAACACTAAAGAAAACTATTTTCTCAATGCAAAGGAAATATTTCATCCTAACGAGACCTTAGAAAGATGGGTTAGGAAAAGATTTCAAATCCTCAACAGTAGACAGATAGACAAGCCACAGGTTTTAAGAAAAAAAAGGATAAATGAAACGCTACAGTAAGTTTCTCTGATTTCTAAGAACTGACCACATCTTGACCCTGAAGGCCAAGGAGCTGCAGAATTTCAAAGGATTCTGGCAGCTGCTCAACTCCTTGCTTGAGTAAGAGTACAGTTTAATTCTCTCCAGGGAAAAAATACCACTGTTTTAGCCAGCGGACTTGTTTTCCTGGCTTGTTTGTCAGAAATGTTACCAGAGTTTAGGTTGTCTTCCCAAAAGAGAGATTTCATTTTAGGAGATATTGGACAGGACAAGCAAATTTTATTAAGAGACTCCTAAGGAGAAATAAAAACTTTCCCAGCCAACATGGTTTGTCCTGGTTTTTTCTTATTTTCCACCTCTATGCACAGCCTTTTAAGTATTTGCTCTCAAGATATTATTGGGAAACTTCCTCTGTCAGGGGAACTTCAACAGTGAGTAGTAAAGGGTTCTGGGAAATGTAGTTCCAAGCTATTGTATGTACCTGCTGTGTCCCAATCTCCACATTTACTCCCTTGCCCTGTTTCAGCCCCAAACATAAGAACAGTTGTAAGGCTGGTGCAGGACTGGGCAATAGTTCATTTTGTGAAGATAGTGCGATTATGAGTTGGAACTAACAAGGCCACCTAATAAGAACAATAATGAAGAAGAAGAGAGAGAACCACTGTGATGCTCAGACTAAAATACCTAAATTAAGACCTTGTTAACATTATTAGCCACTCTGGGTTGAATGGAAGACAAATATGGAACAAAATCCAAATTAATAACAATAACAAGTGTAGTGGTCAGATAGAGACTGATGACAAACCTAAGGCTGTATGTCCCTAGTCACCTTGCAGGATGGAATTGAATTCACCTGATTTCAATTCACTCACTTAATTTGCAGCCAGACAGTATGGGTATGTATAAGGTGCATAAGGAGTCTTATGCTAGTCTGTGTACTAGGTGTTGGACTGTAACCCACAATTCTGCAGTCCAAATACCCAAGTTGCTTCTCAGAAGAAAGGGAATTGTGTCTACCTCTGCAAGTCTCAGATTGAATTGATTTACAGGTGGTGGGTTTTAATTTTAAAGGTGAAAATCTTTTGTTTCACCTTTTGATGACATACCCACTGATGAGCATATAGAGACAACAAATAGAACAAGGGCGGGGGTGTGGGGAGTACAGGAGGGGTGGAAGAGATAAAAGAGAGATGATATCCAGAAAGGTAGAGTATTATTGAAAACTGACAATGGAAGCATTTGTACAATCTTTTTAACATGAATGAACTATGGAATGATATGACACATGTTTTCACTTCTAAGTAATAATAAATTAGGAGGAAAAATATGTATGTGCCTCCAGAAATGGGTTTTGGGTTTGCACTAAATCCTAGCTACAATTTAATAAAAATTACTTCTTACATTATGGGCCTAATCAATACTGACCCTCAGGAAGGGAACACAGAAGAAACAAGTACTATAGCAAAATGTGGTGAGGAATTTAGAGGTGACTTGCTATCAGAAATAATAGTATCTGGGGTTGTAAAGACTTATTGCCAAACAAGCAGCCGTCTGAGTGAGATGTCAATTAAGTCCACATGGAAGAAACACACCATCATTGGTCACCAAAGGATTATAATCCATATAATCCAAAATTGAAGGAGAGATTAGTACCCAAGTCTAAATAGCCAGAATCTGGGACACAGAAGGCTAAGAATGTCGTTGGGAGTCCAATATTCATCTGTAGGACTACGTAGTTAATGAGCCTCCAGAGAAGCGCTTCTGTTCTCTATCTTGAATTGTGTGATGGGAGGAAAGCAACTATGTAACAGAATGTTTTTTGGGGGGAGGGGGATAGAAGATCAAGGTATCAATCTGACTTGAACAATCAAAACTGTTCATGGATCACCCCTATGTTGCAAGCTGGATTTGATCTGGTTGCCACAATTTTCTGTATTTTGGTTTGGATTGCTGGTTTGGCTTTTGTTTGTACACATTAAGGTGCATTTCAGAGGTGCTATGTCATTGGGGGTCGCCATCTTGAAGTTGTGCTATTTGTATCTCCATATTGGATGAATGACACCCAAGATTGATGAACCTGTGGAAGCATCCAGTAGAATGAAGGTTCCAGGAAGACAAGGGTGGGGGTGCGGGCAGTAGTGGTCAAGGAGCCCGGGTAGAAAAAGAATGTTTAAAAACATCGTGGTATCAATTGTACAATTCCAGTGGGCATGATTGACCTATGAAGGTGCATGATATATGCAATAAATCCCAAATAATCCAGAACACAAACCTAGGAGTGGGGAAAAAAGGTAAACATCAGCACTAAAATTTATACACTCCTTAGAATAACCACTCATTTGAGATCACAGGGATGGTATTTACCCCAAGTTCAGAAGGCAAGAAGGGTTAGGAAAGAAATAAGGGAAATGGGAAACACAATGATTAAATTGATTAAGTGATATTATATTGCTGGAATTGCAATCAATTAAAGGAAGGAAATGCAATTGTATTGGTGAATAGAAAGCTACTTTGTTCTGTAAGCCTTTACTAAAATGACAATAAAAAGATTTTTGTTTTAAAGAGAACACGGAAAAAGCAGCAACAACCAGAGATACTGGACTAAGGAGAAGAAAATGGAATTTCTACCTGAAGAAAGAATAGACGACAGAGTAAATTGGTAAATCCAAACACCCACTAAACCACCTTTTTCACATGAAAAAATCCTTAGGACATTGTATTTAACCCTGAGAAGAATTTATGTACTGTTATTTTTTTAAATTCAACTATTTTGGAGGGGCATTACTGCCCTCTGGTGGGGTGGGAGACGCAGCCTTCCTCCTGGAGAGCTGCTGCTGGATTTGAACCTCCAAACCCGTAGCCTGCAGTCCCGCACACAACCACTATGCCACTGGGGCTCGGCCCTGTACTGTTATTTTTTAAATCTCTATATTTAGCTCGTTATTTTGGTACATTATGTTGCGTGTTTTTATTCTTTGTTATTACGTGACAACCTTCCTTTCTGTTTTTTAAATCTTTCCCTTACCTGAATGTCAATTTCACGCTCCAGCTTTGATTGTGGATATAGTTCCCCTGGTGTTGGCTGCCCTCACTGTTCACCAGAATGCTATAATACTTTCCAAACACAGTTACTCTTGACTCTTTCTAGCAGTTCTCCAGAGCATATCCTTCCCAAACAAAACTTAGAGAATGTCGCCTTGCTGCTTATGAACTGTTAACATATTCTCTTGGGATGAAGATCACAGTTAATATATTCTCTTATAAGAAGCTTCTTGAATCTCTTCTGAACACTGAGGTTGTATTTGCAATCACGTCAATCTCTCCCTCATTGTTCATTGTTTATTGAAAACTTAGTAGTACTCCTCACATATTCCATGGCTCAGAATTCTCAAGAACTTCCCCCAAAAGTTTAAGCAGGAATCTTATGCATTTCTGCATCACAATAGAGATTGACAACAGAGTAAATTCATAAATCCTTAACACTTCCTCAAACCACTTGAATCAACATGCACCTTCATGCACACTCAGAAAACTCTAATATTACCCATGGGTGTTTCATATATAAGAACAAATATCTCTTCTTACAAGAATCCTTCAACAACAGTCTCATAATAGATCATATCTTCTATTTTTATACTCCTCTCTTTTCTGTGATTTATCATTGTTTTTCATGCGTTTAAGTGACTGATTCATTTTCTCTGCACTTCCACTGGACAATATATTCCCCAAAATATGTAACACAGAGTCTGTGTTATCAACTATAGAAATACTTCTTTTTCTTTATTACTTATATATCAAGCTAGAAATAGACAACAGAATAAAGCTTTGCACATTTTCAGCCACTAATGTCTTTGGCTGGTTGCAGTAGAAATGGGTGCTCGAAATCACAGCTTGACTGAAACATAGATTGTGCATGAGTAATGGAAACCTGAATTCATACTTGTAAAAACAATGAAGCAGACACCTTCACATATAAAAATTCATGTGGTACACTGTCACAAGCTGGGTAAGGATATTTGATTAATATTTAAATTTAAATAGTTAGAGAAATTCATGAAAAGCAACAATGGTAATTGGTCACTATGGAGTTCAAGTTGACGTCAACTGCTCAAAATTTAAAAATCCAAAACTCACTTCCATTGAATTCTTAATCACATTGACCCTTTCGAACAGAATAGAACTACCTTCTGAGTTTATGAGAGTAAAGCTTTATGGGCAAAGATAGCTGACACTTTTCTTACATGGCTACTTGCTAAGACAAGTTTTTAGGACCCTAGTTGCTATTCTCTTTGACAATCAGGCACCATTTGATTTCTTCACTGAGCTTTGTTATCACCAGCTATAAACATTATTAACTTGGAAGCATGAGTGGAATCTTTACATATTGATGGTATTACTTTAAATCTTAAGTAATCTAGCTAATATACTCAGGATGTGAACTCAACAAAACAAGATAAAGATAAAATCCACTGCCTTAGAATTGATTCAGACCCATAGCAATGTTATATATATGGTTTCCAAGACTACAAATCTCTATGGAAACAGTAAACCTTTCCTTTCTCTGAAGAAACAGATAGTGGTTTTGAACCCCTTACCTTGAACTAGCTTGCCAACAGGTCCTACCCCACAGTGCTGCCAGAATTCCTTATGAGAGCTCTCAGAGGATAAAAATGATAGGTAATTTATTTACTCTGAAGTACAGGAAACTCAGTCCTTGAAACCAGGTACTACATTTACGTTTCAGGTCCAGTCAGCTGCCTTTTCTGTATATCATTTTATATTCTGCCTTGCTAATTTAGTTTAAGATATATATGCATATATAAATATAGCTAATTATATATATTATGAAATTACTGGTTTCATGACTCATATTTGCTCAAACCTGAGACAGACATGCCAGATATTAATCTATTGGTAAAACATAATCTAAAAAGTCTTTCCTTGCTTGGATAATCAATATGGAATTTTATCAGAAAGTACTTATAAAATCAGAAAACTTTTCATTACATCACAACTAATTATAATACCCTGATCACTTAAATCCAAATTTGTTTACACCAACAACTAAAGTTATACAGAAGGATGGTGCAATGGTTAAGATTGTACAAAAGATGTTCCCCAAAGATGGTGATAATCGAGGAACTCTGACTATGTCAATGAGTCTATGTGTAACCCAAACTGTTAAGGGCTTAACTAACCCTAGATTCACTAGTTTGAACTCATCTCAAGCCACCTGAAAAGAAAGGCCTGATAATTGCTTTCTAAAAGGTCACATCCTTGAAGCCGATGGAACACAGCCCTTTGCTGCATCCATGGGTGTGAAGAGTGTCTGTATTCAGAAGGTATTGTAGTATTCTGGTGAATAGTAATGGCAGCCAAAACAGGGAAAAAGATGTTTACATACAAAATTGACCCATGAAGTGATCACTGATGATTTGTATATGATAGCAAAATCAATATTTCAAATAATGATGGTTTAATTTGTCATCATTGATTTATCTACATACAATCCAACCCAGACTCATGTCCAGTGAGTCCATTCTGACTCATGGTGACTTATAGGACTAGGCAGAACTGCCCCTGCAGATTCTGACACAGTAAATCTCTAATGGAGTAGAAAGCTGCACTGCATGGGGTCCCGCTACACACAGTGGTATTGATACTAGTTTTTATCGAATATTTATACAAGGTTCATATTTTAGTAAGGAGATTGTGGTAGGCAGAATTCAAAGATGATTCTGAAGATTCCTGTTTCTTGGTATACTAAAATCCAAACCAAACATTCACGACCATGTTGACTTTGACTTGTGTAGATCCCATTGTATCAGAGTAGAACTGTGGTCTATGGGGTTTCCAATGGCTGATCTTTCTAAACTCCATCATCCGATCTTTCTTCAGAGGCACCTTTCTGTAGACGAGACTGAACTAGCTGTCAGTAAGCCCTTGAACACTTATCTATTTAGAGCATTCAGAGATTCCCTCCCTGTATTAAACAACAACAGTAACAACAACAAAATCTCATTGCCATGGAGTCACTGCTGACTCCTGGTGAGCCTCTGTGGGTTTCCAGAACTGTAACTGTTTAGGGGAGAAGGGAGCCCCGTTTTTGTCACCCAGAGCAACTGGTGAGTTTGAAGTGCTGATCATGTGGATCACAGCCCAATGGATAGCTACTATCCCACCAGGGCTCCCATATGGAGCTTAAATTTCATTTACTATCTCACCTCTTCCTTATTGAGAACTTATTGACCTATATTTGACAATCATAATAGATTTTACTTATTCCCTCCTATACTATGATGGCTACTTTTTCCTTTTTTCATTAGGTACCAGTATCCTTTATGGCACAACTAAATTGATGGGGTATAGCATGGCTTATTGGTAAAGTTGCTTGATGAAGAAATAATTGATTGATTTTACATATATTCTTATACAGATATGGGCAACCTAAAGAGGATTGCATGCAATATTTGCAGAGCTATGAATGATTTCTGTGAAAAGATAATGGAGAAAAAGAAAATATGACATGAGAATAATCAGCAACACTGAAATTTCATAGAGTAGAAATAAGAAATATCCTGGATACTAAATAAAGAGATTTGTGAACACATAATTGTGATATTAAAAGAAACTAATCTTATACTTTTCATATCTTCCCTTGACAAGGACATGAAGAAAAATACCTCTATAATTAAAAAACAATAGAAAACTTACCAGTTGTCTATTGAGAAAAGGTCAAAGAATGTATGGAATGTTTAAGAATGTGCAAATTTCACATAGACAAGATAAACTTTGTAAGAAAACTACAAGATATAGACTTAATCCTGCTATTGTTTTTGAAGAGCTGATATAAATTTAAAATAAAAGACATGTTGTTGATAACCAAAAGGTGTAAACTAACTAAAACTTTAATTATTGCATGATTGCAAAATAATAATAGATGAAAATCCATGGGAAGAAATATTGATAAATATATTGAAATTTTCTAAATACTACCTCAGGTTAGTTAACGCATATGTTCACTTTTATAAGTTTATGGCACCACACTAGAATTTTAGCTTTATATTCATTAAGAGTATATCATTTGACTCATGATGCACTTTATAAATTAATTGACTAAATTACTACTGGATTGTCATGTTTTAATTTATTAGCTATTTCATTTGCCCCTTTAATATTTTCATTCTCTAAATCTTAGGTAAATTATTTCAAGCATCAAAATGCTTTAGATTTATTTAATAATAGCTTTCATGCTGAAAATCCTCACTCATCATTGGAAAATAAAGCAAAATTGATCTCTTCAACTTTTGCTATTCAACAGTTAAAATATAAAAAAAAAATTAAGATTCCCCTAGTATATTGAACTTGACTGGCACCTGAACAGAGTAGCATAACATACATTTACCCACATTTTTATCAAGTAGTAACTAACGCAAAGGAATCTGTTAATTTTAAACCCGTGTTTCTTGGTATCTAGCATCTTGCATTGGTTTGAAACAGATGCTTTAAGGAGACAAAAGCAATGGCCCTAACAAAACCTTCTGTTTCTTTGTATCAGAATTTTTGAATGGTAAGAAATAATATGTTCTGTGAAATGAAAAGAACTGTGAGTTGGATGGCTGAGTCCCTGTGGTGTAGTGGTCGTGCATGGGACTGCGGCCCACTGGGATGCAGGTTCAATTCCAGGAGTGGCTCCACAGGAGCAAACACTGGGCCTCCTACTCCAACCACCAGAGGGCAGTGATGACCCAAAAAACAAAAAACAAAAAAGCTAACAACAACAACAAAAAAGAACTGTGAGTTGGTAACCAAGATTTGCAGCCCCTTAAGTCCAAGGGGCAAGTGTCCAGACTATGAGATGTAATTAATTGACTTGATGGCAAGGAGTGTGTATCCTTAATTTTTATTATTGTAGCAACTGGATAGATTCTTTCTTTACTTTGCATATTTCTAGAATGAACCACCAATCTTTCAGTAATATATTATCCTTCTTGGAAAAAGAAGACAATCTCTACTCCAACAAATTTTCTAAACAGAATGAAAAAGAAATGTAAAGATCACATTTTTGAAGTTCCCAGGCATGTGCAATCAATGGAGTGAATTACAGCTCCTACATTAAGGGAACTGGAACTCTCTCCCTCATCAGACCCAAAGAAGTAATGGGTTGGAAGTCAAGTGAATCCATTGGCCTACCAGTATTTCAGCTTTGTAGAATATTATCATTTCTTTCTCCAGCTTGCCAAAGAATTTTCAATACACTAGAATTGACTATCATGTCTCAGATGTAACCTAGTGCCTTGTGTATTTGTATGACTGAGTCAAAAGAGGATTTAAAAGTAGGCGAATCTATGGCATTCCAGAATTCCTCTAAAATGCAGTGTGTTTAAGACACTGGGTACTCCCTGAGATTCTAATTGGGTTTTCCACCAACTGAGAGAGTTAATTATGTTTTTTTCTTTTTTTTTTCTTTTTTTTTTTGAGGGGTGGGGAGGCATCACTGCCCTCAGGTGGTGAGAGTAGGAGGCCCAGCCTTTGCTCTGTGGAGCTGGAATCGAACCTCCATCCCAGTGGACCGCAGTCCCCCGCACAACCACTACGCCACCGGGACTCAGCCCCAGTTAATTATGTTTTTTTAATAGAAGATAAAGAAGTCTGTAGTTTTTTCTTACTTGAGTTTTTGTACCGCAGTGCAGAAAACCCAACACATGTATCAATAACAAATTTATTCCTCCTTTAGCCAATGATCTAATATTTTTTCTTTCTTGAAGATACCACTATTTATAAATTATATGATGGAATTTCATAATGTTCATAGAAAATTGAAATTATAATGGAATCTTGTCAAGCATCTTCCTCGTCAGACTCCTTTTGTCAAAGTAAAAAAGGTCAGAAGAGTGGGAACTAGTCCAGGATGGAATTTTTAAAGATGATACTTGGTTTAATGTTCCTCCAAAGACTGTAAGCACTAATCTCTGTTTCTTATTATGCATCTCAAAGCAATGCTAATGAGCAGGACTGGAATAGTTTCTAAGGCAAATGGCCTCTATTGTAAAAAGTAGTATGTGAAAAATATTAAAAGACTTTCAGTTCAACAGTATGATTTTTTTTTCACTCGATGCAATCAGAAATCAGGATTCATTTATTAAATAAAAAGGAAGCAAAGATTTTCAGTTCTATGCTAAGTAACTATCATTAGTTAATTATTCAATCATCTCTCTTTGAGTAATAGGGCCTTTTATTGGAATTGTAACAGAGTTATTGAAGATAATTTTGCCAGGTAGGCTTTTAAATTGCCTTGATTTTCTATAAATTATTGTTCTTTTTTAAAAGAAAGGATTTTATCAGAATAACTTCACACATAATATAATTTAATCATTCAATCATATTAAGAAGAGTGTGCAATCATCATGACAATCAATTCCAGAAAAATTTTTCTTATACTCATTGTTATTAGCACCACATTTTCTCCCATCCTCCCCTGCCATGTACCTAGGTAGTTATTAGTACTATTACTTTCTCTATAGTCTTGCCTACCCTGGATTTCTTATACAGAAAACCATGCAAAACACAAGCAGTAAAAAGCAAACAAACAAACAAAAATAATGACTAGACAAAAGAGAAAGACCTCAATGAAAGAAATTTTAAAAATGGAAACAATTTAAAATACGTCAAATCAACATGTATTACATAAATTATTATTCTATTAATTGAAATTTGAAAAAGCAAAGAATGATATATTTGAGTATAGAAAATGCTTTTATATATAAATTTATTTTACTTATGGTTAATTTTATTACATTCTAATTGCTACAGCAATGTCACCATTGATGCTATTTTAAGTACACAATAGCATACAGACTTATTAGCATACAGGATGGAGAGAAATAATTTCTATTCTTATGACATATTGTGTGACCAAAATAGATTTCCACCGAGCCAAAATACTAGTTAGACACAATGAATCAACAATAGAATGAAGTAGTTTTTATTCATTTAGAAATTGTTCTATTTCAACAGTGAATACTGGAATTTTCAACTGCCAGTTCACAGGCAGCTGTCAGGCTCTCCACATAAACATGAATGTGAAGAACTTATTCAAATCAAATATTTATGCTACACATCCTTAATCATTGTGATTTCCCAGACCTGGAAAGACCCCCAAGAATCTGTTTTAATAACTGCTCCATTGATTTTGCATCCATTTAATTTTTATTATTCCTGGTGTGCTTAAATAAAAATACATTCCCATATTTGTTTGTGATATGATACCATTTGGGGAGAAAATAAAGCAAAACATTTCTGCTCTTCTTGCATGAATAATATCATCAACTTCTTTATTTTCTTTCTTTTTTATAAATAAATTTCAATCTTTTATGTGTTTAATGGCAAGAGATTAAAGTTCCTGAAAAAATCTTGCTGTGTTTGAGGATTTTGCAGCTTGTATTGCTCACTAGATTTTGTTGTTCTTGTATCACTGAACAAGTCAGTTTGCATTTTTCCATCCAGTCTTTGCTCTATTACTGACAACAACTGTTGATTCTAAGTCAGTGACTGGGGGTGAAGTCTTACTTTGGACCTATTGAGGGGGCTCTGCTCTCATTGGTTTGGGGTAAATGCTCATTTTCTCTGGAAGACTCCGTAATGCTGTCTCAGATCCCAGCTGCCTCAGGGCAGAGCGACCTTGATGCTGGCTGTGCTGCACCTTCATTCCTGTGTTGGTAGAGCTTTCTCCGTGCAGCTCTCCTCGTGCGCCAAGGATAACTGCTACCTCATCGGAACTTGCAACTCTTCTGCACTCCAAATGAGCCCGATCCCAAATACCTTTTGCATCAACCCAAAATGTAATAATGCCATATTTTCCCCAGAAAGGTTAACTTTAGGGGTATTCATCCTCAGACAATGCCTCCATTATTACTTGCCTACCAAGTTTTAAGTCTCTTGACTGTAGCTACATTGGTATCCAATAAATCACATATATAACATCATCTTAATGGAAACAGTATGAATCAAGGAAAATTTACAAAAGACTTTCAAAGAAAGTCCAGGGTTATGCAAACGTTAATGTCTAATAAAGAGAAATTAGCTATTAAAGTTTTTTGAATTAATGGATTTCCAAAATTAACAGAGAAATCTTAAACATCCATTAATACAATTTACCTCATGGATCAATTGATTCTGCTAGTTCATTTTGCTGTAAAATGTAGATATAGTAGCTTCCAATAGCCTCAGATTTCAGCAATGTTTTGTTTGCCCTCTTTCTCATGCTATCTGTATCACACTGGAGCTAGAGCTTGCCCTATTATACTTCAATAAGTTGCTCTACTTTCATACATTCAGTATGTATTTATTCATCTTTATGAATCACAACTCTTATGAGTCAGTCACTCCTACAATTAGAACAGGTGTCTCTGACCAGTTTCAGAGCAAATTGGCTAACTTCTTTTTTTTCTTCCTGATTCATTGTTGCTTGTGGATCTTTACGTCACTTCTGTCTTATGTGAGAAAATGTCAGGGTCCCGAGCTCCTCGGGACTTGCTCACATGCTAGGCAAAACGCTGCACAAAAGCAGAAGAATATTAAGACGGTGGAAGCTTTTGTTTTAAGTTGAGAAGAAAATCGGAATGTTTTGTGGTAATGATAAGCTATACAGAATGCTGTCTTATACTCAAATGGCTATTCTGACCCAAAAATTTGGTTTCATAAAGTCTATTGAGAAAAATGATAATGTGCATAAGGAGTCATTTTCTGTGTGGGGGCAGGGAGTGGAGAGAGTATCATTTCCAATTGACTGTTTTAAAATAAGTAAAACTAAAAATAATCCAAAATTCATCTACAAAAATTAGAAACATTTCTGATATGCCACCCTTAATTTTGTTAGCAAGTTGCCTCAGTTTTTCATCTAGTTTTGTGTTGCCATAATACTTTAATTGCACAATAATTATTCTCCATCACTTAGAAAATAATACAGTAATTATTTAATTTACTTGATTTTTTTAAAACTTCTTTTTATAAAAAGATAGCAAGCAATTACCAAATGAGTAAATAACTTACAATAATATGCTTCCATAATGTTTGAAACATTCTTCTTGGAAGAAAAAATGAAAAGAGGAAGATGACTGTTGCTTTTGTATCAGTGCAATATGCATATTGTAGATGCTATGAGCATTATTTTAGCAATAGTTTTAGATTATTTATTTGCCTCCAATCATCTTCAAATTTTTTGTGTGTAAGAAGATCTAAGAGTGAGCTCATAATAGTGCGGCACTGAAAAGTATTTTACTCTTTTTACATATGAAAGTGTTGAATGACAAATTATTTATTTGATGAGATGATGAGACTGAAACAATACTATTTAGATTGATTATAAAATTATTATAATTGAATGTCATTTTTCTCTTGATAAATCCTCAAACAAGCAAAGGCAGAGAATTACTTATTCAAGGATTTAATATAACAAATTTTTAAGGTATGTTTTATGTTTTGATAATAGTTATTTCTTTACACTAATTTATGTGCTTGAACAAATGTATGCAATTAATTTGTGTTTTAAATTCACTTCTACATACAAGACTTATAGTGGAACCATTTCTTAAATCTATTGGGTCAAGGACAAGACAGCTACAGAGACTTATCATCCAGATGAAGGAGACCATCAGCACAAGACCATAATCATATCCAGGCGTTTAATGTGATGCAGATTTTAAAAATGACATGTGAGGTAAAAGATAATTGTCAGATACACGTGGTTGACAGCAGATCTCTATCTTGTAGCTACTCACAAGACTCTAGAGTGGGATTTATTCCGTGATTATGCCACATGCATCATGTAAGGTAAAGGAGCTTATGCTATTGGTCCAGAGGCTCCCCCAAGGGAGTAAGGGCTAATTCTTTGACCCCAGAACAAAAATCTACATAAAGGACACACTGAGGTAAGCCTAGAAGAGAGCCTGCTCCTCCTTGGCCTGGTCAGGGGGTAAAAGTAAACCACTTTCCAATGCACTCTGCCTGATAAGACTATTCATAAACTTGGCCAATTATCTGAGAGCATTCAAGTGAGTCTTAACCCATGTAAGGATTCTGAATATAGATTTTGGATTCTCACTGTTTCCCATTACCATCTGCAGACTGGGAACTCAGAATGTAGACCTTAATAAAATTTTATTATTTTAAGGTAAATTTTATTATTAACAATATTTGGATCACACAAGCTGGTATGCACTTTCTAGGTGAATTTAGTTGACACTTCTCTGACATTGCTACTTGGTAAGGCAAGTTTTTAAGTTATTCTTTTTGATAGCCAGGCACCACCAAGCTTTGTTATCATACACAAATCATCAGTGGTCACTTCATGACCAGGTTATAAGAAGTAATTGTTGAAAGAAAAGAGAAATAATTGTTCTTAGATGAGGGCTTATGATTAGATGTAAACTCAAAATCCATCCATATTTCAGCTTTAAGTCTAGAAAGTGTTTTAGTTCATGACCCATTCATATCTCTCTAAATTTTATGTTTGTTTCTGGTCTACTTTCGAGGCAACATTCTTCAGAAGTAAAAACTTTTTGAGAAGTTAAATAAATAACCTACATGGGGCATTTAGGGTTTTAATAATAATTACTGGTCTACCCAATGATATGTATTTTGTAGTCAAAAATAAGAATATACATCAATAGGGGAACTTAATAGGCAATAATATTTTCACCTATACAGATTAAAAATTCAAGTGACTGAACACTGCTTAAGAAAACAATGAGGGTTGTATTCAAGGCAAAGATTTCAGTAGTGCTCACAGAACTAAGCGATGCCACAAAAGGCAAAGGAAATTTGAAAATAGCAAATACATGTTGATCTTAAGCTGCCTATTATCAAGCAAACTCAAGAGCTAGAGATTTGACCCCAAATTCGAAGACTTCAAAGTCCACGGCATTGGAAAACTGTCATCAGCTTCTCAGACTAGAATGTTTCAGCTTTAAGTAGAAAGGAGTGTTTCAATTCCTTTAATCTGTAAATGGTGTGTTTAAGATAAACCACAGTTCATTTAATGGAGTTGCTATATAAGACTCTCCTGTGGTCAGGAAATTCACTGACCACCATTATAGAAGTGTCCAGTAAATTGAGGTGACCTTGGAACAAGCATTGATGTGTGCCGGTTTTTTTGTTGTTCCTTTGTTGTGTACATTTTTTTCTTGTGATGTTACTTTCTTTATTCTTCCTCTACTTCTGGGTGGTCTTCAGTGTTGATCTTTGGGTGGTCTTGTCCTGTATGCTGTTATTAATTCTCATTTACATGTTCCTCCATTAGCATCTTTTAGTAGCATTGGTTTTGTTTTCACAATTTCCTTTAAGTTCTCCTTGTCTGTAAATACCTTTATTTCTCCCTCATATTTTGGGATAGATTTGTTGAATCTAAGATTCTTGGTAGCACTTTTTTTTCTTTTAGAAGTTTACATAAGTTGTTCCATTATTTTAATGTTTAGCATTATTTTTATGTTTCTTTAAGAAATCTGAGTTATTCTTACAGGTTTACCTTTGCAGGTAACTTTCTTTTTTTCTTTAGTTGCTCTAAGGATTCTCTCCTGCTCTTTGATTTGGGAGCATTCCACTACAATATAAATTTTGGAGTCTTTGAGAGTGTGTTATCTACAAACAAAATTAGTTGCATTCATATATGTATAAGAACTTTTACATATAAAATTATTAAATAAGTGTATGTCAAGGAGGTATACTAACCCACTCTAACTCAAGTCCATGTGTCTGATACTAACTGTAGCTTTCTTTAGACTCACTTAGTATCAGGTCAGTGAAGCTGACAAGAGATCAAAGGCTTGTGGTGCAGAGTTGTGTAGATTCCAGTCTGTGGAAGCTTGGCAGGACACTGGAAGCTCCCGGCTTGGAATCCACATTGAGGTGGCCCCTATAGGCCAGCATAGAGTCCTAGTGAGGATGAAGGTCAAGGACCGTAAGGAAATTTCACGATTTCACTCTTGCAAAAGTCCACACCCTCAAGGAGGTAGAAATAAGTTGTGACCTGACTGACAGGTAGGACCCCCCCCCACACACACACTTTCGCATAGGTTCAAAGTGACATAAAATATAACTGCCACTGAATCTATCCTGAGTGAGTTTTTCTCTGCTTCTTGAACTGCTATTTTCTTCTCTTTTAATAATACTAGAATCATTTTCATCTTGTACAATTTTTCTTCAGTTTTATTGTTTCTTCCTGTTCTGAAGTCTCATAGGTTGAAGTGATACATAGGTTGTCCCTCTTGCTAGTGTCCCATATAATTTGTAGGCTTTTTCCAGATTCCTTAGCCTTTTCCCATGATTGTTTTTCTTGTCATTTGTAGTTGACAGAATTGTTTTAAAACAACTAATTTGAATTTTCAATTCTTTTATTCTATTAATATTCTACTCTGTTACTGTGATATCAAATTCAGTTTCTTATTATTTATTTACCTTCTGGAATTTTAATTGAGCTAGGTTTCTAAGTTTTCCACTATTGTCAATAACATTTCCTCCATCTGTTGAAAGTACCTAGATATCATTCATCTGAATTTTATTTTTGTGAGTTCCTGGGCCTTTATTTATTCCCTGTGAATCTACTTGTTTGTTTCAGTTTTTTTGTGCCCCACCCCCATGCTGGTGTAGGTATGCATGCACTTCAATTGACTGTGGTCTCTGTGGATCACGGTGTAGCTCTTAGTGTTGGTTAGTCTGCTGCATAGCTTGGGGGACATAGAAATGTCAAGGGGAGCTAGAAGGAAGTAATAGAAACTACTAAATGAAAGCACCAAGAAATGAGAAAGACAAGGAGAGAGGGGAAGAATGAGGATGGGAAGATAGAGAAAGAAAAGAAAATTAGCTCATGTGAAAGAAAACAAAAAAGAAAAATGGGAGTTTGAGGGGGAGACAAAAATGAGGTGGGGAACTATTAACTAGAGGGGCAAGGGGTGGTTTGTTAAAATGTTCAGTGGTAGCTGCACATCTGGGGCAATTGTGGCTTAGTCTGATGGATCTGCAGGGTTAAGTCGCCATGGGAACTCATTGCTGGTGCACTACGAAAGGCAAGCTGGATGCTCATCTCTGGCTCTAGGGAAAGGTCCTGATGTGGAGCCCAAGGAAGTTTCTTCCTTCACCTGGTTACCAGCTTCATATGACCTGAGAAGAGGCCTGTAAACTGGTGTCTTGGAGTTCCACATGGGAGTGCAGAGGCCTGGATGATCTGTTCTTGAGGCTGGTCACTGGTGCCTTGGGGGGAGGTCCCCAGGAGAGTGGTTCCATAGTTGAGGGAAAGGTGAATGTGCTAGGAACCTGGTGCCTGAGTCAATGCCCTTCTCCCCTCTCCCTGACCAGTCTCTTAACCTTTAAGAAGTATGGGTTTTGATTTACTTAACTTCTTTCTTTCCTGTCAATTTTCTACTGATTGGTTGGGTAGTATAGTTGTGGCAAGTGATTCTTTGATAGGCAGGGAGAAATATTATTATCATTAACTAATAATACTCAAAAGATGCAGTGTATCATATGGAAAATGGAAATTCAAAGTCTGGGAAAGGTCAAAGGAGAATCAGTGTAGACCAGTACCGAGCGTGATTGCATCATCGCCACAACCCCAGCACCTACACCCCATACAAATACAGGTGTATGTGACAGGGATGGAGCCATAAAGTACTTATGCAGACCACTCACACATGTGTAGAGAGCAGCTACTGTGTAGAGAGCAGCTACTCTGTTAAAAGCAACAGTATTAGAGGAAAAATGAAACTTCATGAAATAATTATAGGGTAAATATAAAATCATGTACTGTAAAATCATCAATTAATGTTTTTTATATATATATATATAATGGATCTTAATCTAGATACTAATCAGTTTTTATATTCAGCCGTGGTTGATCTGAATACTGCCCTCTTGTGATAGTAATGGGTGCATAAAAAAGCAAGGTAGGAAACTTTGAAGAACTGTCTTGATTGAACTATGCCATGCATCATCTTTTGTATTATTATAATTATTGTTACATATTATTTTCATTAGCACACCATCCTATGACAGTGGATCACGTAGAGAAGAATGTTAAAATAAAATATAGTGAGGATTTTTATACAGTATGGTTTTACCTCAGAAATTGCAGCAGGAATTGAGAAACCATAAAGTTTTATTTGTTGTGAAGTTCTATCAGCCAAATATATGAAATCAAACAAAGTAAAATGCCATTTTGATAGCAAGTGTACAAACTTTGCCAGCAAGGATATCAACTACTTTAGAAGCAAAGCTGATGGACTTGAGAAAGAGAGACTTGACACAGGTGACAAGTACCACAAACGAAATACAGCAGCCATTGAAACTTCATATTTTGTGCCACTCAGAATCACCAGAGCTATAAAGCTTCACACCATTGCTGAGCCTTTACTATTGCCAGTGGTCAAAGACATTGTTCGAGTTATGATTGGAGACTAATTTGTTATTAAATTGAGTGCAATTTCCTTATCTAGCAACACTGTCCCTAGACGTACAGATGACTTGTATGCTGATGTTCTTGATCAAGTAAACCAGGAAATTAAATTTGCTTCACTTCCAATTTTCAGCATCCTGCTCAATAAATCTGCATACCTTACAAATTGCTCACAGTTAATGGTTTACATGAGGTATATTAATGATGGCAACTTTAAAGATGAGTTTCTTCTTTGCAAATCTCTTGAAATAACTACAGCACGTGATGCATTTGATGCAGTTGGTTCATATATTAAAAAAGCATGCAATCTCTTGGGAAAAGGATTGTGGTGTTTGCAGAGATGGTGCAAACTGGCTGATAGTGTCAGCTACGCTCGGATGTCAATCTGGATTTCAACATTTGGTACTGAATCAGTCACCAAAAGTCATCAGAAATCAATGTATGACTCATTGGCAAATATTAGCAACAAAGGTGCTGCCACAAGAGTTACAAGAAGTCATGAAAAGCATCATAAGTTCTGTCAATCTTATAAAGGAGAACCCTTTAAGCAGTCGTTTGTTTTCACAATTGTGCAATGCGTGAGGTGCGTTGGAGTAACACTCTGCTATTTCACACTGAAGTGAGATGGTTGTTGGGAGGCAAAGTTTTAAAACATGTTTTTGAGCTTCATGATGAACTCAAACATTTTGTAATCAGAAAGCAAGACCACAGTTCAATGCACTTTTCAGCGATAAAAGTGAACTGCAGAAAATAGCTTACTCAGTTGACACCTTTGCCATCTTGAATATGTTAAATTTTTCACCCCAAGAATCAAATGCAACAGGCCTTAATTTGTCTAAAAAGATCTTATCATTCCAAATGAAACTTCAGCTTTGCCTCCCCCCAAAATGATGAAATTAAAATTCACATGTTGCCTACTTTATCTGCTTTCTCTGAGGAACATGGCATTGAACTAGACAAATGTATTACCATGATAGCTTCTGTGAAAGAACACTTGCACATGCTTGCTGATGAAATTTCATCATACATTCCAAATCTACCTGATAACCCATTTGCACTTGCCAGAAGCCCCTTCCCAGGCAGCGTGGATAATGTCCCTCAGAACTGACCAGATGGCACCCAGCAGCAAGCAATGATCACGACTACTGATGGCCAGCATTTCTTATTCTCGTCCCCGAATATCTTCTTTGCCAAAATGTATCTCTTAACATCGTCTGGTCAATTTTTAAATTGTATTTTTAGATTTTCTTGTTGATATATTGAAGTTTCCTTTACATTTTAAGGCTCAGTCTTGTTTCTTATGTCATTTCCAGTTGTCTCTCCAATTGGTGGGTTCTTGTTTTATCTTTGTATGAAATCGTTTGGTGCCCAGAAGCATTGAGTTTTCAGACAGTCCCCATTGCCTCATTTTACTTCTGCTGTTGAGCTGGTTGATGGAGTATTTATGCCAGGCGCTCGAGACCGCAAGTTTGTTCCTTTTTTTTCACTGGTGATTTTTATAGTTGTAGAGTTCACATCTTGATTTTGCCTCTGCTTAAGAGATATTGGTCTTATTTTATTCTTTTGCAAATAAATATCCAGTTTTGCCAGTACTCTTTCATAAAGAAACTACCTCTTCCTCATTTAATGTGTTTGAGCCCTTTGTTCAATATCACTTCCCATAGGTGGATAGATTTACTTCTGTTCTCTGAATTCTGTTCAATTTGTCTATGTGTCTGCTGTGGTGGTAGTACCAGAAGCTTTTGACTTCTATGGCTTTAGAGCAGATTTTGAGAATAGAAAATGTGAGACTTCCTATTTTGTTCTTCTTTAAGTCTTTTGCTTACCTGAGCTCTCTTTCCTTTTTATATAACATTATCCTCATATTGATAACCATTTCTTTTCCAAAAGAAATTAAGGCTATGCAGATCTGATAAGTGTATTGTGTTTGGACCAGGGAAATTTATTGATTGCCAATAAGCAATACTTATTAATATAGCTAACAATCAATGACTATTAACATTCAATGACTCTTCTCAGGCAAGAGTCAATGTTTTTGACTAGTGAGGATCAAGGCAATTTTTATTGACAGAATAGAATGAAAATTTTATTTCTTATTGTACTTATGCCCATGGCACATATTATTGTCCTTTCAGTGATATTTTCAAATACTCTAAGTAAACATAACAATCTTGTTTCTAATCTTTTCTCACAGCAGTTGTATGACCCATGCTGAAAGCAATCTATTTTAATAATCTCAAATTTCTTTTACTTTCAAAACTTACAGTCACATTGGGACAATTTTGATTCAAAATTATTGAATTTAGTCTTTAGCCAGAAACTTTCCTAATGATGATCTTCTCAAAAAATCATATGATTTTCTAATTGGTTTTGCAAATATATAATTTTATCCCTATAGAATATATACTCATCATATACTTACATATTATCTCTGAATTTCAAATCATCTTCTTTAATAAAGGGCTAATGACAGTAAGTTTCAAGTAGGATTTTTAAAACATTAATTAATTTAAGACACAGCCTTTGTGCAATGCCTGGTTTCAAGTGAACTCTCAGAAGATATATTTTATTTTATCAAATAAATGTTTATTTTGTTCAATAAAATAAATATATCAAATATAAAATATATGCCTATTTATAATGTTATAATATACACAAATATATTCAATGATATTTTACATTTATAACTATCCAATATTCAAATAGGCTAAGTCTTGAACATAATTATATAAGTATTTTACAGTCTATGTCTACAAACTCTGATAGTCTACCTGGATTATCTTGGAATCTAGTTCTATAAAGCATTTTATTCCTTAAATATGAGTCACATTTTCTTATTTCTTTGCATGTAATTTCTTCTTGTACAGTAAGCATTGTTTAGTTCATTCTAAGGAATCTGGTTTATGTTACTGTTACTTAAATAGTATTGTTTTATATTATGAGAGATAGCAACGATATCAGCAGTTCCTTTTAGTATGGTAGTATTCCGTATTACTCTTTGCTGAGGTACGACTGTTTTAGGTTTGAATTTGGTTCTAGGATGTTACCCTCCTGTGCTATTTTTACTTTTAATATGTGGCCTTTCTGATGCCTCAACTGAATACTCAGGGTAACTTCTCACTTTTCTTTCTGAACTGGAAACCCAGCTTCTATTATGTGTGAACTCCGGCATTGGCCCTCAACCCTACAGCAGAAGTTATCCTCTGAGCCCCATGCAGCATGCCCCTGTTAATAGTTCTCAATCAAGAATTCATGACTAACCTTGATTCCATTTATGCCCATCTCTCATTGAATTTATTTCACTTCTCAGATACAGTTCGTCACAAGTTGCAACATTTGAAGTTTTGAGCACTGAAAACTGTCAACATGGCAAAACAACTTAGGTAACAGCTTGTTGCTTTCCAGAAAATAAATGCTGTCAGAAAATAAGCTAATGTGATCTTGCATTTTTGTGAAGATCATCTGCATATTTCTTCCTGTCAAGAGTCACAGTCATTCACTGCCTACTTTTTGATATTTCTAAAGAGTTGCCTCAAGTATTTTGTTCTATTGCATTGTTGTTTGAAAGACACAGTAGATCCAACATCAGTTATTTCTTCATGCCCAGAAGTAGAAGTCACATCTATGTCTCACTTTACATAAAATCATACTATTAAAATAGACAGCATGGCTTGTTATTCCATTTCTATTTTTCAACAATCTCTCAAAACATCCTAAAATAGTATGTCACAGCCCATGTGAACAAAACTTTAAGATTTTTTTTCTTGACACTTGTCTCTTTTAACTTACTCAAGAGGTATATAAACTATAGTTAGGGATACTGAAACATGTATTGGCTAAACCAATGGTTCTCAACTTTCCTAATGCTGCAATGATTTAAAGCAGTTCGTCATGTTGTGGTGACCCCCAACCATAAAATTATTTTCATTACTGCTCCTTAATTGTAATTTTTACTGTTATGAATCAGATGACCCCTGTGAAAAAGTCTTTCAACCCCCAAAAAGTGCATGAACCACAGGTTAGGAATTGATGATCTAAATTATAGTACTTCTGACTTTAAAGGAGAGAGCCATAAATGGGATAACTAGAGTTGTGATAGTGTCTATTTGAGCTAGATAATTAAAGGCTTCTTTGCAAGCCAGAAAGAGGGAGAAGGAGTGGGGAGTGAGAGAGCTAGTAAAATTACAGCTAAGGTAATTCAGAGTAAACCCTATGGTGTGTCATCAGTTAGCACCAAATGCCTTCATGTACACTGTCACCTATAGGATTGAATCCAAATTATAGATTTTTTTTGTGAACTTCTCTCTGACACTAAATCCATTTTTAGGATATTTACTTCTAATAATATAAACATGCCCATATAATTTTGTACCATGAAACAAAAACTCTAATTTTCCTCTATACACATAGTGAAATAAACTAGATTTTAATTCTTTATTTCAGTGAATGTCCTCAGTATTAATATGATTATGAAAGCATTTCATTGAAATAATCTTAAATAATTTCATTCATTTATTCACTTACATTCTATTTGAAATCAAGATTTGTTAATTCTACATAATTCTATGTTCTTAAAGATTAGATCTTAACCTTTCCCAAAGATATTATAATTACTGTTGAGCTGAATATAACTTATTGTGTCATAGTAGAACTGTGCTACACAATGTTTTCAAGGGCTTGATTGTTAGATATTATTATTCCAAGACTTAATGACTCTCAGCCAAGTGCATTCATTATTTATGCAATCCAAAGACTCCTCTATCCATTACAAAGTCATAATTTTCTGTATGGCCCATTGATGTAGACCCTGGTGCCATAAATCGATTTCATTCTTGTTACTATCCTGTTTCTTCGGACTCTCAGTGATCTTTGATAATTAACTCTATTTATTTCCAAGGTTGTATCACTTTATGGGAGCAGGATATCTCATCTTTCTTCCACAGAGAGGCTGGTAGCTTCGAACTACTGACCTTGTGGTTAGCAGTCCAGTGCATAAGCGCGACACCAACAGGGTTCTAGGTTACTTTTACCTGGCAGTGATATTTTGTAATTAATATTATTTCTTCTTTATTTTTTTAGTCTTATTATTGAGTGTTGTCAAGTTGGTTCCAACTCCTAGAAATATGTCCAAAACACTAAAATAGTGCCTAATTCTGTACCATCCTCACAGTAATTTTCCATGTTTGGGTCCATTGTTGTAACTGTTGTGTCAATCCATAACATTGAGGATCTGCCTCTCTTCCATTGATTATCTACGGTACAAATGCAATATCCTTCTCTAGGAGCTTGTCCCTTCTCAGATATATGTACAAAGGCAGTGAGGCAAAGTCAACACCCTTTCTTCTAAGTCACTTCTTCCAAAACCAGTTTGTTTGTTTTTTTCTGAACAATCTGTGGTAGGAGAACTGCTTTTTGCCAACAGCATGAATAAAAGACCTCAATTCCAATGTCTCTCTTATTCAGTGTCCAGTTTTCAAGTACATACGAAGCAATGGAAAATGCCATGACATCTTTGCTTTCAGCAATTCAAATAAGTCCTTTTTAGTATTTTTCCAGTTCAAAACGTCCTTCTCTTTTGAGACAGATGCAACTCATAGGGTTAGTTGTAGATCAGAGCAATAGAAAATTCTCAGGAAAGAACATCATTGCCTTCCTCATTATCAGGATATTGCTTATTGGTCCAATTGTGAGGACTTTTATTTTATGTTGCAGTATAGTAATTGATCTTTATGAATAAGTGCTTTCAGTTATCTTCGCTTGCAGGTTTCCTCTAATTAACTTTCTTCTTCATATAGGCAAGCATCTTGGACTGTTTACTCTATAAACAGATTTGATAAGTATAATGAAAGGATGCAATCCTAGTGTATAACTTTACTGAGTTAAAGTCACACTACTTGTGGTTCATTGTTCTGTTCCAACATCTGCTGTCTAGCCAACATATAGTTCTTCATGAGAAAATCAAGTGTTATGAAATTCTAGGTCCCTATTACCCATAATTTTCTTAAGATCCACACATCTTCATATATCACTGGAACACAGATAAACACTTTTCTGGTATTCTTTGCTTTCTGATAAAATCTATCTGACATTAACAATTATATCCCTTATTCCATATCTTCTTCTGAATCCAGCTAGAATTTCTGGCAGTTCCTTGTTAATATACTACTGCAAATTTTTAAAAAACATTTTATTAAGAGCTGATACAACTCTCATCACAATCTATATATACATCCATTGTATGTCAAGCGCATTTGTACATTTGTTGCCATCATCATCCTCAAAGCATTTGCTTTCTACTTAAGCCCTTGCTATCAGCTCCTCATTTTTCCCTTCCCTACCTGCTCCACTCTCCCTCATAAACCCTCGATAATTTATAAATTCTTATTTTGTCATATCTTACACTGTCAAATATCTCTGTTTATCCACTGCCCTGTTGTTGGTACCCCAGGGAGGAGGTTAAATGTAGCTCCCTATAATCAGTTCCCCCTTTCTAACCCACTTTCCCGTGTGCCATTCTCACTACTGGTCCTGAAGGGATCATCTATCCTGGATGCTCAATGTTTCCGTTTCCTATCTGTACCAGTGTACATCCTCTAGTCTTTATAAAACAAAATTGGGATCATGATTTTGGGAGGGGGGGAGGAAGCATTGAAGAACTAGAGAAAAAGTGTATGTTTCATGTAGCTATACTGCACCCTGACTAGCTCATCTCCTCCTCATGAACCTTCTGTACAGAGATGTCCCGTTACCTACAGATGGACTTTGGGTCCCCAATCTGTACTCCCCTCCATTTATAATGATATATTTTTAGTACTTTGTTGCCTGGTCCCTTGACACCTCATGGTCACACAGGCTGGTGTGCTTCTCCCGGTGGGCTTTGTTGCTTCTGAACCAGATGGGCCCTTGTTTACCTTCAAGCTGACCACCATTATCTTTCTGCACCACATTTGCTAATGCACACGTTTGTCAACAACCTTATGAAGAAGGTGGACACACAATTATATGATTTTCTTTTTGTTCTTTGATGCCTGATAACTGATCAATTCCTTCAACCCCTCATGGGCACACAGACTGGTGTGCTTCTTCCATGTGGACTTTGCTGATTTTGAGTTAGATGTTCACTTGTTTATCTTCAAGTCTTTATGACCCCAGACATTATATCTTTTGATAGCCAGGAACCATCAACTGTCTACACCACTTTTGCTTATGCACACATTTGTCTTTGGTGATCACGTTGGGAAGGTGAGCATTAAGGAATGCCAATATAGTAGAATAAAATATTCTTGCATTGAGGGAGTACTTGAATGGAGGCTTAATGTCCACCTGCTGCTTTAATACTAACCCTATAAATATATGCACATAAATAATTCCCTATCACAAATAAGTATATTTACCTAGGTGCATGCTTTTATTTAGACCTTTATAAATGGACTTTGTCTCCTATTTTTACCTCTATTTCCTTTTATTTTCTTCATGTCCCACCATCGTGTTCAGCCTTCATTTGGGTTTCCGTAATTTCTCTCAGTTATATTAGCCTGGAACAATTCCTACCAACCTCTCACACCCTCCTTGGCACTGATTTTGGATCACTTGTTCCCTTTTCCCTGTATTGGTGCAAACTTCAAAAATTATCTCCATACCATTTTATTTGAGTGATATTAATCATACTGTTTAGTGATTTCTGCTTTCTCTTGCATCACCCATCTTTGGAATGGCTACAAATATGAGGATCTATCATCAGGGACTCTTTTTTATTTCGCTTTTTCTCATGCCATTTCCCCGGCCTCCCCAAAGATAGCTTTATTGAGGCTATTAGAGTTCTTATAACAATCCGTGTATCAATTGTATCAAACATATTTGTATATATGTTGCCACTATTATTTTTTAAACATTTGAGCCCTTGTTGTTAGCTCCCTTTCCCTTCCTCCTTCTGACACTGACACCCACATAAACCCTGGATAAATTATAAATTATCATTATATTCATATCTTGCACCAACTGCTGTCTCCCATCACCCCTGCTTCTATTGTTTGTCTCCCTCTTTGGGAAGGGTTGGGTGGGAAGTAGTGTTTAAGCACTCATCAGTGCAATCAGCTTCCCCTTCCTACTGGTATTGGTACTCCCATTTCTGTTCCTGGGGGGGGGGGGTATCTGATCTAGGTTCCGTGTGATGTGAGCTTTTACTTGTATCAGTGTACATGCTCTGGTCTAACCAGAACTGAAAGACAGGACTCAGGTAATGAAAATGGAATGTCAGAAAGCCTCAAAGAACCAGAGCAACATTGTGTGCTACATCCATTACTGTGCTCTGGTTGACTCATCACTTCCTTGTGACACTTTTGTGCGGGGATGTCCTGTTGTCCAAACATAAGTGGTGGATTTCTGCTCCAACATCCCTCATTCTCAGGAATATGTTTTAGTTTTGTTTTGGGTCTTTTCATGCCTGTTTCTTGATTCCCTCAACTCCTCAGGATCACACAAGCTAGTATGATTCTTCTATGGGGACTTCTTGCTTCTCTGCTAGATGGCTGCATTTTTAATAGCAAACCTTTAAGACAGTAGACAGTATATCTTTTTGTTTGTTTGTTTTGTTTTTTTTTTAGGCATCACTGCCCTCAGGTGGTGGGAGTAGGAGGCAAAGCCTTTGCTCCTGGGAGCCGGAATTGAACATCCATCCCAGTGGGCCGCAGGACAGTATATCTTTTGATGGCTAGGCACTACCCACTTTCTTCATCATGTTTGTTTATGTGCTTATTTTATCTTCAGTTACTGTGTCAGGAGGGTGAACATCACAAAATGGTAGGCTAATAGAACAAAGTGTTCTTGGGTTGAGGAAGGGCTTAGCAGAGGTCCCAAGTCTATACACTTTATCAATATATTGCCATATAACTATATGTACATAGGCCAATACCTCTATTTTATGAATGAATATATTTACATATGTACATACCTATGTTTGTGACTCAATCTGTAACTTTGCCTCCTAGATCTTCTTCTGTTTCCTCTTACCTTCCTCCTATCCCACCCATCCTTCTTCTGCCTCTCAGCTAGATTGCTCTAACACCACCATTATCTCTAAGTCCTCATGTTTTAATTCCCTAGTTGTTCCCCTACCTATGACATCATTGGCTCACTGTTCTATTCCCCAGCTTCCTTCCTGCCCATTACTTCTGATACCCTTAGTCCAATGCTTTCTCCTCAGGTTTGATTCCCATATCTATCATATATAGGTACGCAAAACAGCAATAATGGAGACAAAACAAAAAAAACAAAATCTTGAATAAAAACTAAACTAACACTTACCTCCACCTTCATCGGAAAATCATACATAAGTCCATGTCTGTTCACTGACTTTTATTACTATCTCCTCATTGGTCCTGGAGGTTCTGGGAACTACCCTCCTAGTCTGAAGTCTATTTTGGGGACTCCTCAGGGGCTTTGTGGCTTTGATCTGCTCCCATTGCTGATCTACTATGTTTCCATCTTGGTTTACCACACTGTGTGTGTATGTCATAGGGGGGAGGGTAGTATCTGACCGGACTTATTCCTCACCTGTGTCCCCAGTATTGTCCTCTGTCATGGTATGCTCCAGCAAGGGGACATCATGCCTTGTGCTGTGGTCAATCTTATAGTCCTCTCTGTACCCTAGGAGCTTCTGATAGAGTAGTCATTCTCTGGGGTTGGTGTACCAGTATGGAGTCTAGTCCCTCTCTCTCTCCATCTTGGTTTACTTCTGTGAGCATGGAAGGTCACTACCTATTCCCAAATTGTAGGTTCAGTGTTGTCCTCTGTAGCACATTCTTTTCAGGAGGGTGTTAATTTGGTTCTGATTGGGACAAGTACTGTAGACCTCTCTGTTCATGAGGCTGCATTGCCCTTAGGTATGGTGCATCATGGTCAGATCTCATCCACAGTCTCATTTCTGTGGAGACATAGATAATACCCTACCCCAGCATGAATTAGTGCCTGCTTCTCCAGTGACAACATCCCCCCACTTTTATTCCCCTTTTGTACCTTCCCCACAATTTTCCCTTTCTTTGTATAGAAATGACATATACATTCTTGGGTTTGATCTATTCTCCACCAGGTTGCCTGTATTCAACCTGTACAGTGTGAGATAAGTGACTTTTCTTCTATATCTACTGTGCTTATTATACTTGACTCAGTGGACCTATGTCTTACTAGCTTTTCTGTGATAGGCTAACTTCGCTTAACATAATTTCTTCCCATTCTTGCCATGACACAATGTGCTTCATGCAATCATGAGTGCTTTTAAATTATGCATAGTGTTCCATTTGTGGCAGTCATGTGCTTATGTTTATTTTATGATTGAAATGTAGGGATGGAGTCTAGCCTGTTAATCTGGAGATAGCCATTGAGTAGCCAGTGAGGCCTGTATGTTAGCATGGCTTTCTCCTGAGACTTCTGGGAAATCTCACGATATTTCCCTAGTGAAGATGAGAAGCTATCTTCCCCAGTTGTTGGGAGTTAGTCTCAGAGGCGATGAGTTATGGAAAAGACAAGATAGCAGCGTCCGAGGAGCTGGAGGAGCCAGCTGAGAGACCACATAGCTTTGCCCTGTTGGAGCCAAACCTCTGAAGCTGGAGCAGCATGCTGTTGATGGACCCTCAGCCCTGGAAGTGAGGATCCATGGGGAGACCCCTGCCAGCGCCAGCATTCTGCACCCACTGACCTGTGACTTCATGAGTCGATTTCGGGCAAATGGGTTAATATCGGACTTATGACTTTGTACTGTACTAGATTGGGATGCCTTCTTAGTGTCACATTCCTTTTGTATATAAATCTTTTCCTTATATCCATATGCGTGTCTATGAAATTTGTTCCTCTAATCTGCCCGGACTAACACATCCATTGTGTGTTTGTGCCAGAGTTGTCAAATTCACTTGTCTACTGATAGAAATTTAGGTTGTTTCCAATTCTTTGTAATTGGGAATCATGCCGTAATAAACATAGGAGCTCAGATAATTGGTCGTGATCTATTTCTTACCTCTTCATGATATATGCCCAGTAGAGGACTTGCTGGATCATAAGGAACTTAATTTCTATTTTCTTTAAATATTGCCAGATCGCATTCCACAGAGCCTACACGTATCCACATGGCCAACATTTGTTGCTCTCTGATTTTCTGATTTATGCTATCCTCAATGGTGTTAGGTGATACTTCATAGTCATTTTCTTTTGCATTTCTTTGATGGCTAAGGACTAGGATCATTTTGATGTATGTTTTCAGTCATTCAGGTCTCCTCCCTAATAAAACTTCTGTTCAGATCCTTTGCCCACTTCCTTAGGGGGTTAGCTGTTTTCTTTTTTTTGTAGGCTGGGCGGGTATTATAGGTTTTTGTAATAAGCCATTTGTCTGTTGTGTCATTGCTAAAAATTCTCTCCCAGTCTGTGTGTTCTCTTTTCACTCTCTTGGTGATATTTTTTGACACACACAGGTGTTCTAGGCTTAGTAAATCTCATATGTCAATTTCAGCATAATCTCTGTGATTACCCTTCTCCATTACAGTTAGTCTATGTATTCTTTGTGCCAATGTTCTTAGGTTTGTCCCAAGAACTTTCATTAATGGTTCTGATAGTTTGGGGTTTTACTTCTAGGTCTGTGATCCACCTTGAGTTTGTTCTTGTACACAGGGTGTACAAGTATGGATATTAATTTTTTTGCAGCACCACTTGTTAAAGAGGGCATCCATCTCCCCCCTGATACGTTGGGGGGCTCTTTTTGAACATCAGTCATCTATATGCTGATGGTTTTATTTCTGAATTTTCTGTTCTTTTTCATTTGTCTGAGAATGTCTCATTATTCTAATACCATGCTGTTTTAACCAATATGTTTGAAAAGGAGGATTCAAAGTCAGAAAAGGAAAGCCCTCCAACTTTATCCTTCTTTTTGAGGAGTTCTCTGCTAATTCTGGACTTCTTCCCTCTCCAAATGAAACTGGTAATCAATTTTTCCAATTCTTAGATAAATGTTGTGGCAGTCATGTGCCTATGTTAATTTTATGATTGAAATGTAGGCGTGGAGTCTATCTTGTTAATCTGGAGATAGCCATTGTGTAGCCAATGAGGCCTCTGTGTGGGCATGGCTTTCTCCTGATATGGCTGGGAAATCTCGCGAGATTTCCCTCATAAAGTTGAGAAGCTTTCTCCCAGGTTGTTGGGAGTTAGTCTCAGAGACGATGAATGAGGACAAGACAAGATGGCAGCGTCCGAGAAGCTGGAGGAGCTGGCAGAGAGACCACATGGCTTTGCCCTAATGGAGTCAGATGATAAGTTATATATATTTTTATATTCTATTGGTAAGTATTTCTTAAGGATTTTTGCATCTATGTTCATTAAAGGTATTTGGTCTGTAGTTCTTTATTCTTGTGGAATCCTTTTTCTGTTTGGGTATCAAGGTTATACTGGCTTAATGAAATGAGTTTGGGAGTTTGCCTTCTTTTATTATACTCTGGGATAATTTGTGTGGGTTCGTTGTTATCTTATACCTAAATATTTGCTAGTATTCCTCTGAGAATCTGTCTGGTCTGAGAGATATTTTTGTTGGTAGTTTCTTGATAACCGTATCTATTTCCTCTTTTGCTATGAGTCAGTTGAGGTTCTCGAATTCTACCTGGAATAATCTAGGGAGGGGTCGTTTTTCTAAGTATTTGTCCATGTCTTCCACATTGTTGACTACATTATAATACAGAGTTTCACGATATTTGTGATTATCCTTTTATTCTCCTCGGTGTCATTGTGACTTTGGAGGGCTCCACTCCTCGCCCTGCCTGTTCCTGTGTGCTCCTTGCTTTTCTGGGTAAGGTTTGCCGGCAGTGTGTTGATTCTGTCCATCCCTCGAAAGAACCAGAATTTATTTTCTGCATTGATTTGTTTGCATTGTTCTCTTGTCTTCCCATTCTGCCCTGGTTATCATTATTTCTTTTATTTTGCTATTAGAGGGGTTGTTGTGTTCACTCTGTTGCAGTGACTGGACATTTTGTGATAGTATATCAGATATAAGCTCTTCCTTTCTCATAGATGCCTTGATCACTGTCAAACTCCCTCTGATAACAACTCATCCTCTATCCCACAGGTTTTGGTATATTGTACTTTTGTTTGTATTAGTTTCTAAAAACTTCCCAGTTTTCTCTCTTCTGGGCCATTACCCATTCATGTTGCAGAAGATTGTTATCCATCTTCCAGTTGTTTGCTCTTGGTTTTCTGGTCATCCTTTGATTTATCTCAAGCTTTATGGAGTTGTGGTCCAAGAGAGATGTCTGCATGTTCTCTATAGGTTTGAATTTATTCTGGCTGGGCTTGTGCCCAAGCATGTGGTGTTTTATTTTGTAAAATGAGCCACATGCATGTGAAACAAATGTGCATTTGGATGGTTAGCTCTATGTCTATCAAGTCCAGTCACCTGTTTGTTGCCTTTAGCCTTGTAGTCTCCTTGTTGAGCTTATTTCCCAATGACCTATCTTTCTCTGATAGTGGTTCATTAATGCCACTTACTATGATTGTTTAGTCTCGATTTTTTTTCATCATTTTGAATAGTTTGACAAATTTCATAGGACTTTCATTAGGCATGTAATGCCATTGTTCATTTGAACACTGTATAGTGCCCATCCTTGTCTCTTGTTATGGTTTACAACTTGAGGTCAATTTTGTCAGAAATTAGGATTGTGACCCCTCTTTTTTTTTTTAAGTTGCTCTTTGCCTGCTATATATCCCACCAGCCTTTTGTTTTCAGTCTAGTTTAGTCTGAGAGCTTAAGATGCTTCCCTTGTGGCCAGCAGATTGATGGGTTGTGTTTTCTGAGTCAGTCTGCTAACATTTCTCTTTAAATGGGCATGTTCATGCCATTGACATTTAGAGTTACTGCCACCTTCTGTGGATTCACTGCTGTCATCTCATGCATTTTGAGTTGGTTATTTTCCTATCCCCCTTTATCTCAATGTGCTGTGTTTATGTGAGGACTTCATTCTTGCCTTCTTTTCCTTATAAGGCACTGCTATCTTTGTAATTATTTTCAGTGCTTTGATGTCTGGATGAGGTTTTGCTATATGATGATCTCCTGTTTGTGCTTGGTGGATGTTGATCTTCTGACCATAATAAGATGGCAAGGATTTCCCACAGCGTTGAGTATCTTATAGTATACTCTGAGTTTTTCTTTGTCCTGGAAAACTTTTAATTCACTTTTAATTAATTAGTATAGGCATATACTAATAGATAGTTTGGAATATACTTGGGTTGGCATTTTTTTTCTTTCGGATTTTATAAATTGTTATCTGCTGATAGGTCCTACATATTCTCACCTGAGGACCCTTGTATGTGACTGCCTTTATTCTCTTGCTGCTCTTAATTTTTTCTCTTTTTCCTCAAAATTGGATTGTGTAACTATTATATGCCTTGTACAGTTCTTTCTAGAGTTTAGTTTAATTGTTTTTCTCTCTCCTTCCAGAATGAATATTTGATTCTCATTCATTGAGATGGTGAAATTTCTTTCCAAGAATTCCCTTTCTAATTTAGGAGTTGACTTCTTCATTCTGTCTTGTTATGGAAGAGCAATTATTTAAATATCATTCCCTTTCATAACATCTGCCATTGTTGTCAAGTTTTCTTCTGCTTCTTTGATCGTCTTGTTTGACTTTTTTTGAAGTCTGCCTGATTGTTCTCATGATTGCTGGCATGATTCCCTGGCTATTTTTGTTTTTAAGTGAGTTCTGTTATCTTGTGCTTTGCTTCTGTTACCTCAATCATTATTTCTCATATTTTGCTTTGATTTGTGGGTTTTATCTCCTCTATTATTGTGCCCTTATTCTGTGTTGCTTCATGCTCTGCCACTACATTTTATAGCATATCTTTATTCTAACACTTTATTTGCATCTCATTTATTGTTTTTTTTTGTTGATGTCAATTCAATCCTAATTAATGCTAATGTCTTGTTGCATATCACATTGTAGTACATGGCTTTCATTTGTCAAATTTTTGACTTATATTCAGGAACTTTCTAAATAAAATTGAGCACTTTTTTATCAATTAGGTTGAGTTAGAAGACAAATGAATCTGTCACAAAAATATCTTATGAATGACTTTAGTAGAAAATGTAATCTATATGTAGTCAAATTCCAGATAATTGTAGTACAATTTTTGAACAAATGAAAACAAACAGCCCTTTCATCTTATAGCATTTTTAAACTATTGTTATCTTTTATAATACAATACAGGTAATACAATAAAGGTTAATACACTATCCCATTAAAAATATACTGTCCATTCTGCTTACAGGATAATTACCAGATAGGTAAATCACTTTTTAGTACAGTCAGCATTCAGAAATTAGTAGTTGAAAACATAGGTGCTCCTTAGAATTGTTTAGAATTGGTAGGAAGAAGGACTACTAAAGGAATATATCAAAGTGAAATTCTATTGTAAATCATGTCCACCACTTAAAATAAGAAAAGGAACAAAGTTATCATAGCATGTAAATACATCAGCTTTAGACTCCCACTAAATAGAAAATGAGATAACAAGAAAACAAATCTTTCATTGTAGACTGAGCATTGTACCCTTACTAGACATTGTACTCTCCATATATCCCTGATGATGTGGCTGATTGATGTGCTTATCTGGTAACCAAAATGCTGAAGATTATAGTGGAAACAAATGTTGCAATATTTTTTAGAACAAAGGCTTGGTATTCTACATGCAAAACATGGGGGCATTGTACCTCCACTTTGACCCACATGGAGTTCCTGTGAGTAGGAATCAATTGCGGCCTTTGGCTACCTTCCAAGTGTTGAAAGTAAACTGAAACATTTGGAAGTGACTCAATTTTATGTTTGTGATAGGGCATTTACTAGAAGATACCTGTCCCTAAGCTAATCTTGGAAGCACTAGTGACGTTGAGGTTACGAGTTTGACTGCTAACCTTAAGATCTGCAATTTGCAACCTCCAGCCCCACTTCCTACTCCCGTAAAGTGTGTTTGTGTGGGAAACCTACAGGAGCAATGACACCTTGCCCTACAGGGCAGTTACATACTGGAATCAACTCTAGGGCAGTTGACAGTGAGTTTGAATCTTATCTGTGTGGTAGTTACCTAATTTTGATACTGGTGGGGACCTTGGAAATTTGTGCCCAAACATCCAAACTCACTGTCATATGCGAGGCTTACTCACAGTGACTCTATGGAGCAAAGTAGAACTGCCCCTGCAAGTTTCTAAGACTGAGCCTCATATGTCGAGTAGAAAACTTGTCTTTCTCCTGCTGCTGCTGCTGGTTTCCAATCTGAGATCTCTCAGCTAACCATCCAAAGGTAAGTGCTTCAACCATCTAATAAAATAACTTTGCATTACAGTTATAAGACTCTATCACTGGAATTCTGATTGGTAGGATTTCAGTTACTGCCCGAACATTTGTAAACTTAGGTCAGTTGATAAATTTCTATGGCAATAAAAATAACCTGGAATTTTTGCTAACCATATAAAATCCCAGGAGATTGATTGACTCATTGCCTCAGAATCTTCAACATCCCGAGTAGCTGTATGTTTTATACCCTTACTTTCCAACTAGTTCAGTAGAAGTGTGTGGAATAAACTCGTAAATTAAATATATTTATTGTGGCAGTCATGTACTTATGTTAATTTTATGATGGAAATGTAGGGGTGGAGTCTAGCCTGTTAATCTGGAGATAGCCATTAAATAGCCAATGAGGCCTCTATGTGGGCATGGATTTCTCCTGACACTTCTGGGAAATCTCTCAATATTTCCCTCATGAAGATGAGAAGCTATCTTCCCCAGTTGTTGGGAGTTAGTCTCAGAGACGATGAATCATGGACAAGAGAAGATGGCAGCATCCGAGAAGCTGGAGGAGTTGGTGGAGAGACCACATAGCTTTGCCCTGATGGAGCCAGACCTCTGAAGCTGGGGCGGCCACATGGCCTCTGCTGGTGATGAGTTGCTTCTGCTGTTGATGGACCCTGAGCCCTGGAAATGAGAACCCATGTGGAGACCTCTGCCAGCACTGGGATTCTGCACCCACTGACCTGTGACTTCGTGAGTTGGAAGGAGACTTTATAGACTGTTATCAGGTGTATGGGTTAATATTGGACTTATGATTTTTTACTGGACTGGATTGGGATACTTTCTTAATGTCCTATTTCTCTTATATATAAACCTTTTCCTTATATTGATAAGCATGTCTATGAAATTTGTTCCTCTAGCCTATCCGGACTGACACATTTATGCTAAACATGAAGTGAATTGTGTGGCTCATCGTAACACAATGAGAAATGAAATCAGCATTTACAATAATTAGGGGCAGAGATTGTGACTATTATTTATTTAAAGACCGAGATAGGTTCAAAAGATTTCCATGAGTAAGAATTAATTGAAGACTTCGGTAATCTTCCAAAACAACCGATTAGAAAATTTGATTACCTTCCAAATAAATCACTTTTATATTCCAAATAAATCAGTTAGAAAACAGAATCAGTAAATATGCCATTATTCTTTTTCCCTCCCTGCTTTTGCCAATATTCTTGTATTACTTATTTTTGTATTCTGATTTTTGTATTGCTTAGATTTCTAGAATACATATTTCCATGATGAAGTTATTAAAAATGTGTCATATATTTTTACTACTAATTCAACTCCATATAACTATTATACTGGTTTATTATTAAAATTTATGCTGTTCTTGAATGAGACAAAAAAGAGGTGGCATTGGAGCTACCTTACTAGAAATTATGCATATGAATGCTATGGTTTATATACATGAGGAAGGAATTACTAGATTTTCTCCTATTTCTATATTTTCCCATAAGAAAAAGGGCACATCTTACCATATTTGCTTCATTGCCTATCCCTCTGCCCATACTTATTAGTTCTTCTTCAGTAGGAGCTGTGATTGGTAAAGGTCAGAGGTACACATTGTTTGAGACACAGTTAACTACTAAGTTGTACAACAATAAGGAGAGGCGTGGCAACTACAGAGCTGTGCATTTGCTTACCATTCATCCCTGTTGCTATTCTAGTTATTCCAAGTATTTGGTTTTATTTTATCTTTGTAATACTATGGCTAGATTTCTATGTAGACTATGAAGTTTACTTAATGATTATTGCACTATTGCAATAAGTTTACTTAATGATTATTGCACTATTGCAATAAGTGCACTATTGTACTATTGCACTATTCTATTTTAAGAAACATTCAGTTCCTTTCAAAAGTGAAACCTTTCAAAGTTCATTCATGTTGCTATCTCCAGAAATTTTTCACAAAATATCAGATCACATTTGCATCACAACAGAACAGTTGGAATCATTTCTTAGGTTTGTATTTGTACTCTACACAATGTAACCACTTATTCATTATTGAAAGAGTTCTATTTATGAAATACCATATTTCCAATTGTGAGATACCCCTAAAATAATGAGTGCATCTGTTTTTGGTGGTTTTCTGTTAAAAAGAAATTTATGTCTGGGAATCTTCATAAAACTAAAAACCAGGCTCCATACCATCAATTTGATTCAGACTGAAAATGACCCTACTTGGTGGAGGAGACTTGCCCTTTGAGTTTCTGAGTCTGTAAGTCTTTATGGAGATAGGCAGTCTTATCTTTCTCCCATGGAGAGACTCATGGCTTCAGATCACAGATTGTTTGGTTAGCAGTTTATTGTATAATACACTGTGGCCTCAGGGATCTTGAACCACCTCTTTAATGAGGTTCTTCCCAAATCACATTTATTAAGGTAATTTCATGCAATAAGGTATATATATCTTTCTCAAGCATTATGTTGGCGTTCAAGATAAAGACACCAGAAAGAGACTTTTAGTTTGCAGACATATATAATCATATCTCTGTGACTCTGAAGAGTTACTGTTAGAAGAAAATTTTCCCAAGACGCATTGCAAAGGGGCATTGAGTCAGTGCGGATTCGTGGCAACTCTATGTTCAACAAAAGGCAGCACTGTTTTGCATCACTCCTTCTTCACAATCGCTCTCATTCCAGAGCCCATTGCTGTAGTGAGTATGTTGATTCCGTTTGTTGAGGAACTTCCTCTTCTTTGATGTCTCTTCACTTTACCCAGTATGATATTCTTTTTGAGAGACTAGTCTCTCATGATAAGATATACCAAAATATGCCAACCAAAGTTTCATATATATATTTTTTTGCTTCTAAGGAGCATTCTAGCAGTATTTCTCCCAAGACACATTTGTTTGGGCAGTCCATGGTGCATTTTCAATACTCTTTAGCAGCACTAAAATTTAAATGCAGTAATTCTTCTTCAGTCTTCCTTATCCAGTGTCCAATATCCACATACATATGTGGTATTTGAAGATACCATGGCTTAGGTCAGGTACACCTCAGTCCTCAGGATAATGTACTTGCTTTTCAACACTTTAGAGAGGTCGTGTGAAGCATAATTAGCCAAAGCAATGCATTATTTGATCTATAGACTGCTGCTTTCCAGAGCATTGGTTGTAGACCCCAAGAAGATGAATTACTGGATCACTTTAAAAAGGCATACATGGTTTTATTTTATTTCATTGATAAATTTACCTACTAGTGTTAAAGTATGGAGAATATAATTTGATGAAAATTTTCTCTGTAGCATACAAAACCAAGTCACTATCCATTATTTTTCTGACAAAGTATGAGATCTTAGTAGTCTTAATGCCGATGCCTTCTAGCAACCATTAGTCATGTTTTAATTATTTTAATATTCATTAAAAGTGACTTGCTTTGTTGACTTTGCTCAGTGTTATTTTGTATGAACATGATTATTTTATTGTAGAGATTACATTTCCTCAAGTAGATATTTATTCTCTTTTTGCCTACTAAATATCATAATTTTAAAATCTATGTTATAAAAGTAACCATGTATATTTATAACATCTGATTTAAGTCCTTAGCACTTAGATAGGAATTCCAAATTTGAGTGTGGGTTTTTTTAGTAAGATTTGGTATCCTCTATATGTGTGTGTAAGTCAACTTTCTTTGGAACAAAATTCATTCTATTATCAATTCTTGGATTCAATCCAAATGAAGAGAAAGGCTGGGAAATTCCTTGTAGAATACATCTCCCAAAGATAAAATACTATTATGAAGTGACTCTTAAAAGCACTATTGCTGTTGCTACTTTTGAATTACTATTATATAGAAAATCAATACTAGCTTATGACTTTCTAACGTAGTCAAGGATGAGTTTTCTTTTAAATGTAGAAATATATCTTCCCTGGACTCACAGATAAAAAGTAATGGAATAAATGTACAGCAGGAGAAAACAGAATTATAAAAAAGCCACATATAGCACTTGTGAGTATGTACATACACAAACAAACCATAAACACATAGATAGCAGCATAATATAATCTTTGTATTTCATATAATTGTATTCTGTTTTGCTAGTTTTTTAAAAAAAAATATTTAGTTATCCTAGCAAATTGTCTGGTGGATCTACTTTTACCTATGTAATAGTGAATGAGTGTGTCTAATTTTTGTCATTGCTCTTATTATTGTTTAAGGAATAATTTCAGTTTTCACTAAATTATGAGAGATTAATGTTTTATAGCAACTAAAATGGATGATAGTATTTTTTTTTTTTTAGGCATCACTGCCCTCAGGTGGTGGGAGTAGGAGGCCCAGCCTTTGCTCCTGGGAGCCGGAATTGAACCTCCATCCCAGTGGGCCGCAGTCCCGCGCACAACCACTACGCCACCGGGGCTCAGCCCAGTATTTTGGTTTTTTATACTCCTCTCCAATTGAGCAAGTTTGTGTCCCTGTCCACCATTTCTCTTTGCAAAGGAGTCTAATTAGTCATTCTTTTACAATTTGAAGGAGAAAATTCACATATACATAATTTTGAGAACTATATAGATTTAAAACTCAAAATTATGTTTGCTAGAAAAAGTGAAAAATATTTTCACATATTGGTCACAAGTTAGAGATCTGAACTCAAGACTGTGGCTCTTACATTACACTAGAAGTTCACAGAATTCAGAACACAGATATTTCCAATTTAATCCCTTTATTTTGTAGACAAATGAAAAGAAATTCCTGGAAGTTCAGAGAAGTGACAGAATTGCTCATTTCTTTTCAATGTTAGAAAGTTATTATGGCTAACATCCAATCTCACAGAAGAAAAAAATTGATTTCATTAGACAGATGGAGGGACAGACAAAGAAGAAGGAGGAGAGGCAGATGAAGATGAATTAGTAGCAGTAATATTAGTAGAAGAACAGGGATAGCAATAGTTGAGGGTTACCTATGTCTGTGAGCAAATCACAATAATGTGAACTCATACAATATTTTGACTGGCATGAATGGAGACAACTAAAGGTCAAGTTTATAGACAAGAATGTGAGACAGATAATTTTTATTATTACAGCACACACAATAAAACTAATATCTTTATGTAGAATTGGAAAATATAGTTTGATGTCCCATCTTCTTGAGATGCAGATGGAATTAACTTCAGACATGCCCACTTATTGTCATAAGGAAGTTCAGAACCCATCCTCCAATTTCTCTACATTCCTTGAAGACTAGGTTTCACAGAATTATGAACCAAGTCCACCTTCCCTTAAATTAGTGTGACTTCTAGATTATCTTGCCATTTATCAATTATCTTTTCTATTCCCCATTGTCTCCTGTATTTGTACATACTCAGATACACCTGTGCACATATATGCATATGGAGGGCTTCAACTCCTTATATCTATCTCTTTCTCCAAATGAAACCCTTTTATAATTATTCATGAATTCTTTGATGACAAGTGTTTTTACATATATCAAGTTTTATATAGTTTTAATAATTATTCACTCTCAAACAGCATGCTTTCTATATAGCTCTGCATCTTGCAGTTTTTTCTTCATAATATACAAGGTGAATTTTGTTAAGAATTTGGTGTTTTCAATAGATTTCATATGAATGTGAAATGGGGCAGTGAAAAAAACTGAATGAGAATTGACACATTTGAATTCTGTAAGAATATTGCATATGCAATGGACTGACAGATCAAACAAATTTGTCTTAGAGAATGTACAGTCAAAGTGTTCCTTAGATGCAAGGATGGTGAAAGTATGTCTCAAATACTTTTTACATGCTATTACAGGGATGAATTTCTGGAGAAGATCAGCCTGTGTGGTAAAATAGAGGGTCAATGAAAAGGAGAAAGATATTTAATCAGGTGGATGGACACCCAACACCCAAACTATTGGGGGAATGCAACAAGACCAGGCAGTATTTCCTTCTGCTATAAATCCATTCCCTATGTTTCAGAACCGCCTTGAGGGCACCTGCCAGAAATGTGGTCTACTGCCATCATAGCCTGAATACACCCGATATCATTGGATCTCCTAAGGTTGGGCTCAGTTCATTGGGAGCCATAGTGGGGTCATTGGTTATGGATGAGGCTGCTAATAACAAAATCACTTGTTCAAAATCAACAGATGCTCCACAGGAAAAATATGAAATTTTACACTCCTGCAAAGATGTACAGTCTCTGAAACCCACAGGGGCAGTTCCACTCAGTCCTCTATGGTCACTATAGGCTAGAAGCAACTTGATAGAAATGAGTTTAGTTTGTTTTTAGTAACAATGGCAACACCTTCACTTTGAAACGATATTTTCATTTCACTTTCTCTTGAGCATATGCTGCTGAGAGGTGCCATCAAGTTGTTTCTCACTCTCATTGAACCCATATACAATATTACCCAGACCTGCACCATGTTCACAATCATTACTATGCTTGAGACTGTTTGTATAACCACTGTGTCAATTCATAGTATTGACGAGCCCTCAAGGAGTGGTGGATGAAATATTAGGCTCCTATGCTTAAGGTTAACAATTAAAACCCACCAACTGTCCCATAGGAAGAAAATGCGGTTTTCTACTCCCATAAAGATTTACAGCATTGGAAATTCACAGAGTCAGTTCTACTCTGCCTTATAAAGCCAATGTGCATCAGATTTGACTGGATGCCAATGAAATTGCTGGAATTTTTGTTTATTTATTTGTTTGTTTTGGGCCTATTTTAGGAAGCATGAAGTCCTTCTCTAGGGACTGTTATCTATCTGATAATATATATAAAGCATGTGAAATTGAGTCTTGGCACCTTGCCTTCTAAGCAGTACTCTGGTGGTAGTTTTTCCAAGACAGATATGTCTGTTTTTCTGTTATCGCACAGTATATTCAATATTCTTTTCTAATATCTTAATTCAGAGGAATACTTTTTCTTTGGTCTTTGTGTTAGTTCGGGTAGACTAGAGGAACAAATTTCATAGACATGCATATGGATATAAGGATATAAGGAAAAGGTTTATATAAAAAAGGAAGGGAACACTGAAAAAACATCCCAACCCAGTCCAGTTCAAAGTCATAACTCCAATATTAGCCCATATGCTCAATACCAGTCTATAATGTCTCCTTCCGAATCACAAGGTCACAGACCAGTGGGTACAGAATCCCGGCGCTGGCAGGGGTCTCCCCATGGCTCCTTAATTCCAGGGCTCAGGGTCCATCAACAGCATCCAGTGGTGGCAGAAGCAATTCACCGCTGGCAGAGGTCCCCACGTGGCCTTTCCAGATTCAGAGGTCTGGCTCCATCAGGACAAAGTCGTGTGGCTTCTGCTCCGGCTCATTCAGCCTCTCAGATGCTGCCATCTTGTCTTGTCCGTGATTAATCATCTCTCTATACTAACTCCCAACAACTGGGGGAGATATCTTCTCATCTTCACAAGGGAAATATCGCGAGATTTCCTAGAAATCTCAGGAGAAAATCATGTCCACATAGAGGCTTCATTGGCTATTCAATGGCTATCTCCAGATTAACAGGCTAAACTCCACCCCTACATTTCGATCATAAAATTAACATAAGCACTTGACTGCCACAGTCTTCTTTGTTCAGTTTTCACATGTATGCAAACCATTTGAAAATATGATGACTTAGATTAAGCATATGTCTTCATAATGGCACATTATTTTTAACACTTACAGCAATATTTTGCAGCAGCTTCACCCAATGCAATATATTGTTTGATTTATTGACTGCTGCTTTGGGTATTGATTTGAGATTCATGTAAAAAGAACCCTTTGACAAGTTGAATGTGTATCATGATCTTTGGTTTCCTTATGCCTGATATAATTCTTACTGAATGCTGTAGTTCTTTTTTGTCTTCATCAATACGTCTTCCAGTCCTCTTTACTACAATAAGCAAACTTGTGTTATTTACAAACCAAAGTTGTTAATTAATCTGTATTCAATTTTGATGCTGTGTTCCTTTTCATATAGCCCCGGTTTTTGGATTATAAACTCAGCACACAGATTGAATATATGTGAAAGGAAACAGCTTTGAGGCAGAATTTTATTTCAAAACCTGGAAGGCAGTCCTTTGTTCTGCTCAAATGACTGTTTCTTGTCAATGTAGAGGGTCTATATGAACACACTTAGATGTTCTGTAATTCTCATCTATTCTGATGTTATCCTTAATTTGTTATGATCCATAAATTCCAACTCTTTGCTTAGTAATATCATTGTGAAAGGTTTATTGTGACAACTAGGCCTCATAGAAATATGTTGGCTCAGTTTAACGAGGTTGCAGATTGTTTGGGAAGCAGTTGAGATAAATGCTTTCTGAGGCTGGCATTCCCTCTCTCCTTCTCTCTGGTGACCTGACCAGAGTGCTCCTGCCTGAGCTAGTTCTTTGCCTCAACTGTGTGCTGGATTAACTGTAGGTCAAGTCAACTGGTGAATCCTGTCACATTGTCATACATTTCTAGAGCTGAAGCTCCTTCAAGACCTGCTTAGTCATGTTGCTGGTGGACTTTGTTGACATGTGTACATCATTAGATCTCGAGAGCCCATGGGGCCTGCTTGACCATGCTCTGAGCTACTGATTGGTGCTGTCACACTCTGCTGTCTGCTGCTTCAGACTCCGCATATCTTGGCCAATGACAGACTCTGCTTTCTGCTTCCTTGAAAATGTACCAGCAGCCCACATGAGTTGAAGGGACCTTCAGGATATTAACTGTTCCTGGAAAGTCAGTTGAACTGAGCCCTCTGTACTGAGGTATGGACTAAGCTATTATAGTCCTCTTGACTGTATAAACCTATTCATACATATACTCATAACTGTCCTAGCTTTGTTTCTCCAAAAAATCTCACCTAACACAAACATAAAGGTAGAAAGCTTTCTAGTATTCTCTGTTTTCATCCAAAATTCACCCAAGATCTTGTCTAAATATATCTTGAACTTCAAGCAGTTATGCATGCAACTCAATTTATATACCAGAAATCTATCATCAATACAATCTTTCCTGTGTGCTTATATATATGATAACTCCTGTTAAACTCTTGACATTTTTGTTAGCAAATTTTTGACATTTGAATCCTGATCACAGAGACATATATTTTGACAGATATTGTCAAAGTGTCTTCTAGACAATTTGCCATCATTGTGATCACACTAAATATGTATTAGAAAAATTTGCATACATAATTGATGGAATCTAATCTGTTAAGTGAAAATCATATTCAATTAGCCATTTGTATTTCTTTCTTATACACTATGCATCTGTCCTTTGCCTATATCTGAATTTGGTTGCATGAAAAGATAAATCAAAGCTTCACTGTTGTAAGGTCAAGTATGATTGATAGTGTTCTGTAAAACAGAGGAGAGCTGTTGCTGGGGCTTTCTGAGGCTGGACACTTTCCCTGGAACAGAAGGTTTCAGCTTTCCCCCCAGGAGTGGCTAATGGGTCTGAAATATTAACCTTGTGGTAAATAACCCAACACTGCCACCAGTTTTTCAGCTTAGTCCTATACTTTGTTAATTTATTTGCTTGAGATTTTGGTGAAATAAGAGCCTAAACTTTATTCTCCATAGGATTTGAAGATATTTTTCTAGTTGGTCATCTTTTACAACTTTATTTCTTATATATTTAATCTTCAGGAAATCTAAATACACATGCAGTAGATTTTATTTTTTCCTTCTGAATATTATGATTTTTCTCATTCAAATTTTTAATTTAATTGATGCATGCTTTTATCTAGAACTTTTATGATTCCATTTTAGTTTAATAGTGATTACTGAGTTATTATATAAAATCTAGGCAGGAAATTAGCTTATTTTTTGTTTGCTTCTTGAAATTATCATTTATTTTAATTTTCACAGAGATATTGTTTCATACAAATAAACTGTATTTTACAAGTCAGGAAACAAAGGCAGAACCACACTTGAATTCTTCTTACACTTCATCAAGTCAAAATGTCACTATCACTTTATATAGTCTAAGATTTTGTAGAGCCTGGCTTATTAGCAACCCACAATATGCAGATGAAATAAGCTTGAAGGGTAAAGTGAGGACTCAATGCACTTTCTAATGAAGATGATCAAGTAACTATCCCAGCCTTTAGTATGAACTAAAAATCAATATAAAGAAAAGCAAAATACCCCATAACTGGAACAGCAGGTAATAGCACAATTAATGGAGAAAAGTTGTCAAAGACATTTATCTTGATTGGATACACAATCAGAGCTCATGGAAGGAGCTCTCAAAGGATGGAACAATGCATGTTTAAGTTGGACACTAAATAAGGAAGACTGAAGAGGAATCGATTTATTTGAATTATAATGCTGTTGAATAATATTGAAAATCTCATGGACTGTCAAAAGAGCAAATAAATCTGTCTTAGAAGTAAAATCAGATTGTTCCTTTAGAAGCCAGCATGGCAAGACTACACCTCACCTCAAGTCCTTTGAGAACATTATCAGTAAAGAGCAGCCTCTGGTAAAGAAGCACAGCAACAGTTGTGAAGATGGCAAGGGACCAGACAGTGTGATCTTCTGTTGTACACAAGGTCACTCGGAATCAGACGTGACTAGATGGAAACTAATAACTACATCAAAAATTTGTAACCAAAATCTGAAAGCACCAACATGAAGCTAATAGGGTTACTTAATAGTCTTAATATATTTAAAGTCATGAACAATGAGCATATATAGACACATGAAATATTAAGTACATAAGAACCCTTCTCAAATTATGACAATCAAGTTATTAAAAACCTAACTTACCTGGTGGTGTATTTTTTGGGGGTGAGCATCACTGCCCTCTGGTGGTCGTGGGAGCTACCCAGTCTTGCTCCTGGAGAGCTACTGCTGGATTTGAACCGCCAAGTCCTGAACTCAACCACTACGCCACTGGGGCTAAGTCCTACTTGGTGGTGTATTTAAAAAAAATCTTCTTGTTAGTAATATATATTACATGCAGTGTTGTGACCATAATTTGTTGATGTATAAAGACACTGATTATAATATTTAAAGGCAGAAACAATGAAAACAACAAAATTCAGAACTGACTTATGACAAAGTCATTCAATGTCAGGTACTACCTGTATTTTAATCAAATGTTTCTCCTATTCAAGAAATATGTGTACTCAAGCTCATAAATAGTAGATGCCAAAATGCTTTGTTTAATACCTTTAAATACATGCCAGGGACCTGCTTTAGAAATATTTTACATGCAAAAAATGGACAACCACATTATACAAATGAGAGTGTATTTCCCCCCTCAAAAAAACATAATTATCTTTTCTAAAAGTATGCATTTAAAAAAATAAAACAACCTTATCAAATTCAAAGTATCCTTCATTAGACTTAATACATGAATCAAATCTGTGAGTCCCCTTCCTGGAAATTTTCAAACTCATGTGTTTGGATAGCTGGAAGAACCTCCTCATTTTTTTTTTCTTCACCTTTCTATGTCATCAGATTGCTCTTCTTTCATGTCCCTCTGCATTTGAGGAAACAAAAAGAAGTCACACAGAGTGAGGTCGGGTGAGCAATGTGCACTGGACAAGAAAGACATGTTGCTTTTTGCCCAAAACGAGCTCCCTGCATGAGCAGGTGCATTGCCATGGTGGCAAAACCCACTCCCCATCTGCCACAATTCAGGCCTTTTTGAATTGCATACTGTTGCACAATCTTTTCAGACCCTCTAAATAGAAAGCTTGATTGACAGTCTGATCTGATGGAACAAAATCCAAAGTCACTACAATTCAACATTTTTGTCCATTTAGAAAGTTGTTGGACATTCAGAATTAGGTTTGCATTAATCAACATTTAATGTTTTGGAAACAAGAAAACCACTCATACACTTGAGTTTTTTCCCAAAGCAATGTCCTTTTTTGGTTCACTATCACAGCAGTTTCTGTGTCATTTTTCTCAAGCAGGAAACAAAATATCACAGCCACATGCTGTTCTCTTAAATCAGCCATTACATAAAAATGAGGTTTGAGTGAAACTACTTTTATGAAAAAAATTAACAGCAAGAAGTTTATCAGGCAATGCCACTGGGTGCAGTAATTTTGAGCAAGTTGCTTGATGCTCGCCTAGCCGGAAACATGTGTATTATGAAAACTCTGTCCAGTGGAGGTTTTCCCCAGTATTTTGGAGGGGGAGGCTTAGCCCCTTTTGTGACTTAGAATATTTCTAGAAAATCACAACAAAAGCAGAATTGGACTTTAAATCAATCAATTATGCAACCCAGGGAATATACAGAAAATCCCTTTGCATTTGTTGTGAGGCCATTCAATTCAAGTCAAATGTAACTTTGTGAAAGTTAATAAAAGCCTATTGAAGAATAGTAAAACTACATTTATACACATTTTCACTTTCACCTTCCAATGCATGCATTGTTATTTTCACAAAATTCAGATTTTAATGTTCAGTTTCTATAACTCTATTTCACATTTCTCACAATGTTCACTCATAGTTTTCTGAGATAGCTAAGGGTTGTTGTACAAACCTGGCCAATAAACACATGTGGAATCAATTGAAGGGCAGAGAAATAAATGGCTCAGTGAGCCTCACCTTTATAGTTCTCAGCCCTTTTGCTTTTTGAAGGTCAGACCAGGGTGCAACTTCCTAAGCCAATTCCCTGCTTCAGCTGGCAAGGCTCACTTCCTGCACGACATCCCTGAGGAGAAGCCACATGGACCCACCCAGATGTAGTCCTGGGTGCTGGAGCAGCTGTGTGGAAACCCTTGCCAGCGCTGAGATGCTCACTGATTTGGCTTTCCTCCCACATCATTTCTCTCTTTTGTGAGATTGAGGGGAGTTTTGTAGATTGTACTCAGACATGTGGGCTAATATTGGACTTATGGATTTGGACAACATTGGGTTGGGATGTTTTCTTAATGTACACTTACTTTTTATACGTTAGACTCTCTCTCTCTACACACACACACACACACACATATGCGTTTCTGTGAATTTGTTTCTCTAGTTTATCCATATTATAATTTTTCTTTTTAATGAATTTTATATTTTATTCTCTAATTTTCTGGTAAAATTTCCTTTTTCAATGGGTAGCTGAATTCACGTTTTGGAAAGTGTCTTTGTTCAGATTTTTTTTAATTTAAAAAATTGGTTACGGATATTGCATTTTTTAGAATGAATACAACCTACTTATTTAAAAGTCTATCTTTCTGTAGCTCGATTTAATTATTTTTTTCTGTCCTGAAACACATGTGGGTTTTCAATAATTCCTCAATCACAACAATTCTCAAAGAAATCCATTTTATTTTTGTTCTAACGCTTAAAAAATTTTCTTTTGGGAGGTTATTTCCCACAAGAAGAAAGCAATGTGAAAGAAAAGTAGTTCTATGTCTACTGTAAGATGTGAAAATATAAGAAAGGATTATCTAAAATAACTTAAGTTATTTTCCCCAAATCATTTCAAAGATCTCAATTGTGAATGCTTAAATTAAAGGGTGAGGTATGAAATTCAAAACTTGCCTGAAATGAAGCGTGACACAAAGAGTTTTAGTGAAAAAAAGAAAATTATGACTTAGTGAAACAGAGTTTTTCTCAATCTACCAAGTCTAAGTTTTGTTCAGGGGCCAGCCCGGAGGAAGAAACAAGTTCCAAAGGTAATGAAAGTATTTTGTTGTATCTAGTAGCAGACAAAAATTATCTTATGCAATGAAGACCTGAGAAAATGGAGACTGCAAGGGAAAAGAAAATAAGCATATTCAAAAGATGCACAGACAAGATTAAAAAGATGCATGATGGGTTTACATGGTTACACAGGTATTTGTGTAAATTATTATTTTGAGTTAATTAATTTTGTGAATATGGAAAAGCATTTTTTGTGATTTATGTGTTTTAAAAATTGAAATATATAGCTAGTGTTGTGGAAATATATTATACATTATTGAACACAAAAGCAATTACTTAACCACATTTTTTAAAAAAACTGAAGGGATTGAAATGACTACAAATTGTCTAATATTTACATCTACAGATGCCTCAAATCCCAACATCAAACACACGTTATCAATTCATTTTGAAGATCACTGTCCTTAAGTTGTTTCCACTCAGCAATCCCGTAGGACAGAGTAGGACTGCCTCCTGAGAGTTTCTGAGGCAATAACTCTTTATGGGAGTAGAAAGCTTCCCCTTCCCTTTGTGGAGCAATAGGGGTTTTGTTTGTTTGTTTGTTTGTTTTCCAACTCCTGACCTTGTGGTTTGCAACCTAAGTGTAACATAACACTAGCTATTTAAAAGGGAATTTTATCCTTTTAATATGCTACCTTTTTGTATTATTGATGCATGCGTCTCTAAGTAGAGATTCATGAAGTGGATTCTTCTGTAGACTCACAGATGCTTTTTGATATAACCTTGCATTCGTTTTCTTATCAATATTGTCCCTAAGAGATTGGCAAGTTGGATATTTTAAACTCTAAGACATACATACATTTTAAATGGAAATATATTTGAGTTAGTTGTAGATTTGCATTAAGTTGTGAGGACTAATGTAAAGGGAACCTATTATTCAATTTTTACCAATGGTAGCATTTTGCATAATTGTAGTACAGCATTAGTACCGTTCACTAAATTTACTTTATTTTTGTTAAAACATGCTTTGCTATTTATTCTAGATAATGGCAGACATCTCAATGTGAATGAGAGTGTAGATGCAATTATTCTCTCCTATTGCTACTAACCCCAACTTTTGCCTCAGGTAAAAACTATTTGAGTTTTCCTTTTTTGTCATTAATACATTGGCCACATTTATTAAAATATATAGCATATTTATAGCTATTACTAAGAGACTAGTGCTGTGTGTTACAATATAAAAGAGTCAGACTAGCATGAATTTTGGGAACTTATGCTTTTGTCTTTCAGATATTCCTAGTCCTATGATTTTTATATGATGCTAACAAAAGAAAAGTTGTAATCCATAATCCAATAATAATAATGATAATAACAATGCTTTGAATGTTAATATTTAAAATCTTTAAAAAAAAGAAGCCCTTGATCACAGTCTTAAGAACAAAGATCAGTCATATGAAATTCTATAGAACCCAGTTCTAATTTGATATTCATGGGATGACAATAAATTGGAATTAACTTGACCCCAGCACTTTTTACAGCTATAAAATAAGAAAGAGGCATACTTCTGGTAAGCACTTCCTCTGAGCATCTTTATTCTCATTTACCTAGGTTTATTTTTGTGTATTAATTTTGTGTATTAATTCCTTTTGGCGAATCTATAGAAACAGCATTTGAAGAGCCTACACATCAAAAACTAGACCTATGTACTTAGAACATGTCTCATAGGGTTTTTCCCTCATCAAACAGGACACATGCACATTCAAATTTGGGTAGCATTTATGTTTAATCTGAACCAGCACCTCATACTGTTTAATTGAAATGCTTTCTTAGGTACACTACATTTGTGCAGTTCTAAGTTATATCTAGCTTATATTCTTTCACAGTTATATCTGATTGATTTGCTATCTTTATTCCAGTAGAAACAAAGTGTTTCTTTGGAGTGTTTCTTTGGAGCTCCTTGGAGTAATTAATGTGTTCTATAAATTGTTTTTTAAATTAAACATCGTTTAAAAACTATCTGAAAGTTTCTTAATCTACCTATTTTGAGCATATCATTTAAAATGAAATATCTCCTATATATTGGTAAACAGCCAAGTCCCTACCCCTCCTCCACCCCATAGTTACAATATCTTGTAGGTCTGCTCATGCTATTGAGCCATTCATTGTTTTAAATGGAATCATCTTCATTGATGCCTTTCACAATATCAAAGCAATTTCCTTGCTTTTATCAAAGCCTGGGTAGCAGAGAAGCAAAATTGAACTGTGTTGTTAAAGTTATTTTGAAAGTCATTGAGCACAGATCATTCTGGTAGATAGCGTAGCTTGAACTGATACAAAATATATTCCTTTTACTTGAGAAAAAGAAATTTGGTGAGTTTGAGGCTGTGCTTTGCCCTACATAAAGAGATAACTATAGCAACTATTTAAAATGTGCTCTTCACTTAGTTCTTTTCAAAAGGGCTAAATGAATTTAAATTGCCCAAAGTATTGAACACTTTTGCAGGAGACTGCAGAGATCATGCTGATCTAATTAGCAAAATTGCCCAAGTTTTACATGCTAGTTTCCTTTTTTATTAGCCAATTGGAAATAATATATTGTCAAAGGGAAATCCACTTTCCTTGATGTGTGGTACTTTTGGCCTATGTTCATGAGTTCTGCTGTCACAATCCTATAGTAAGCTTTTAAAAATGTGGATAGAATCTTTAATTTTAGTTTGAGTTCACATCTCTGGGTAAAGGAGAGAGAACCCATGCTTCTATTTAATAAACTGACTTCAACTGAAAGCAAAGACTCAATAATACACTTTCAAAGAATAGAAAGTTATTTGCATACTTTGGAAGCCTTCAGGTAAATTCAGAGAAAGTTAACTAATAACATAATAATAATAATAACAATAATAAAAAGCTCAGTATTGTAATGTATCAGACTACGTTTGTGCAACATGAATAATAATACACTGAATATTTAATGGGGATTTATTGAAATGCAATGTTTCTGAGCAATTATCTAAAACTTTTTCATTTTGACTCCTTGTTTTTTGGCAAACTATTGACGGGCCATTCAGTAAAAGAAGAAGTTGGACGATCAATACAAATTCATTCTGTTCACACTCAACTACCCTTGGTCCTTACTTACTTGGTTTTTCCATAAGCAAGTCCAATTTAGAAATGTGAACACTGTACTAAAACTTGTCCACTTTATTCGCAATTCCCAAGCATCAGAAAGGAGCCCAATCCTTGCACGACTGGTGATATTGTTGGTTGTACATTGGGCTGTTATCCCCATGGGGGGGAATTTGAAATAACAACAGCTCCATGCACTCAAGGCTGAGTTTTCGACTCCCATAACCAGGTACAGTTTCAGAACCCCAGGGGTCGCTATAAGTCAGCATGGGCGAGATGTCAGTGAATGAATACCTGCGAGATGGGGGTTCGAGTCACTTTCCAAGTGGCCACTCTCTCTTATAAAATGTTCTCTTGATTCTTACTCATCCTGTATTTTCTTTCCACCGTTACGCAGAAGCATTTTGCCTTCTCTTGAGACACCTTCTTCTTGGTGATGTCTCCATGGATCTTCACTAGGTTTTTGTACCACCCAATTTCCACTTTAAACAAGTTTAATGTTCATAACCAATTCTTATGAATTTTTCTCTTTTGTACATAATATTTTCATAAAATAGCTCCTGAATGTGTTTCACCATATTGATTATTTCCCTTACTGCCTTACATCTACCACCTTTATTTCCTGTAAACAGAGAGATAGCAAGAATAAATCTGGAAATTGAACAGAGGCTGGAATACATATGAGAGGGTACAGACCAAAAAACTGGGATTGAGCTGGGCAGAGCAGAGCTTTCATAGTATGCATTTTCTCCACTAAGCAAGCATCTAGCTAATTGCTCTGGGTTAGTGCACCTTGTGGTGTCACTTGGGAAAATACTCTTTGGACACATTCAATTAGTAAAAGCATTGTTGTTTGAACTTTGTTCTTTGTGATGGCTGATTTAAGAGAACAGCATGCAGCTGTGAGATTTTGTTTTCTGCTTAGGAAAAATGCCACAGAAACTGCTGTGATGTTGAAGACAATGTTCAAGGACAGTACTGTGGGTGAAAACTCAAGTATACAAGTGTTTTTTCTCATTTCCAAAAAAGGTGAAATATTGATTGATGACAAACCTCATTCTCAATGTCCATCAAATTCCTGAGGTCACAAAAATGTAGACTCATAGTGCATTTAGAGTTTGTTTTACCAGCTCAGAATGTCAAACAATCTTTATATTTAGAGGTTCTGTAAAGACTGTATAGCAGTGTACATGCGAAAGCCTGATTTGTGCCAGACAGTGGACTGGTTTTGCCAACACAATGATGTACCTGCTCACACAATGAACCAGTTTTAGGCAAAAAAATAAATAAATAAAAGCAACCCCAGCATGCCTTTCTTGACCCATTCACCTTACTCACCTGACCTTGATCTGTGTGACTTCTTTTTTTTTTTTAGGGAATGCAGAGGTATATGAAAGTATAGAAATTTGGTGAAATAGGTGAAAACAAATCAAAAGCAAAATGAGGGAGGTGCTGGCAGCTATCCAAACATAAGTTTGAAAATCTTTCTAAGAATGAAATCATAGATTTGACAAATGTATTGAGTGTAATGGAGAGTACTTTGAAGATGATAAGGTTGTTTTGTACAAAAATTTAAACACATATCTTTGACAAAAGAACAATTCTGTTTTGGGGGGTTACCTCCTCTTATAATCCTGATATTGAGTGAGCCTGTTTAAAAAATGCCACTCTTTTAATATGTGTGGTATCAAGCTAAAGCAAGCCCCCATTTTTGTATCTTATTAAGCTAAATTTGTTTGTTAGTGTAAACATGGCATGTAGCAGTGGTATCTGACCTCCTCTGGCTTCCTTATTGCCACAAGACCGGAGTCAGACATATTTCCACATTCCATCTTCTTTGCCCTCAACTGACCCCAACCATTCTTCTCAAGAAGGTCCATTTCTATGCTAGGTTCAATAATTTATTGTAATGGCCCGCAGAACTCATAGGCATTAATCACAATTAAGAGGTCTTTGAATCTGGGGGGTGGACAGATTACACCAGTAGTTCTTCAACCTTCCTAAACTGCAGACCTACAATCCAGTTCTTCATGTTGTTGTAAAGACCTCCCCAACAATAAAATTCTATTCTATTCTATACTATTTCATAACCGTAATTTTGCTACTGTTATGAATCAGGCAAGCCCTGTGAAAGGATCTTTTAACTCCCAAAAGGGTCGAAACCCACAGGTTGAGAACTGCTGGATTGCAACCAAACTGGATTCGTAAACAACAAAGACACAGCCATTGGGCCACACAAACATATCTCTTCAGCTTGTCATCACATCTCTTTCTAGTACTTAGCCACTTGGCCCTGTGACCCTTTGTCTTCTGCTCCTGTGCTTCAGGAAGGCAGCTGCTGGCTCTTCCTCTCAGTCGCATGGTCAGGATGCTGTTCCTCTTTTGTTTTACAGGTTCCTTGCCACAGCCTCCAGTGCCGCTGGTCTCAGCTTCCTCCACTTCAGACAGCAATGGCGATATGTTCCCCCTGCAATGCTACCGGGATGTCTCTCTTTTCCTGCCAAATTGGCTCATTCTTAAGCCAGGCAAGTAGAAACTAAAACTATCCAATCCCATTCATTCCTGTTGTCTCACACTCCCTCTTCGTATAATCCCACCCAAACATCTGGTGAGAATTGCAGAGGAATGGATGGAGGAGTCAAATTAAGAAATTTCACTCCACCGCAAATAGTTCAGTAAATGAATTAATTGAAAACAAACAGAGCTTAGTTTAACAAGATCTGGTAATTTTCAATTAATTTCCTAAGGGAACAAAAACACATGACACATTTCAAAACCAAGCTCGAGGAAGGTTAGGTATGTTGTGTTGTTTAACTTTCTCCTATGATCAAGGTAAGAATTTCCTAAGATTTCTTTTATTTCACTGCATGATTTTCAGGAGCTCAGCATAGGTCAGCGCAAACAGCAGAAACAGTGCCTGGGGCCAATACCTAAGGGCTAGATTTCAAATCAGCTTTGTCTCAAATACTATTTCCAAATCAGTTTAGTTACTGATGTTTGGGGGACGGGAGTGTCTTGCAAATATTTTTGTTTATTTTGTGTAATAGAGTTACAGCACCTTCCCATCAAGAAGCAGAATCTACTGACTCACTGTGTGAGGGGGATTGATTCAGTGTTATCTTTAACCAGTAGAGTATGGTAGAAGTGATGATATGCTAATTCCAGACATAAATCTCAATCGGTCTCGCATTTCTTGCTTATACTATTGAAACCTTGACACTGCCATGCAAACAAGGAAGGAGTCTGTCTTGCTAAAGATATCCTAGATTAGCCAAAAACCCAATCCCCAAGCCGAGTGACACTAAGTTGACTACAACTCACATTAGCAGCCCTATTTCAGGCTCTCAAGACTACAAATCTTTGAGTCTCATGATTCTCTCTTGCATTGACTTCTGGGCTTGCACTTCGAATCCAGTGACTAACTGTCAGCTTACCAGGACATTAGATTAACCTACAGTCATTTCCGTTACATATGAGAGCAAGTACAAATATTATTAAGAAGTCACATAGACTTTCTTTACTGTTTCTCACATAGATTTTCTTTAACAAATATTTTAGCTACTGTTTAGCCTCCTTCTAGGGTTATTCATTCCTGAAGGCAGTTTTCCCATCTCTCCAACCTCTCCCCAAACAAATCTATACTCTTTTACTTAAGCCACATACAAACAGTGGTTTTGACACCATGGCAGTCAAAAACTAAGGGTGTGCAATAGAGCATGGAGTTCTGGATGGAGTGCCAAGGATATACTTTGGAGCCAGGGTGTATCATCCCATCCAACTCAACCGGGGGCTTCTGGAGGTCAATGAACAGACCCTGAACTATTCAGAGGTTTTTATTTTGTTACTATTTTTCAAATACATATTGTATATATAATATATATTTAATATATATATATTGAATGAAAAATGGTGGTTTTGAAAACCATGAAGGACACAAATTGTTTCTTTCCAATGTTCTTTGAGTTTGGGGAACAAAAAGAAGTCCTAAGGGGTATTGTTTTGATTACAGTAAAACTAGGTAAGATTCCCTATGAAATGTTTCTTGCTACCTCAAAGAATGGGCATTGTCCTAATTTGGTGGGGGTGGGGGGCAGAAGTTCTACAAAGCAACTTTCCAGGCCTTTTTAGCATCAATGAATTTTTAGTTTTCTTAAAACTTCATTAGCCTATTGTCTTCTGTCCATCAAGAAAATCCAACAGTATTATTAACCCTTTGAAATTCACAAAAATAATCATTACAACCTGTGTTGAATACCTGGTCAATGATAACTAAGGAAGATACTATTTTGAATATACCTTTTTAAAAAGAAATCATTTTATTGGGAGTTTGTACTATGCTTTTCACAATTCACACATACATATATTGTGCTCAGCATCTTCGCATGCCTACTGCTGTCATCATTTTCAAAGTAGACACTATATGAAACTACTGCTTAGGAATCTTACTATCTTTAACTTTATTAATTAGATTCCTATGCTAACTACTTTATCAAAAGTTCCTCAATTTGCTTTCATTGTCAAATTTCTGATATAGTTTCTCTTCTAGCACCATACTATTGAACTATAAAAAAATCAAAACTATCCCATCAATCTTCTATTTAATAATAATAATGAAAATGTCAATTTATTGATTGGACCCAGTTTTCTGAAGATTGTTGTTGTGTGCCATCAAACCATATTCTGATTCATAGCATTGTAACCTTACCAGAAGGAATAAAACTGCCCTCTGGAGTTTCCAAGGCTATGATCTTGATGGAATCAGAGTGCTCTTTCTCTTATAGAGTAACTGGCGGTTTCAAATCACTAATCTTTGATTAGCAGCCAGCTAAGCCATGGTACCACCAGGATTTCTTCTAAGCCTTAGCCTCAATGTATATTATTACATACACATGCTTCTAAAATATCCTCTACCTTTTTTGAACTTTAGGGTTCTCATCAGTAAAACAGTCATTCAACCTTCCCCATAGGTTTGATAAGCAGATGGTGCAAAACAGGTAAAGAATGAAACAGTATTTGGTTTAAATGCTCAATGAAAGTAGTTATTTCAGTTGTTACTTTGTTTAAAACCACAAATATGACTACTAATGATAACTTCATATCTTCTACTTATTAACAAGTTATTCCTCTTCTTTTAAAAATGGTCTTGACAAATGAGACTAATTGTTCGTAAGAAATTTCACATTCTAGTCCCTGAGAAAAGATTTTCTAGCACTTTTCACAATTTGATTTCTCTACTCATCTTAAGAGGAAAAGTTCACACATGACTATTGTTGAAATGTCAACACCTTCTTTGACACAGAGCTCGATATTGTAGCTTTTATGCCCATGATGATTTGTTCCTCTCTGTATTACTATTTACAGATTCTACTGCAATTTATTTGCCCATTTTCTCAATTAATCTGTTTTTCAAGAGTTTATCACATTGTATAGGACATACTTTCTCAACAAATATTGTTAACATGAATTAGTAAGTTCACTGAAATATTCTCTCGAAGAAACCTTTTACTAGCATTTTTATACAGACTTTTCTTTTCTTTCTTATTGCATACAATAACATTTTCACATTGCTTCCATCATTAGACTCTCTCAATTTTAAGAAGCACTTGCTCAATAAATAATTCATAAGTTCTAAAATAGTTCTGCATTCTGATAGATCAAATACAAAAAAGCATCTGTTTAAGAAAAATCCTATTTATTATTTTAACAAAAAAGTAAACTGTATTCAATTTCTTTCAAATATGTTTTGTATTTCATATTTTATTCATAATCATAACTATTATTTTTAGAAAAAGCAAGATAAAATAAAATAATTGTCTGGGCAAAATTGTATTTTAGTTTTGAGTAATACTTTTTAGTAGGTATTTTAGCATATATTTCAAAAGAGTATGGTTTATAATTCTAATTCACAATGAAGGTATATTGGTTTCCAGGTGCTATCATAAGAAATTATCACAGAATCACTTGCTGGAGGCAGTTCAAATTAATAGTTTTCTAGTCTGGAGATTAGATGTAAGTCAGCTTCACTGATTTCAGATCAAGGTGTTAGTATAGTTCTTTTGGTAAGTTTAAAAAATATAATACCTTTCTTGTTTTTTTTTACATTCTAGAACAGTGTTATTTATGATCCTTGACTCATAACCTTATCTTGCAGCTTCAAGCCAGCAGTAGTATTTCCAAAATCTTTATTTGCTTCCCTCAAAATATCATCTTCTCTTTGATCTCTTGCTTTCTCACTATTAGTTATAAGTACATCTAACATTATAATGGACCTACTCACATAATTCCAAGTGGAATTTCCATCTCATAATCCCTAATTGAAGCACATCTCTAAAATCCCTTTTGCCATATGACATTCTGTTACCATTTATAGATTACCTGTGATGAGACTCTTGGTTAAAGAGTTTGTTTTCTTCTCTACTCTCCTCCCTCTCTTTCTTCTTCAAACAGTCTCTGAAACTATAATAATAAAATCACATTTGAGAAGTGTTTCACACTGCATATTCAGAACAAGAATATTTTGAATATGCATTTTCTGAAAATCAAAGCTGGCAAAAGGTAATAGAAAGTTTTCAAAATTTTTCTCTGTTTAAAGTATTCACATTTTGTTCTGCTTTGTAGATTGGTTAAATACATGCACATGTGTTTATAAGAAAAGATCTTTTCATATTATTGTTATTTTTAATTTAGAAAACCAGCTTGTCTGTTGTCTATCATCAATGATCTTTGTAACTTTTGGAATAAGAATGTTATACTTACATTGTGCTATTCAAAAGTATAGACTGAGTAAAAGACAATGAAGCTATTTTTCCTTTTTCCCAGATTAAATTTTATCAAAAGTGTTAATTTTATTTTAATGGAGATTGAACTTTAGAACTTAGTATTAACATTATAGTCAAATTCATAACTTCTTTAATGTGGTACATACCAAAAATGAAAATAATCTTTCCATAAAAAGGCAACCTTGAAAATGCATTCTTTACAAAGATTAGTAATGAGATGTGGGCTCCCCATTCAACTTTGCATACAATCCAATGTCCTTGAAACAGCCTAAAATACCCAGCATGAATGGTGCAGTAACTGCTTCCAGCACCACAAGCCTCCTTCTTCCTCCTCTAACTTGACAAGTAGACCCTGGCCTTTCTCTGAAGCTATCTGCCAGAAATTCTTTCTTCAACATTCTCTCTCTTGAGTTTTTGTCCAATATCCACTTGCTTAAAGAAATTTTTCCAGATTAGATTACATGATTCAAAATTTCCCTTCTCCACCATTTTAATATCTACTTACATTTTTACTTTATGAAGTGCAATTTAATTCTGATAAATGGACAAAACTTACTTCAGTCAAGCTATAGAACATTTCCATCCCTCATATATCCCATTTCTCCTAAAAAATATTGCCCCCAACAAAAACCAGTGTTATGATTTCATTCACCATAAATTAATTTTACTACTTATTAAAATTTCATACAATATACTAATACAGCATTTAATTCTTTTGTCTGAATTATCTTACTCCATTTGAAATCAGTCCCCATAAAATTGTAGTCATTCATATTGTTTCACAACCTCACTAATACTAATGTTTTCAATAATTTGAAATCAACTTCTGTTTATGATTTTAGGCCATAGTTTGTATGTATGCTTTTACATGTATATGTACCAAGTTTTGCAGCTAATGAATTCAAAAAATTTTACCACCCCTGAATAACTTTCCAGTTTTCCTATAGCTCTTGAAACTCAGTATTTATACCTATTTATCCTCTAGTCTGTTCTGTAAATATACTCTATGCTTATAAAATAATTTTAGCTATCATTAGATATGCTATTTTTAATTTGCTTGATAACTAGTCTTTAGATGAAACAATGTATTTGCCACACTGATTGATTTTGTGAGTATGTGCAAATAGGCAATGTTGAATTCTGTTGAACACAGGTCAGTGTGTGTCAAAGCTGAATTGATAGCCCCTGAAAATGGTCTGCAGTGAGCTTGGTGGTCTGTACCTTGCAGGGGTTGGCCGGGATACTGTAAAAATTAGTTGAACTATAGCCAAGATGCACATAAAGTATCTGTGGCCTACAGAGAGGGAGAGGTGTCAGTTTATAGCCCTCATAATAGTGTTACCCTTGAAATCAATAAAGAGTACTTTTCTTTTTCTAAAAGCCAGGCCAACAGAGGGTTAGTAGACAAAAAGAAGCTGAAAGAGGAGAAACAGAAGGAAAAAAGGAAAAGGGTGAGAGAGAGAGAGAGAGAGAGAGAGAGATGGCATGGGTCCACCTGAGAGAGCTAAGTCATGGTCACAATCTATAACATTGAAGATAGCAGACAGCAGTAAGCCTCAGGAGTCCAATGTCAGAGTCCTCCTTGGAGGTCCCAGAGGAGATGTACAATTGAGAAGAGGAGAGAGAGCTGTCCCACACTAGAGACTGGAAGTTTTGCTGGCATACTTCTTGATCCTAATTCTGAAGTATAGCCCGCTGATCCTGATCCTAATCTACACCTCACTAGTTGAAAGCCATAGTTAAACGTAAATACAGTCAGTGAGTTTTCTGTGGTCCTTGCGAAAGGTTATCCAACAGAAAGAGGAGAAGAGAGTGCTGTCAAGGAATGACTGAATTCCTATATAAGTTGGAGAACAGTAGTAGGTCTGACATTCACTTCATGGAAATCAATTCATTTTGAACCTGGGCATTATGCACACATGAAATATATTTTACATACAATACATACACAAAATTTAGCATCTGCTTTGGGTTGATTATGCCTATAAGGCAGAGAACCGCCCCTCAATGTTTGAAGACTGTAACAAACAGGATGCCAGGTTTGTCTTCCAAGAAGTAACTAGTGAATTCAAATCACCAACCTTCCTTTTAGAACTGAACACTAGGTACTGTACCATTTAAGGGCCTTCAACCCTGGTTATTATCCCTCATAAAGTCAGATGAATCCTGATGTTATTACAAATGCTATTATGACAACAAACTTTTTACAAATCCTGGGATAAACTCCAAATTATCTATTTTTTCAAATTTTAAAGAAATATTCGTTGCTGTTTTGTTTTGTGCTGATCATTTGAGGAGGGTCCTGAAATTTCCAGAATTTTCACCATTGGACAACCAATTAATAAGATTTATACTGCTGATAGATAGTAGTAGAGATGAGGGACCCTAAAGCAGAGACAGGTGGACCTTGAAGAGAGAGAGGAATTTTCTAAAGCACTCCTAGAACTTACCATAAATTCTTATTTTATTTTTTTAAAAAGAAGACATTATTTGTTTGGTGTTTGGTGTACCAGAGACTCAATAAAGATAACTTGTATTCCAAAGAGGAATATTGAATAGTTGTATAGGCACTATATGGAACTGAGTTTGAAAATAAAGCAATAAAATTTTTTCTTACATTTTCCATGTTCAAAAAACTCAGTCAATTCAAATATTATATGATCATTCTACTATATATATCTTTGGTAATTATTTACATATATGTTTATGTTGTTCTAAATTTTTGGATTGATGTTTCCAGGATACTGATATCAATATTATATATTCATTCTATATTACATATAAATATATTAATGTATTACATAAATTTAGATATTTGATAAATATATGGTATATTTACCATATAAGTTTATAGCTAAATATATCCATGATATATTTTATATATTTGTTATACATATACATATATGTATGTGTGGATATTTGTGTATACATGAACACATGCACATATACAGACACATATATTCTGGAAAATTCAATACCCCAATTAAAAAAGACACACATTTTATATGTGTATATGTACACACACATATATACATATATGGTAAAAGTTTCCAGAAAAATATTATATGTGTGTATGCTTATATGCACACATATGTATATATTCAAATATATTTGATTATAATAATGAATAAATCTGAGTGATTATATCTAGAAATAATAAATCTGGCAACCATTCTGAGAAATTGTACTAATTTTTTAACATTTCTGTTCTAATCAAACATACACATATACATAATATGAATACTTTATGTTTTATATATATCTGCCCATAATGGAACCTTGAAACTCTGTATGACAGTTTACTATAAGTCAAGATTGGCTCAAAAGTAGTGGGTAGAGGACAGCTTGAAATCCTGTAACAAGAAGCTTTAAAGAATCTGAGACTTCTGGATACTCAAACTACTTTAGATTTAAATTAACTTAGGAATTGATTTCCACTTCAAGCAATGTTTTACTAAATGCAAAAGTATAGATTGGACAACTGCTTTTAGAAAGAATCCTCTAATTTATAGGTCTAAATTTTAGCCTTGAACACTATTTCAACTTGCACTCTTTATTCATGGCAAACTGTAGGGCTTTTAATTTGGTAGCAAATGCAAATGCACTTTCTTTTCTAGTTAGCCGACAGATTGCTAAATAAGGCACTAGGCAAAATACAACAGCAATCTCCAAAAAACCTTACTTCATATTTTGATGACCATTTTTCTCCTCATCTAAAATAGGGAAGAATTAAGTATTATAACAAAAGAAATTTTCTTTTCCATATGGTAAAAGAGACCAATAAGAAAAAGATTACCTCTTGCTCCCCAAACCAAATATATTGATATAGTTCTCACTTTAGGTTTTGTTCACATGAAATTATTATTTCTTTGTTATTTTTAAGATAATAATATCTCACATAAGCATTAATTCTAGGAGATATTTTATTCTTGGTCTACTCTATTGCTCATGAATTTTAAAATTTTATGCTAAAAGATCATTTTATTTTGGGTTCTTAAAACTCTTATAACAATCCATATGCCAATTGTATTAGGACTATTTGTACATATAATGCCCTCATTCTTTTCTAGATATTTACTTTCTCTTGAGCACTTGATATTAGCTCATCTTCCCCACCACCTTCATGAACCCTTGATAATTTATAAATGATTACTATTTTCATATCTTACACTGCTGTCTCCCTTCTCCCATGTTTGTCCCATTGGTTGGGGAGGGTGTGGTTCTGTGTCAATCATTGTGATCGGTTCCCCTTCTTTCTTGCTTCTTCCTGCCTGTCTATGGCCATGCTACCCTAAACACACCCAATCTCATCTGTTCTAGAAATTTTAATATACATTATTGACAATTATATCTTTTTAGTTATCAATGCTATTGGACAGATCATATTGTTTGAGATTAAAATTTTAAAAATATTTCACTACTCTTGGAAAATAAAAATTTCAAAATGTTATTAATTGGTGTAAATCTTTGTAGGAGATAATTGTGAACCATCATTTTATATTTTCATTTTCCTTAAAATACTATTTCCACCATACTCCCACTTCATATATTCTTTAAAATTCCATTTGATATGTATGTGTATTCATGTATGCATGTGTATACATATATATTCCTATGGTAAAGCACATAAGGAACATCGATTGTAATATTATATATGTACAAAAAGCATGTATGGGATTTGTTTTCTCGGTTTCAAGGTTTAGCACCATAGTCTCATGATAAAATTCAGTCAATTAAAGTAGTTTATAAGGCTAATCAGTTGTGTCTGGGGTCTACAGGATTCAAAGTCTACCTGAGCCTGTGCTGTGACCTTATCTACTCTGGGAAGAGTAGAGCAGAATGTCCCACAGCCACGGTTAACTGCTCTGAGAAGCACCACACAGTGGGGATCAGATGTATTAGAAGCAAAATGTAAAAGAAAAGACTTAATAAATCCAGATTCATTACACTGATGGAGTCTGGAGAACATCTTGAGATAATCACCTTGATTTTCTCTTTAAACCTTACACCCAAACTAATATCTAGGTCATGTTATATCTAAATTCCAAGTTGTCTCTACCATGTTCCTTTAAGAATGCACATGTAAGAGACTAAATGATCATCAACTACTTTTAATCAAAAAGGAGAATGCAAGGAATTGGGAATCTAGATAATGGAAATGAAACATCGAGCATGAAAATAATAATAATATTTATGCATTGTGAAGAGTGCACATAATTTTACTGAACAGATGAGTCATACAAATATTAAATGGGACTCTAAATGACTGTGCATATCTTTACTGTAAACAAAATATACAAGGGATACAAAGAAAGACCCACAAAACTCAGAATATTTTCAAAGCTATGGATTTTAATTTTTTTTAACAAAACAACCTTATTATCAGCAAAGTACCCTCCAATACACTTAATATATTTGTCAAATCTTGGACACATTTTTCAAACTCAACTTTTTGTATGGCTGATAAAAATCTCCCTTCTATGTCTTCAATTTGCTGCCCTTTTATGTCCATGAGATATGCTTTTTTTTTAGCCTAAAATAGGTGCACTGAGAAGACTGTGAGAGTAGGTAAATTGTTGTTGTGCCAAAACCAGTCCCCATCTGCCACAAATCAAGCCCTTTTTGTCACACACTGTCTGTAATCTTTTCAGAACCTCTAAATAGAAAGCTTGGAACAAACTTTCTGACACATGGAATAAACAGTCAACACTTTCATTCCATCAGGAAATTGATAGATTTCCAGAATGAAGTTTGTCATAATTTGACATTTCACCTTTTTGGAAATGAGAAAAACACTCATACATTTGACTTTTTCCTATAACACCATCCTTGTAAACTGTGTTCAACATCACAGCCATTTCCATGGCACTTTTCCTAAGCAGGAAACAAAATTTCACAGCCCCATATTGTTCTCTGAAATCAGTCTTCACAAAAAAGTTCAAACAAAACAACTTTACAAAAAATTTCAGTGACCAGAGAAGAACCTTCCCAGGTGATGCCACTCAGTGTACTACCTTAAAGCTAGTTGCTGGATTCTTACTTCATGGGAAAATGCACACTATAAAAGGTCTCTTCTGCCCAGAGCAATTCTGGATTTTGGGAAGTATCCTGTTAAATACATACATATGAATACATGAACATATATATTCACTTGGAGAGTAGAATTGTCATTGAGAGTTTAGATAAAAGAGCAGTGAAACCTTCTGACTTCAACTGCTCAATTAATTCCAACCCCACTTTTGTTCAGAATGAGAAATGAGAGTAGTGGGTTTCATGTATTTTTTAATTAGAGTTTAGTTGCCTTCTGATCAATTTGCAATACTGAAATCTTGAAAGGCATAATATGCTCTTTAATATTTCCACTAACCAAATATATTTTCTAGCATTACACAGACTCCCTCCCACCCCCACAAATGTTGGCTTTTGAATTGTGCTAGGCTGGGTTTGCTAGAGAATGGAAACCAGTTTTGTTTGTATAAGTATGTATATAGAAAGATATTTATATTAAGAAATTGCACATATAGTTATAGAAGTTCTACTTTGGTTCACATGCAAAATGGAGACTTATTCTGATGCATGTAGCTGGAAAGATGCAGGTGATGAACAGAAAGCAGGAAGATGAAGTAGATGTAGGAGAAAGACTACAGGATAGTATATAAAGAGGTGAGTAAATCCCACTTCAACCAACTTAATCTGAAATCTACAGTGTGCTGATGGCTCCTAGGATTGGCAGGATGTGAGTAAGTCAATCTTTGCTAACATTTGACCACACCACAAACTTCCCTCAACTGTATAAAGACTCGGGTCAGAAGATGGAAGTGGTATTCTACCCTGTTATTTTCATGACTGACTGACTGCTTCAAAGAAAATCCCATCACGTGCCTGCTGGGCCATGATCAAGGACAATGTCACCAAGATGAATTACTGTAACTTTCCTGACATGATTGCTGAAGACAAATCAGATGCATTAGTAATTGTGATGAAAAAGCTGACTGTGCCCAGATATCCAAAGATAAAACATCTGGGGCCTAAAAGTCTGAAGATAAACACATGACAATCTAGCTGAGAAGCAGTAAATCCCACATGGAAGAAGCACATCAACCTGTGTGATGATGAAATATTGATGGTATCAGGCATCAGAAGACCGAAATCAAGCAATCATATCAATATGAATAAGGGGAGACCCACAGCCTACCTGTAGACAATTGAACATTCACTTACAGAAGTGTCACAGGAAGAGACAAGTCAGCCAGGGAGCAGTATAGCACCAATGAAACATACAACTTTCCTCTAGTTCTTCAATGCTTCCTTCCTCCCACCCCTCCTACCCCACTATTGTGGCCTCAAGTCTACATTAAAAATTCTGCTAGATCAGCATATGTACATTGGTAGAGATAAGAGCTTGTAGCACAGGTAATCCAGGACATATAAACCCATCAGCACCAATAATGAAATTAGGAATACCAGGAGGGTAATGGCAATGTGGGGGGACTGATCACAATGCTCTATATATAACCCCTTCCTAAGGGAATAGATAATAGAAGAGTAGGTGAAGGGAGACAGTGGTCAAAGTAAGACATGAAAACAAAATATATAAACTGTTAAGGGTTCATGAGAAAGGGAGGATGGGAGAAGGGGAAACAGAGAGGTGGAACAAAGGGCTCAAGTAGAAAAAAAATGCTTTGATAATGATGATGTACAAATGTTCTTTTGGGAGTCATGTGCTTATGTTAATTTTAAGATTGAAATGTAGGGGTGGAGTCTAGCCTGTTAATCTGGAGATAGCCATTGAATAGCCAATGAGGCCTCTATGTGGGCATGGCTTTCTCCTGAGACTTCTGGGAAATCTCACAATATTTCCCATGAAGATGAGAAGCTATCTTCCCCAGTTGTTGGGCGTTAATCTCAAGAGGCGATGAGTCATGGAAGAGACAAGATGGCAGCGTCAGAGAAGCTGGAAGAGCCGGCGGAGAGACCACATGGCTTTCCCCTGATGGAGCCAGACCTCTGAAGCTGGAGAAGCCACATAGAGGTCTCTGCCAGCGATGAGTTGCTTCTGCCACCACTGGATGCTATTGATGGACCCTGAGCCCTGGAAACAAGGAGCCATGTAGAGACCCCTGTCAGCGCCAGGACTCTGCACCCACTGACCTGTGACTTCATGAGTCAGAAGGAGACTTCATAGACTGATTTCGGACATAAGGGTTAATATCGGACATATGACTTTGAACTGGACTGGACTGGGATGTTTTCTCAATGTCCTGTTCCTCTTGTATATAAATCTTTTCTTTATATCCATATGCATGTCTTTGAAATTTGTTTCTGTAGCCTACCCGGACTGACAAAGTTCTTGACACAATGCGTGCAAGAATGGATTTTGATAGGAGAGATAAGAGCCCCAATAAGATTATTTAAAAGAAATGAAAATCCCATCATGGAGCAGGCCACACTATATTAAATTATGCCATGAGAATTTACTGACCCACCCAAGTTGATAAAACAACTATTAAAGGGATGTTTTAATTTCCCAGTCTCAATGGGGATTCTATTTTCTTTTCTGTTTTTTCTTCTTCTTCTTCTTCTTCTTCTTCTTCTTCATCTTCCTTTTCGTCCTCCTTCCTATTTAAGTAGTCTCAAAGAAAAGAAAGCATTCACGACATATTTAAATTACTGTGCCTTAACCAACTAGACATTAAGTTTTGTAAAAAAGCCTTGTATTATTCTGTTCCCTACTATGAGTACCTAAATTAATATTTGAAATGTAACAAAAGCACAATAAATACTTATTTAAATAAATAGAAAGCTATTTAGTCAAAATCAGAATTAATTAGAGCAAATTACATTTTCAGTTTCATGAAAACTCACTCAACTCACTCACTGACATTGAGTTGAGGCCAACTCACAATGATCCTATTGTACAGAGTAAAGTTATACTCTCTGGGGCTCCAACTCTTTATGTCAGTAGAGAACCCTTTCTTTCTTCCTCGGGGAATCTGGTGATGCTAGACCGTCGATCATGCAGTTACAGCCCAAAATATTACAACTCTGCCTAGTGGGGGGATTTGGCTAATTTGTGCTAGTTCAGTAGAATCTATACTTAATCTTTATCTGGACTATTTGTAATCACCATTCTCTCTAAATTTGCACCACAAATTTATTGTTTGCTATTTTAATGTGTATTCTTTTATTGTTCTTAGTGAAATATTAACTGTATTAAATAATAAGCTATATTCTGGTCTATGGTTCTTTTATAATTTACATGGTCATTTGGTAATGAACCAGTTGTTAAAATTATTTGAATCTGATCGCTGACTGTATCATCCAGGCTCTTGTTGTGTTTGCTAATAACTCTTTTTTAGATATTATGCTACTTCAAAAATATGATATATTAATTATATTTTCCTAAATACTTAAATTATGCTAGTACTTTAAGATAACCTTCAATACCCTTATTTCTACTTGTGTCTGCTAGTTTTTTTCAAGACCTTAGCTTTCTTTCAGGGATTCATTTCTACCAAGCATTTATAGCAAGAGTTGACACCAGTTCTACAAAAACTATTCCAAGAAATCAATGCACTTTGATTTCTGTGATGAAGTTAGCATAACCTTGAAATCACTAAAAAGAAAATTGTAGAAAACTAAACTTCATGAATAAAGAAGAAAAAAATTCAATAACATTCCAACCAACATAAATCAACAGCATGTCAAAAGAATACTAGAAACTGACCAAGTGGCATGCAAGGATTTTTCAACCTTAGAAGATCATTTAACATAATCTACCACAAAAGGAAAACGAAGGGAAAAAATCATGTAATCATCTCACTTGGTGTAGAAAAGACATTTAATCAACTTCAATATTCATCCCTAATAAAAAATTTCAGCAAAATAATATGAGAGTTTTCTCGACAAAATTAAGTCATACATGCACACACACACACACACACACACACACACAGAAACCAGCCAACAAATGCTATTCTCAGTGGAAAGCGGCTGAGGGGATTTAACATTCCTCTTGAGAATGAGAACCAAAGACTTTCACTATCACTCTTTTATTCAATATTTAACTAAACATCCCAGATCACTAAGGCATGAGTAGGAATGAAAAGACTTCCAAAATAGTAAGGTAAAAGTAAAACTACCCCTACTTAGGGATGAAATTATCCTGTACATACACAGTCCCAGAGACTCTACAAGTAAATTACTGGAATGAAAAGAATTAGCTAAAGTGGTAAGGTACAAAACCAACAAAAAAATAGTCTGATTCCTCTACATTAACAGGGAACTGATAAGGAAAGCAGAAAAGTAGCTCTAGAGATAAAATACCTAGTAAAATATCCAATTAACAATGTGAAAAACTTGAACAAAAAAACTCTAAAAAATGCTATTGTAAGAAACCAAAAAGCCCTTTCATGCCATAGAGGGGATTGTGAATCACAAAAAAACTTGAGGACAAAGCAGAACTGCCTCTTGGAATTTGAAAGGTTGACAACCCATATGAGAGCAAAACCTCTTATATTTGTGCATCGGAGCATCTGTTGGGTTTGAACACCTGATTTTGCCATTAGCAATTCAAAAATAATCCGTTATGTCATCCATACTACTTGGCAGGTGGTGAAGGGTGAGGGGATCTACATAAATGGAAAAGCATAACACGCTGTTGAGTAGAAAAATTTAACCTGGTGAAAATGTCCATACTACCAAGAGTAGTCTCTAGATATACTGAAATCCATTAGTATTAAGTTGATTTTTATTCATGGAGATTCTATAGGACAAAGTAGAACTATCCCAAAAGGTTTCCAAAGGTATAAGTGTTTAAGAAAGCAGATTGCCACACCTTTCTCACACGGAAGAGTTTGTGGTCATCATTGCCAACTTTTCATTAACAGCCAGAAAAGCATTTTACCATCGTACCAAGTAGGTTCTTTGATATAATGCAATCCTGATTGAAATCATTCAATGAGATGATAAAATTTAATCACAAACTTTATATAGAAAGGAAAACTCTGATATATAAATACATTATATGGAAAGGCAAGTCCTTATATGGAAGACACTTCTGTAAACAAGGCAGTAGGCTTTATGTTTCTTTATCTCAAAAACTAAACTGTTGTGAAACCAAATCTAAGACTGTTGGGTACATTCTGATTCATCAGGCTTTTTAGGCTTTTGAGGCTCTAAATTTTTATGGAAATAAGCAGCCTTATCATTCTCTCATGGAGTGGCTTTTGGGTTGCAACTACAAAACATAGAATTAGCAGTCCAGTAGTTTTTCTACAGTACCACATGTTTGGCTATATAGCCAAGTAAATCAAAACAGTTTGGTACTATTGCAATAATAGAAACACCATTGGAATAACAGTGAAAACCTAGAAAGGAATTCATCTACCTGACAAGAGTTTATCTTTGGCCAAGGGGCAAAAATCTATGAAATGGGGAAGAAGTATCAAATGGGGCTAGCACAACGAGACATTCATTTGAAGAAAAATGAAACATAATGCATATCTCAAAGCTAACCCAAGAGGGATTGAAGACTTGCATATAAAACCCAAGATTATAAAGATCATCAAAGAAAAAATAGAGGTAAATATATGGGCCTAATTTATGACACCGATAGACTACCACTCATAACTATATATTTACAAACAGTAGGATATACTCTAAACAGCTAGGATCTTCTACAAGTATATCAAAATGCTGATCTAGAAGAATAAAACCAGAACCTAATGACTGGGGGGGGGGCAGGAATTGGCAATGCTATATTTGATAATAATGTAATTATTAAAATTCATAGAAAACTCCAATATCTGAACCATAAAATGACAAATAACTCAAATGAAAATATGTAAAGGGCATGAACAGACACTTCACCAAACATTTTCATGTTAGGAACACATTCATGAATATATCTTCAAAATCATTCACTATTAGAGAGAAATAAATAAAAGTTGCAAAGGGATACTATTTCATATCCATGATAATGGCATTTTTTGTTGTTGAGGGTGATCACTGCTGTATGGTGGTCATGGGAACTGCCCAGCCTTGCTCCTGGAGAGCTGCTGCTGGATTTGCACAGCCAAGCCCATGGGCCACAGTCCTGCACTCAACCACTATGCCACCGGGGCTCAGCCCAATGGCATTTACTAAAATACAAAAGAGCCCAATACACATAGATTTCCAAATATATAAAGATAGAACTCCCATACACTGGTGATGAATATGGAAAGTTATAATTTTGCCACTGCAAAGCTGCTTTATGCTTCCTCAAAATGGGAAAAAATAGATATACAATGTGATTCATCAATCAAACTACTAAGTATACATTCTAGACAGACAAAAAGTATGGCGCAAAGAGACATATGTATACCTTTGTACATTGTGTTAGGTAGCAAGATTTAGGGACAAGTGGGGTTGATACTGCAATGTCTGCAAAGACCCACAAAGAGGAATTGGAGAGAAATAAGGAACTAATGGGACACCCCGTGGCAACCCAAACTGAGCATGCACAGACTAGGACACCCTAGCATAGGTGAAACCTAAATCCTAGTGTACACTGTGGTCCTGACCTCAACCGGGTAGACCTAAACTCCGCCAGTGAGGTCAACCAATAACTTCAACCATGTCTTCGCAGCCAGGACATGGGATATAGTAAAGACAGGAAGTGTAGTCTTGCATGTGCTCTTGGCATTCCCTCTTGAACTGCCACCAGTCCCTTCTTGTTCTATCCTCACTCAGGGACATGCTCTAAGGAGGGTCGCAGGCGTGTGGGGCATGCGCACACCTGCGTGCTCCCTTGGTCCTCTCTCAGGACCCACACTGGCCTTACTCAGGATCCACATGCTCTTGGTCTCTTGGCCTCTTGAACTCTGATTCCCTAGTTCCGCATTTGTCGGTTTTCTTTTCCACATGTTTTTTCTTGGTCGGTTGTGAACCCCAGCTGTGAAGCTTCTTGGCAACTTGGCACAGTTTCTAGATAGAGTGTGTACCCTTATGAGACTGTAAAGCCTGAAACTTTTCCTTTCCTTCCTGAAAACTCTCTTGGATTACAAAACACGCTTCAGTGTGAAATCTTACACAGTGCGAAGCGAAGAACAAGGGATAGCCCACTCCAGAACCCTAAGAAGTGTAGCATAATTAACACTAGCAAAAATATGAAATAGCCTATGAACCCCATAACAGATGATTATATAAACAAATTAAAGAAATACATTCAATGGAATACTAAACAATGTTAAAGAATAATGATGAATCTGTTAAACATCTCACAATATGAATAAACTTAGAGAATATTATACTGAGTGGAATAAGTTAATCAAATAAGGACATAAAAAAGAAGAAACTATGAGTAAAAGAGCCTAGAAATAGCTTACACATAGAAAATAAAGCATTCGTTGATAAAGTTATAATGAACAGCCCGGATTGAAGTAGTCAAAATATTTTTCTTGTTTGGATCCACAATCAATTCTCATAAAAGCAGCTGTAAAGCGATAAGATGAGGCACTGCATTGGGTAAATCTGATGCTGTACAAGATCTCTTTGAAGACTAAGGTATGGGCTGAGCCCCAGTGGCGTAAGTGGTTGAGTGCTGAACTGCACCTTGGTAGTTCAAATCCAGCCGCGGCTCTCAGGAACAGCACTGGGTAGCACCCACGACCACCAGAGACCGTGATGCCCCCCGCCCACCACCAAAAAAAAAATAAGGTATGCTTCAACATTAGTCATGGTCTTCTCAATCACCTCATATGCTTGTGAATGTGGAACATTGAATAAGGAATATCTAAGAAGAATTCATGGATTTCAATCATGGTGCTGGTGAAGAATATTGAAAGGACTATGAGTTGCCAGAAGAGCAAACAAATCTGTCTTGAAGGAAGTATAAGAATGCTTCTTAGCAGCAAGGAAGGTGAGAGTTGATAGAGTTTCATATACTGTGGGCAAGTTGTCAGGAAAACATCACTATGTGTGATAACACAGAAGGGCTCAAAAAGTAGGAAGACCCTTGACAAGATATGTCTACACAGTGGTTGCAACAATGTGTTCAAGTATTACAACAATTGGGAGGATGACACAGAGCAAACTAGTGCTTCATTCTATTGTATAGGCAGTCACTCTAGGTCATAACTGACTAGAGAGTACTTACAACAAGGAATAGTTGGAGTTATGAGAGAAAAATACTAACTAGATAGGAGATGATGTTTTAATTTTGGTGAAGGTATTTGACTGAGTTTAGGCCCACCTGTGTGATGTCATGTGACTGGTCCTAGTCAAAGTACATAGTGGACCTCCCCCCTATGCCCAGGGGGCCTGTGTATGAGCATACTCAGTTTGGATCTTTCTAGAGGTGTCTCATGGGTACCTGATTTCTCTGGAGCCCATTTTTTTGTGATCCTAGGCAGGCATCTGGGGAGACAACCACCTATAATCCCTATTCTGGCTACTTAACATTGCCAGCATGCTCCTAAGAAGACGCATGATGGTGAGAGACTTTGTCTCAAGTGCTTTAGTTATGCTCTCGAGAAGGATCAGTCTCTGGAGAAGGGCATGATGATCAGGGAGGCAGCAAAAAAGAGGAAGACCCTCAAAAAAATGGATTGATGGGCTCTTACATGAGAACAATTTTGAGGGTGCCACGAGACTTTGTGACTTGCATTCATTTCAGATATCTTTCTTTTCCTTTTATTTGAAAAGATAGGTTTATAGAAAATTGGAATAACAGCATAATTATTTGTGTATGACAAACTAGCATAATGTAAGTATGTCATTTTTTACATGTTTTCCTCTCGTACATAGTGTCGTTATGAGTTGGAAGTAATGCAGTGACATTGAGCAACAGTGATGTTTCTTGTTTCTCTTCTCAAGGTGTGGGACAGTGGGCGTTCAGACATCATGATGAAATTACCAGCAGGAAGTGAAAAAGTAGAAAGGCTAGAAGAACACACAGGCAGTTTATTTCATTTAAGGAACTTTCTCTAAAGATCTATGTTTAGCTTCTTGTATACATCATTATGGAGACACCTTGGTATAGTTTGTTGAGCATCAGGTTGTTAATCAAAAGATCAATTGTTCTATCGCATCAGCTGTTATCCAGAAGGAAGAGGAGGAAGATATATAGCCTCAGAAATCATATCAGCTGCTGAACTCTGTCCTAGTGGGCTTCTATGAGTTAGGATGGGCTGAACAGCAGTTTCATGCATCATGGACTCCAGCAAGTTCAAGGAGGTAGAGAAATGCAATCTCTTGCTGCAATAACAGTTAAACTGTCAGCTATGGACAAATGCTGTTATAAAAAATGCACTAGTTTTTCGTAGAGATTGTTGTGTGTTTTACCACAACAAAAATATGTTTGTTACTTTTATGACAAGTAGAAAATTTAAGTGAAACTTTAAGCTTCAGAGAAATTTGAAAATAGTACAATGTTTTAATTTTACTTTGTGATAAAACCAACTCAGATTAAGAAGAATAGCTACAATTTTTAAAAAAAACCTCTGATCCTTCTAGAGTAAGATTGGTGTAGGCTGGCTGACAATAGCAGAACATTGATATAGAGAAGAATGTGTCATATCTGTTAGAGTGCAATTCTCTATCATATTTTGAAAAGTGATAAAGGTAACAAGATGCAAGTTTGGCTAATAATATCATCCTTATGGGGAGTTTTTCCTCTAAATTCTTAGAATTGACTCCTCTCTAAATTTTTCCAAGAAGATTTTACTTCGGTACTATCTGTAATTTTGGATTATCTGCACTTGGGGTTGTTTGGTAGAATAAAGATAAATATCAATTGCATTATATATAAATATTTTAAATAATAGAAGTATCTTATTGTGTGTGGAATGGGAAGGAGATAGATTTAAAAATACAGAAGAATGAAGATGGGGAAATAGATCAACATGCATATAATTATAGGACTAGTATTAAGAGAGAAGATAGGCATTGGACCTGCATTTACGTACTTCATCAATGCAAGGACACTTTGTTCTATTAAATTGGCATTCCATGATGCTCACTTTCCCAACATGATCACTGAATAAAAATGGCAAAAGTAAAAGTAAAAGTGGTGAAGAAAGCTGATTGTGTCCAACTACCAAAAGATAAAGCATCTGGGGTATTAAAGGCTTAAAAGTAAACAAGCAACCATCTAGCTCAAAACAACAAAGTTCACATGAAAGAAACACACCAGCCTGTGTGCCCATGAGGTGTCAAAGGGATCAGATATCAGGCAACAAAGAGCTAAAAATCATATCACGGTGTGCCCACCTTCCTGATATGATCACTGAAGATGAAAGTGTGCATAAGACAAAAGTGTGATGAGGAAAGCTGATGGGGCCCCACTATCAAAAGATGAAGCCTCTGGGGACTCAAAGACTTGCAGGTAAACAAGCGGCCATTTAGCTCAGAAGCAACAAAACCCAATAGAAGCACACCAGCCTGTAGGACCATGAGACGTTGAAGGGATCAGGGATCAGACATCAAAGAACTAAAAATGTTATCACTATAAATGAGGGGGAGTACAGATTGGGGACCCAAATCCCATCTGTACAGGTGAAGTGACATCCCCTTGCAAAAGAGTAACAGGGAGGAGACGAGCCAGTCAAGCAATTTTCATCTAGTTCTTAAATGCTTTTTCTCCCCCATTCCAATTCTACCTTATAAATCTAGCTAGACCAGGAGATGTACACTGATACAGACAGAAACTGTAAACAGGGAAATCCAGGACAGATGATCCCTTCAGGACCAGTGGTGAGAGTGGTGATACCAGGAGGGGGGAAGGAAGTTGGAGTAGAAAAGGGAAACCTATTACAAGGATCTCCATATAACTTCCTCCCTGGGGTATGCACAACAGGGAAGTGGGTGAAGGGAGACATTAGGCAATGTACCATATGACAAAATAATGATAATTTATAAATTATCAAGGGTTCATGAGGGAGGGGGTATTGCAGAGAGAGGGGAAATATGAGGAGACAATACCAAGGGCTTAAGTAGAAAGAAAATGTTTTGAGAATGATGATGTCAATTTGCACAAATGTACAAATGTGCTTTGCATACTACAGATGTATGTATTGATTGTGATAAGAGTTGCATGAGACCCCAATACAATTATTTTTTTAAAAAAACGAAAGGATTAAAGAATTCTAGAGTTGAAAAAATACAGAAGAAAAACTAAGGAAAAGCTACTGGTTGCAAACTAGATATGGCCTTCCATAGAGTTTTCTAGATCATTTTCATTAGCTTGTTGAATATATAAAATCACATGTCTAGCATTTGTCTCAATTTCCTTTTTATTTGAAGATGAATTTATAGCATATTATAACACTTTTATTTGTTTGTTTCTCTGTCATAATATGCATATGTTAATTATCATGCTTTCACTTGCATTTGCTTTCAAAAATTGTATATAATTCTTTAAAATAAAGCGAAGTTTAAGAGGAATGAAAAGAATTACATTTTAATAAATCAAGATATTCAAATAGATGTCACTTTATTAAAAGGTCATCATTAAGACTTTAGTAATTTTCCTCCTATTAAGAACCCTGTTCAAGAAATAAAAACACCAATGAAAAATCAAACATTTCAATTGATCAGGTCTACAGGTTATTTCATAATCACCATGTCAAGCTATTCATGGTTCTTTCAGATATCCACTTTAGTCAGTCATCTAGTTGCATTTTGGTTAAATTACTAAACTACATTCACAGAATTATATGAATTTTATTATGTTATTTCTTGAAAAAATTTGCATAGAAATATAAATATGAATAAAATTTCAAAAATATGCAGTACCAACATTGCAAAATGTCAGAACATCTGTTCAAATATTTCAAACAAATCCCTCTGTTCTTTCAAAGGCCGCTTATAATTATACAGTTGAGATCCAAAAATTTAATAAAATTCAAGGATTTCAAATTCAACCATATTTTAGTAATGTTTTCTTCGACTCTAATTCCAAGCATGAGGATGGGTGAGATGTAGTATTATAACTTTTTCTTAAAAATTGACTGAACCAACTGTTTTATTCCATTGTAATGTCTATATTTTGCATTTCAATTTACTTGTTACCTATAATTCATTGAGAAGAGTTTTTTTTTATTCTGAATCACTTTTTTTCCCTTGGGAAAACATTGCTTGGGCCTTATCAATCAGATGATGCTACACTCATGTTCTTGTTCTTCAAATAAAGTTCAGGTGATAATTAGACTTGTATAAAAGCCTGCCTGCATAGAAAACTCCATTCATTATGACATGCAGTTAGTCCTTCATATACTTGGACCTAAGTAAATGATATGTTCAGTAAAACATCAGTTCAAAGAATGTGAAATATATATATTCAGGTAATAGGTATTAGAGATTGCCTTAGACTGGATTCTCTAAAGAAGCAAAGACAGTCACAAACACATACATATGATTTCATTTCAATAATGTGGTTCATACAGTTGTATTTTTAAATCCAGTATATTTCATAATTTGTGCAGTAAAACAGAAGTTCAAAGAATGTGAAATTTATATATGCAGTTAACAAGACTAGAGTCTATGTGAGAATGGGTTCTCAAGAACATCAACATTTGTCACACACATACACACAGGCAAACACAAATATGTATAAATTTATATATGTATGCATACACACATATATATGGATGTATGTTTAGCACATGGCTCACACAGTGGTGGAAGCATTGAAGTCCAGTTTGTATCAACTCCTTGGATTTGATGTTAAGGCTTTTCCTTACTCACATACCTTTGGAGTGGAGATGAACCAGGAAGTAGAAGATGAATCAGGAATGAGGAAAGTCACAGTCTTCTAAGATAGAGGTGGGTAAACCCAGGATCAAGGAAGGCAAGTTTGAATAAATTCAAGATTTGCAAGTAATACTGTAGGGCTCTATTAACTCAGGTCAGCAGTCTAATTAAGTCAAATGCAAGATCTAGACAAGCAAGTGGTCATGGTGCCAGTCTGACTTCTACCTCTTAGTTTCTAGTACTGTGAATTCATATATTGACTGATGGTTTAGATCATAAACAGTGTCAACTTCACCTCTTTGTCAACTTACCTTATGAGTAGACCACATCCCTAAAGAAATTTCCTTTTAATTGCATTAAAACTATAACCGGATTATATACTATCATTGACTGCTCACAGAAGAATTCAGCATGGAGTTCATTGCATTGTATTAGGATCCATAATGGGAGAATCCTCACCTAGAAAAAAAATGATGTAAAATTTAGCACAGCACATGCCATATCCACTTGTTACCTGTATGGACCCCTAAAATAAACAGCCCTCCAAACAAAAATAATTATAAATTTTCACATGTGTATAACATGATATATCTAACATGTATACAATGCAAAATGTACCAATTTGACTTATATATTATATATTATAAGTTGACAAAATTATTTGATACATATATAGAAAGAGAAAATTCTCATCGAAAATGTAGTTCTCCTATTTGCAATTGCTCATATGATCATAGCTGTTATTTAAAATCACTTTCTTCAACTACCCATTTCATATTTTCTTTACGCATAGCAATAACCATGACTGGTTGAGGTTCTTTTTCTGGTAGGTGATATATATGGAACTTCAAAATGGAAAGGATTAGTCACTAATAGTCATATCAAAAGTGGGTTTCAGTAGTTTATCACTTACTTTAATCACAGGGCATGACTGTACCTTCTTTTTTTGGGGGGGCGGCATCACTGTCCTCAGGTGGTGGGAGTAGGTGGCCCAGCCTTTGCTCCGTGGAGCTGGAATCGAACCTCCATCCCAGTGGGCCACAGTCCCGTGCACAACCACTATGCCACAGGGGCTCAGCCCTGACTGTACCTTCTGTATTCTTGACATACTCTTCTTCACAACCATTATGTAGTATTATATTAATTTTCTCTCTGTATCTGGACCAATCACAGAAGTCAGTATAGCAACACTCTTCTTTGCTTGTTGATTAAGAGGTAAATGGAGTCCCAAATAGCCAAGTCACTCTTAAAATTCAATCAAATAGAATTGGTTCAGTTTGCCCAGGTGGGTATATTTTTCCATATGAAACAAAATATCCAGACTTAAGGACAATAGTGTCAAAGACAGCAAGGAAAAATATTGGAAATGAGTCATTAGAAGTTATTTTGAGTGGTGACACATCCACTTCTATATTTTGGCTTCTCGGTATGTGAATACATTCTGGAAAACATTTCCCTCAAACCATAAGACACCATCGTTTAGTGTCTAGTAGAAATTCCTTCATCCTGTCAAGCCAGCTGCTTCAGGGTAATGGGGAGCATGGTAGCACCAGTTGATCCCATGAAGGGGGTCCATTGCTACTAGCAAAAGCAGATAAAGGAAGTCCCTTGAGACAATGTTGAATGAAATACTTTGTATAATGATAAGGCTAATGAGTAAGGCATTCTGTATGTCTGCCAATGGTAGTTTTGGCAGAAGTGTTGCTTGCAGGTAAGGAAAATTCATATCCAGAGGAAAATTTTCTCTTTTTTAACATTCATGTATTTAACAGTGTATTCTAGCACCCAACTTAATATTCACTACACTCATAAGTATAAAGAATTACATGAAACTATGTGTTCAATATTTATTCCTTCCCTTCAGAAAATTTATGCTTAGAATGAAATACTATGATTTTAGTCACTTGCATTTTTTACTTCGGTAAACAAACATATAATGTAAAGAGAGAAAATGTCAAACAACTACTGACTGACACATTATCATTTGGTTCAGCTTTGTATTGTACCACAAATTTCCACAAAACATTGTGAGTGAATTATGCAATTCCCAAAAGTGTTTAAAGAGGGAAAAAATATTGTCAGAACAATTTTTGCATGTTCAGCAGAAGTTAGAAGGGGTTTTTCAAAGCTGAGCATAATACGTTCCGAAAAGTTGTTTTCATCTAATACATCACACAAAGACTATTGCCTAAAACGGGATTTATTTCTACAATGGAAAAATGAATAAGGGTAAATCACATAACCCATAATGCTTGGATAAAAGTTGTGTGGGCCAGGTCAGGACCAGGCAGCCCCTTGCCCCAGCCTCCCAAAAAGGGAACGAACAGCCTGCTAAAATCTGCATTTCACAGCTCTTTTCTCCCTAGGTAGGGGACAGCCCTTCCCCCTAGCATTTCAGGAAGCAAGTTTAAAAACACGTTGATTTGCTAATATGTCATATCCAGACCCCAAACCTGCAAGCTCAGCACAAAAAAACTCCTTTCCTTTATCAGCTCACATGCCTTTAATTGATACCCTACATATTTCCCACCACTGCAGCGCCACGTGGGGCTTCTCTATGCTCATTTGTTGGGTGGCAGCACCTGTCCAGGAGTGTCACAGAGCCTTTCTGTACTGTTCCTTCATAACTAAGCTCTAGCTCAGTGTGCCTTAGAGCGGTTGAGGCTAGACTAGTAAAAATTCCCCCAAACTAGGAACAAACTCCGACACGCTCTGCACATATCTTGTTTTGAAGTAAAAAAAAAAAAGCATGAACAGATACAATCTTTAAAATGAAGAACAAGTGAAGTTAACTCAGCAAGCTCACCAGTGTTTCAATGTAAACTATGGTCCTGCTTTTGACTAATGAGATAGTCAATGTCCAGTTCCATCTTAGTCACTGCTCATCATAACAAATGATGCAAGTGTACATCAGTTAGGCTACATATGGTGGATATCTCAGATGCTTTGTTCTGGAAAAAGTCTGTTCACAGACATAAATGCTGCCAAAGATGGTTGCCATTTTGTGTGCATGGTTCCTGAGATAGGCTATGTCTCAGAAGGGACTGATGCACAGAAATTAGGAAGACTGCTTGACTTGAATGTGTCTGAGAGTCACAATTCTGCAGGTCAGCCAGTTCCATTTGGTAAATCTTATCCACATTTTCAATATCAACAGAAAATGGGTTACAAAAGAAGCTGTATGTCCTGTTCATGGACATGAAGCTCTTTAAATCTAAATTGGAACTCCTTTTGCAACTTTTCCAGTAAATACACACATATTTTGTTTCGGAATGCAACCAATGGTTTTTCCGCTAACAGATTTTGAGTTGTGTGGAGATGGCAGAAATTTTCCTCCTTCACTTGTTTGGTGAGGAGGCCTAATTTGACTTCAAATACTTTCACATGTGATTATATACCACAGATGAGCTTCCCTCTCTCCTTGAAGTTGTACACTGAAACTGTTGAGTAGCTCTGTTAACATCTGTCAGGAAGGTGAGGTACCATTTCCATTCTGTATCATTGAGCTCTGGTACTTCTTTGCTTTTTGAAAGCAGAAAAGCTTATCTGTGAAAATACGTCATAGAAATGTTTCAAAACTCTCCCTTGACTCAGCCAACGGACTTCTGTGTGGTACAGAACATCTTCATAGGCAGCATTTAGCTCAGACATAAATTCCTGAAATTGTCTGTGGTTTAGTGCATTAGCTCTAATGAAGTTAAAACAAGATACCATAATTTTCATAACAGAGTCCCACTTCAGGGATTTACTACACTGAGCTTGTTGGTGGATGAGGCGGTGTACGGCTATTGGATGAGAATGCTTATGTGTGTCCATCTCTTGGTTACTGCGAGCAATTACTCCTTTCTTGACCCCACCATGCTAGGAGCACCATCAGTTGTCACACTGGCTAGTTCAGCCCAGTCCAGCTCTAAACCATTCACAGTTTGGCAAACCTTTTCATGGATATCCTCTCCTGTAGTTGTTCCTGTGATGCTTTGTAGTGCAGCAAGTTCTTCTGTGACTTTGAAATAGTCATTCATTCCATGAATAAAAATTAGAAGTTGTGCAGAATAATGATCATCATTACTTTTGTAGCGTGCCAAAGAAAAGTAGAAAAGTATTTTTGTGGAGTTTTGCAAATGTTGATGTAAATTGTCTCCCATTTCTATCCTTCATGTAATTGTAGGTCCTGAATGATTCACTTTACTTAATAAATTGGCCTTCTCTGGACGCATCTCTTTGGCAATAGAAAGAAGTCATTCTTTAACAAATTCTCCCTCCACGAATGGTTTGTCAGTGCATTCTGTTAGTGTGACAACTTGAAAACTTGCTCACAGTGATGAAATATTTAGCTGTTTCTGCTTCACAAAATATTTTACTGAATTGTCAATATATTCTTCAGTTTTAATATTTTATCTTTTCTTGCTTTTCCAACCAAACAATCATATATTTTTATGTTGAGTTTGAAAGTGTCGACAACACAGACACTATCTTCTGGTTTATCAAACAGCTCTTTCCCTGTACTGCATGGAAAATAATGATAAGTCTACTGTTCTTTGAATATCCTACACTCTGAGTCAATACTTCTCTTTCTTAATATCATTGTCCCTAAGAATTCCAAATTACTATTAGTTATTTTTATATATTATACAAAAACAATATACCAGCAATAACTTGGCCCAACAGAGACATATAGACTGCACTGCCCACCAATGCAGTCTAATCAGTGCCCATCAATGCAGCCTTGCCAGTCCACATCATTTCAGCCTCACCAGTGCCCATATTGGTGGAACTCCACTTTTACCTCACGCTCACACTGGTGCAGTGCAGGAACTGGCACGCTTACAGAGCTGGTTCCTCCACCATCTTACCAGTTCACACTACCCTGTGTGAACGTGTAAACTCACACAGGAGTCTGATCTCATGGGTGAGAAGACACATGTATTCAGATTCCACTGCAGGAAAAAAGAAGTCACGTATGCCTTTTTTTATTCCAAATCTAATGTGAGTTCAGCCATAAAAACATATGACTGAACTTGCACTGCTCATCGATCACAACAGTGTGAACCAAGGCTTACAAAGCACACAACATACAACATCACACACAACTGAAGAGCAATCAGAACATAAATGCACTTACTGTTAATTAAACTGGGTTTCCTACTTCTCCGCTGCTGCAGAGCCGGATTACATTTCCATGGGGCCCTAGGAAGATTACCAGTTTGGGCCCCCATGCAATAACAGTGAGCACGGACCATTTGCATTAACACAGAGCACTTACAATTATCACTACCTCTGAGTGCTGACCATTTGCTAAACAGGACAGGCAGCAGTGGCATAAACACCCTGCAGTCCAGATAAATGTCCTCAGTGGGCCACGTGTGGCATGCCGGCCATAGTTTGAGGAGCCCTGCTCTTTCTTTCTCCTTTCTGCGGCTCTTTCTTAACTTCTCAAAAGCGATGCATATTACAAGTGAAGATGCCAATCAAGAAGTGATATGGAAATCTCATAAATAACAGTTATTGATTTAGTCAGATATGTTTTAATATATATTATTAATATTTAAAGCTATTGTAATCTAGTTCTGCATTGTTCTTTTTATTCTTTGCTACATAATCTATCTTATTGTTCTTATTTAAGTGCTAACTGTATAAAATAATAAACTATCTTTCAGAATTCATTTTATTTATACTTATAATCATCATTAGAACAGTGACTTGATTGCTAAGTTATTTGAATCCCACCATTGGCTGAGTCCATGAAACCTCTATCCCTGTCCCCATGGTCACTTTATTTATAAGACTTTGGAAAATGATGGGAGTAGTTGGCAAAGGTGGATGACTAGTCTCTGCAAATTGTGTCATCTTATCCATTTGATTGTGAAAAGCTTCAAAAGCAGAGATAACCCTTTGGTGTGAACTCACTTGAGGGTCACATATGTTCACTTTTTTAAACATATCCAGAGAGGTCTATCCACAAACTTCATCATTATTCCTCCTTGACAATAATATTCCAATTACGCTTTTTCCCAGTCGCTGCGCATCTGTGGTAGTTACATAATCATTTGAGAGGCATTAAGAGTGAATGAATAGAGTCTAGTCTGTCAATCGGGCCATAGTCAATGAGGACTCTGTGTGGATATGGCCTTCTCCTGAGGATTTGGGAACTCTTTTAATTCCTCTCTGCCTCTGCTCATCCCCTGAGAGATGCTCTACTGACAAGATAGATGGCATTACACTGACACACCCCTAGTGCCCTGCGAGCTAGAGGAGCCATGGATGCCTGCTAGAGCTCAGATGCTTACAACATCACTGTTCCACAAAATCCTCCCCCCCCCCAAACACTGGTCTGTGATCTTCCTGCCCTCAGAGTCATTGCATGTGTTTCAGGAGCCTGAAGAGGACTTTATAGATTGATATTGTACATATGAACTAATATGGGACTTAGGGACTTTATCTGGATGGCACTGGGATGTTTTCTCAATATTCAATTGTTCTCATATATAAACTTCTTTCCTATACACATAAGAGTCTCCTTTGATTTGTCTCTCTAGTTTACCTGAAATAACATCCCACCCCTTCACACCATTGGTCACAGTCCATGAATCAGTTTACAGTCTCACATCGGGACATTTCTGCTTCCAAGAAAAATGAACAACCAGATATACTGTTTAAAATTCTGCTTTTGGTGAGATGTTCCCTTTACCAATGTCCTTTGGGAATCTGTATGTAGGAACTATAATACTACTGCTGCAACCTTTTGAGTGATATCTGCATATCATGCAGAAGCATCTGTAAATCAAAATAAGATTTCTGAGCTGAGTCCTGGTGGCGTAGTGGTTGTGCACGGGATTGCGGTCCACTGGGAAGTAGGTTCAATTCCAGATCCATGGAGCAAAGGCTGAGCCTCCTCCTCCCTCCACCTGAGGGCAGTGATGCCCAAAATACAAACAAAAAAAATAACAACAACAATAAAAGATTTCTATTCCTCAGTCAACTAGCTAGTAGAAAATAACCATGAGGCTATAGGAAAGTGGGGCAGTGCTCTGACAGCAGTATGGACTATAAGCATTTAGGCCACTACATCATCCATATTACCTAACCTTTCAGGTCTTGCTTGAGGCCAGTTTTATGTATACCACTTCCGTTTAATGATCAAACATTGATATGCATGAGCAACTTTGTGATTCTGTGTATCTGACAATATCCATTTCATGATGCGCAGATCAGATCATTTTTTTAACTTGGTGGTCCTTGGTGAGGCATTCAAAATCTAGTAAGCGCCAGCAACAGGTCAATAGCTGTTTTTCCAACATAAATTAATTTTCTACAAAAAATGACAGAGATTTGTTTTCAATTATTCCTGATCTTTGTTGTGATTCACCAGTAGAGGGTCTTCCAAAAATGCCAAACTATATACCTTTGATACTTCAAGGAATTGGATTAGCTGGATCATATGGCCCAAGAAAATTTGCCATAGCCTCTTGATTCTATTGCTGATGATCACATCTGAGATACTTATATAGAGGTAACTGTGGCCACAAGAGTAAAATTAATAACACAGCAAACAGCCAAGCAATTACTTTCCCAGCTCACAGATAGAGTAAATCTAAGTGTTTCTGGAGATCAGCAATACTAAAGAAGCTTTATAATACTTATCCAAGCAAAACAGAAAGAAAGAAGCTCCGTGACTAAGAGGTTAGGGACCAGAGAGAAAAGTACATTCTAACATGACTAAGAAAAATAATTTTTTTGGGGGGGGTCATCACTGCTTTCTGGTGGTGGGAGTAGGAGACCCAGCCCCACTGCTGGAATTGAACCTCCATCCCAGTGGGCTGCAGTCCCACGCTCAACCACTATGCCACTCGGGCTCAGCCCAAAAAAGGATTATTGACAAAAGAACTGCATCCTAAATATTCTTTATCCTGACTTGTAAACCATTAGTTTCCTAAAGACTCTGATAAATACATTTGATGTGATTCTTTTGTAGACAATGCACTGTAGTACCAAAGTTTCAACGTAACATGCTGTAGAAAGGATGGTTGGTGTAAGGATAGGATTTAGTATGTTGGAAGATGGAAGCTTGTCTGAGATTTTCCCCTAGGAAGTAGCCTTGTGCTAATGGTGAGTTGGATTCTCTTACACCCCTGTGCAGCCAGAGTTTGGACTTGATTTCCATGCCAATTTTGTACTATTCCATTCAACAATCAAAGAAGATAATTTCTTGCACATTCTTCTTCATCTCAGTGGTCCTTGGTTCACACTTTTATTCTGACATATATAAGTTCTATAAGCTAGTTGTTATTGACTTAACTCATTTTACATTATTAATTTATATCTTCTGTCACATGGTAGAAACTAGATGTATATTTATTGATAATAATTTGTTTCAGAACTAGATTCCAGCCAGTGATAAAAAGATGGGGCAAGTTTGTTGTATATTTTTCAGTGTAGGCAGAGTTTTTATAAGGAAAGCATAAGTTTTCACAATAAATATTTATCTTGCCTTGAATACCTTCTAAGTTTTATTGTTAAGGGGAAAATTTTGTAGTAGTGCTATTGCATGAAATAGATTGTGTTCAATGAACACAATTGTGTTCAATGAAACCAATGCAATTGTGACAATGAAAGTAATTAATTTGTTTTCTAGTTGTGTATTAGGAAAATGTTGAGAAGAGACTATAAATATGGAGTACTTTTATCTTTCATTTATAATCTTAAAATAAAAGTTACTGCATTTATCTCAAAAAAGGGCTATTTTATGGAGTCCTACCATCTGATTTTAGTAGATAAATTTTTTTCACACCTTCCCCTTTTCTTCTTTTTGCTATCTTTGATTATTATCTCTTCTTTTTTTGTAAATCATAACTTGCTATTATACAAAAGAGGAATTAAAAAGTATGCAGAGAAAGAAAAGTTAGAAAATAAATAAAAGAAAAATTGGATAAATGAGTAATTAGACTGTATGCAATTCAGATCACATAAATTCAAGTGCAAATTTCTTCTTGTAGACATGCCAATATATGAAGTCTGATACTGCAGTGCCATAGATCTAAGAGTGCAGATGGGATCCATAACTAATTTTAGCATGTTATTCATTATTAAGTTATTGTAATTCAGCTCCAAACTCATCTTCTTATCTCTCTTTTGTGCAGCTGAATCTGGAACGCTGCAATACATATTTCTGTATTATTCGCTGCTGCACAAAATGTGCTAAGGGCAGCATGGCTACTTCAAAGTTGGAGGAAGAAGAGTTTTACTGTCTCTCATTTGTTTCCTGTGAATTTTCCATTGACTATTGTGACTGGTGAATGTCAAGTTTCAGCAATGCTTCTTCACAGCAGAAAACACAGAGCATTTCATAGCAACAGAAGAATCCCATTTGCAATTTTCTCAGCCTCCTCTCTCCTTTGAACCAACTTCCTAGCTCCCTCCAGCACATAATTCAGCACCGATCATGACATGCTCACTTTTTAGAGATCTGAGCTTCATCTATATGAAGCTCTTTCTAAGTCTCTGAATTCTAACAAGCACAAGCTCTTTGATTTGTTTCCTCAGCCCTCAGTCTACTTGTTGCTTCCTTTAGGTTCTCTCGATAACACCTTGGTTTGTTTTTTTTTTTACTGTTTTATAATAGAAATTCTTTAGATTACTTTTTCCTATTAAAATGACTTGGGTGGTTTCTGTGGGAACTGCATCTCTACTGATACAAACCATAGAGATAATTAATTGTTTTGTCTTAATCAAAGCTCTCCATCCTGTTTTAGAAATCATGTGGATTCTATAATCTAATCTCAGGTTACAAAATAGGCTCCACACCCACCTTCCTGAGGTTGGAAGAAAGTTACTTTAGAATTTTCTGAATTTCAGACATGTAAGCTAAAAAATAACACCTGTTTCATAGGTTTGTTTATCTTGAATGAGATAGTGATTAGAAAATCTGAAAATGTACCATGGATTCTGAGATCAAACAAACCATAAAGCTCCTTAGAAGATGGTGAAACTTTGTTCCATGTACTTTGGCTTAGTTCCTGGCAAATACCATCATGGTTGGTAAAGGGTCAATAAAAAAGTGTGAGACCCTCACAAATTGGATTGACCCAGAAATTACAACAATTAGTTCAAACATAGCAATCAGCAGTTGTGAGCATGGTTCAAGACTGGTCAATGTTTCTTTCTGTTCTTCATAGAATTGATATAACTCGGGACTATCTTGAGGGTCTCTGACAATGACTATGTTCTAGCTGTGAATTTATTTGACCTCATTGTATACCAGTCTTCTCATCTACAAAATGAAGAGACTACCAATTTCTAATACATAAGAATTGTCTTATGGGAGAAAAGAAATCCAATATTCAAATATAATTAATAAAGACATTTATTAAGTCTTAAACAGGATAAAGACAAGGCAAAGACAAATCATCCAGATTAAGGGAGATCATTACCACAAGAATTCACAGAAACTTGAACATAAAATTGAACCTGGAGTACAAAGGAGTACAAAATTATAATCAATGGCATCCTCAATTATACAAGGCAAGACTACAGCATATGATAAAGAGACAAATAATGGGATGCATACATTATTGTAGATAAGAAAAGTCTTCCAGACTGGTTCAGGGACCTTCCACTAAGACAACCAAAGTGCTATCCAACCTTATTATCACAATTCTATGAAGGGCACAACAGGGAAAGTGCCTAAGTGCTAGGCTGCACCTTGCTGAGCTGGCTAGGATGGAGATAGTAATCCACTTTACCCTGAGGGCAAAGCTTTTCACATTGTCTGTTGCTATGTGTCAGAATAGACCCCGTCTCAATGAACTTGATTTTGAAGTCAATGGTCATAGAGGGCTCAATGGAAGATAAATCTATTTGGAAATTAAACAATGGATTTATAGGGAACCCGTAAACACAGAACATTGCTGGTCACATTGTAAAAACAGTGAATTTTACTTCTTTTGCTATTAACACCATTTATTCTGCAGAGGTGACAATTTTGACAAGTTGGCTATAATGAGATGGGGAGGGGGGGTTGTTCAGTTCTTTAGCTAGCTATGTGCTATTGATTTTTCTGTGAATGGGCAAGAGGAGACCCCGATGAATTTTACTTTTTATCAAGCTTAACATTCTTTGAAATTTCTGGCACTCTCAATCATATAACCATCACTAGAAAATTCTCATTTTTCTGCTTTTACATAGTATACATAAAGCTGTATACATACAGCTTTAGTTTATAGGAAAATTCAAGTAATTATTTTGACCACATCTGTTTAATGATATATAAGATGCCTAAAAGGCATTGTCATGTTCCTACCATTTTCTAGCTTTGCACTGTAATAACTCTGAATTACATGGGGTTGTAGTTATTCATGAAACTTTCATCAGTAACTATACTTCTACCGTAATTAAAACAGATATTCAGGTTGAATGTGAGGCTAAGGACTTGCCTGGTTCATTTATTTGGCCTAGCTCAAACTACTTAGACCTTTTCCTCAAAATTTTCTGTTTGTTGCTTCTGAGTTAAAAAGTAATCATTCCTCATAAAAGGGATATTGATCACAAATGTGTTCCAATTGTGAGGAAAATAATAGGAGCAAACCTTCTTGGAGACATTCAGTGGGATTTATCATGGAAGGAAATATACACAACTTCTTGCACCACAGGTAAAAGTAATCTGGACTGAATAATGATTTATATTTGCAAATGTGGTTGGCTTTAGCTTATACACAAAAAATAAGATAGTTATAAAAGAGGTAAAAGGGCGAGAATGAGTTTTTGTTCAGACCACAGAAAACCGAAATAGGGAAAGTTGATAGATAGCTAATGATATTCTCCAGTAAGCCTCCATCAATATAATCAAATTAAAAATGAAGATAGTAATTTTTTCATCAATTTTCAAAATCACAAAACTTATTCTTTACACACAAGGGAATTTCAAGGGAATTGAGACAAATAGGGTCACAATGCTAAGAAAACAAGGTTCTTTTACCTTTATTATGTGTAACCAAATCTCTTATCTAAAAAGTGTGAAAAAATAGAAAAACAAAACAAAAACATTTCATGTGAGTAAGAGCTCCTGGGACTTTCCCCCCCTGAGCGTATATGTAAATATAAGTTACTCAGATGTCAATTAAAAATGTAACTCCCTTCTGGCTATTAAAAAAATAATAACAATTGATTACACACCATGCTCCCCTAGGATAAGGTCTTAATAAAGTTGATATTTTAAGGAATATATTAATTTGTTCCCTGGTATAATAAAACACTCTTTTTATTAAACAGAATGGGGGAGAGGAGCAAATGACAACAGAATATAGGAAGAAAACAACTACCACAAAGAAATTATAATAGAAATATTCAAGAAAAAGTGTAATAGCCACTATTTGTCAATGAACTGAAATTTTCAAAAAAGCAATATGATATTAGTTTGGACTAAATGTTAAGAGTATATAGGTGATAGTCATCATATTCCTATGTTTTCATGTTATTCATTCAATTCAATGTGCTAGCCTTTAAGAGGAATTAGACCAATATTTGATGTTTTGTATTACAACCACTATAATGAGAACATTTTTAAAGAATTGACTGGTGAAAAAATATGAAAAAATATCTAAGGAATGGTAGAAATATTGAGAAAAAATGACAGAGATCAATATGTTGAAAATTTCAAAAGAACAATGTGTATTACTCAACTCAAATTCAAGCTCAGTGTCCTCAACTCATAGTTGACCCATAACCACCCAACAGGACTGGTTAGAATGGCCCCTGTGAACTGCTGAGACTGCCACTGTTAATGGGAGTGGAGATACCATCTTCCCCCCTGGAATATGTTCTCTATCCCAGTCCCTGGAACAGAACAGCAAACTTGTCAAAGCAGAGGGTCCTTCTTTCCTCATCAACATAGAAGGACAAGGGGCTGCATCAATAGACTCAAACATAGCAGCAGTGGTGAGGATGGTGAAAGACTGGGGAATATTTGGTTTCATTATACACAGGATGGACCACTATGTGTGGGACCCTCCTTGATAGCAAGGAGCAACACATCCATATTTATGTACCACTTGCCACCTTGACATTTGCAACATAAGTCAGTGCTACCACAAACACTGCAGAATTTTTAAAAGTTGGACTTTGAATTGTTTTTGTGAACTCGGAAACTTTTCTACTTTTGCCAAAGTTTTCCACATCCAGTTTTGGGGTAGAGAACTCATAGTTTGAGAAGCTTTGAACTATTTAAAAATTAAAGGACAAACATTTAATTATGTCATATGTTGTAACTTATCAACATCTTTGGAGGGTCTATAATATTTCCCATATTAACATTAGGCTAAATTAACTCCTTCAAACTCACTTCAAAATGATTCTATTAGACATTTGATTTACAAATCACTTCCTATTATTTCATGTTCTTCTTAAGTGTAAATAAGTTGGAATCTAAATATGTGTTTAACTTCTGTGTTAGTCCGGGTAGACTAGAGGAACAAATTTCATAGACATGCATATATATATATATATATATATATATATATATATGGAAAAGGTTTATATACTAGATGAACAGGACATTGAGCCCAGTGCAGTTCAAAGTCATAAGTCTGATATTAAGCCTTATGCCCAAAATCCATCTATAAAGTCTCCTTCCGACTCACAAAGTCACAGGTCAGTGGGTGCAGAGTACTGGTGCCGAGTACTGGTGCCGACAGGGTCTCCACATGGCTCCTCATTTCAGGGCTCAGGGTCCATCAACAGCAGAAGCAACTCATCACTGGCAGAGGTCTCCATGTGGCCGCCTCAGCTTCAGAGGTCTGGCTCCATCAGGACAAAACCATGTGGTCTCTCCACCAGCTCCTCCAGCTTCTCAGATGCTGCCATCTTGTCTTGTCCATGATTCATGTCTCTAAGAGTAACTCCCAACAACTGGGGAAGATAGCTTCTCATCATCACAAGGGAAATATAGCGAGATTTCCCAGAAGTCTCAGGAGAAAGCCATGCCCACATAGAGGCCTCATTGGCTACTCAATGGCTATCTCCAGATTAACAGGCTAGACTCCACCCCTACATTTCAATCATAAAATTAACATAAGCACATGACTGCCACAACTTCCATTATGGAAGTTAAAAATGTATGATACTTGCTCTATTAATTTTCCTTGCTTTTTGAGTGTATATGATTGACACCAGCAACTGATCAATCTACCCAGACAAAGATACAGAGTTTAGTGATTCAAATTCTGGATTTCTTCAAAATTCAGCTGGTTGCAGTATCAGTGGTGGTATTCAGTTTCCAGTGGGCAATGGTGTTAATGTGATTAGTGTCTCTCTAGTGCTAATCTTATTGATCAGGCTGTAGAGGTATCCTTACTAACCAGTGCTGAGATGCTTACAATACCACCTGGATCCAAAGACTTTCTACCCAGTGGCTTGTGATCATCCTGCATTCAGCTTCATTGCATGTGTTTTGTGAGTCTGAAGAGGATTTTATAGATTGGTATCAGACATATGGGCTAATATCAGCCTTATGACTTTGAATTGGACTCAGTTGGAATATTTTCTTAACAATTACCCTTCATATAAACTCTCTCATATACACATGCGTGCTTATTAATTTATTTCTCTATTCTACCCAGACTAACATAAAGGGAATCTCACTGCCATCTAGAAAGAACAAATATAGAAAAGTGTGTCATGTGGACTGTGAGAGTCCAGCAATCTGACACTCTTTCATCCAGCTTTGACACCAGAGGATCAGCAGAGGAACAACAGTAGCAGAACCAGGAGCCAGAACGTGAGCTAGAAGGGTGGGTTTCCTGGCCCATTAAGCAAGTCAAGTTGAATGCTTTCAAGCAGGAGACTACCTTGTAGAGTAGGATGCCTCCAAGCACTTAATTTGGGGAGCTAACTCAGGGAGCTAGAGCTTAACACCTTCAAATTGAGGTTTATGAAGGTCTGAAGAATCTTCTGGGCTTTTATAGGCAATACTACAAGAGTTTTGAAACAATTTTGCAAGCAGTATAAAGGCTAATGAATCCTCTAGCTGAGGTCTGCCTGCAGGAATAGCTGAGAAAAGACTTTGGCATTGATCAAAAAACTATTGTGTCCTGAATATTTGTGATCCTGAATTGTTTACTTATTGCTTTCAATTTAAGCCCCAGTGTTAGAAGTAAGTCTGTACGTTCTGTGTGGTTCTTTCAATTCATTTTGAACACAGCAGAGAAGTAGAGTGAGGAGAGAGTGCTGTAGGAAGGAGGGACAAAGGGTTCAGAGTTGGTAAAGGAAATTCAAGGGTGGAAACATTTCTGACCTCCCAGCTTGATTAAAAATCAGCCTCTGCTGATGTTGAATTTGACTCTGCATACTAGTTTTAAAGTCTAAGGTGAGATATGGACTCCACACTATTCTTACAAATCTCAAAATGAATAATTAATAAAATATAGGAATAGTAATTATAAAACAAACTCTTCAAATGTATGAGATATTTTGGTGGTCTATGTTGCAGACTTATTCTTTATACTAGTCTGTCTTCTTTTTATACAACTTCAAATCTAATTCTTATAAAAGAAGTAGTTGTACTGGACTCAGCACAAAATTAATTGTTTTCAGATCCAACTTTTAAAAATAAAAAATATAATGGATTTAAGTAAAAGTAGATATGGTTGTTTATGAAATAGATATGCTCTCTTGTCATTAGTCTGTAGAGCAGATGGACTGCTTTTAAGAAAAGTAATTGCAATGAGGTTTAGAGAGTGATATTGTTTCTTTCTTGTTCAGCTTTGTCATTGAAGATGTGTATGAGTTGTTAGCAAATGACTGAAACTAGACTGAATAATGCAAGCTAAAGAATGGATGGCAAGTCCCAGAAAATCACACCGATTAGGTCCGTTTATTCCATTTCTCTTCATCATTCTACTGTAGAATTAATGGCTAGGATTCCTGAAGCATGGAACACAGAAACAAATAAAAACATGTATGTAATCTAATCTAATGTGGTTTCCTTCTTTTTCAAAAAAATTAAGATAAAATGAAACAAAATACCCCATGTAGTTTTTAAAATTTATCTAAAGTGACATATTTTTAAAAAAGGATCTCATTTCCTTGCACAATAGATTACATTTTCAGGTTTCTCAAGTAATTATTAAAAATGTCACTGTTACTATCATGCTAATCACCACATAATGAAAGAGTCAACCCTACAAATGTTGATAGAACAATAAAATCCAGGAATTTTATCCCAGTACTAAGTCAATGTCTTCTAGGATAATGTCTCGACTGCAAGGTGAATATTTATTGAACAGTTACAGTTGTATTTATAAAAATTCTACATCCACGATGCATAAGGCAAGAAATGAAATAATTTAAAAGTTGTCGTTAGACAAACTTTTAATGTTATTTTTTACTTTTAGAAAATACAATAACCTTTATTTTTCAGAGTAAATTACTTAAATCATTTCTGGAATTTTGTTTTAGTTTTCAAACAAACAAAAAATCATGACTCTATAGACTAGGTCAATGCATAGAAGTTCACAGAGAAGTTCAACCCGGCAGACTGTGAAGAATTTGCTTATGAGGACTAAAGACTGCATCCTTCAGATAGGTTGCAAGTTAATATAAAGAACACAAAAATCCCCCCAACATAACTGATAGAAATCATTGTTATATGTGGAGAAAGTATAGAATTTGGTAAGGATTACATTTTGCTTGAATCTGCAACCAATGCTGTGAAAGCAGCAGTCAAGAAATGAAGCGCAGTCATTGAAGAATCTGTTTCACAAGACTTATTTAAAGCAAAGATGTCACTTTGAAAACTATGATGTGCTTGACCCAACCCTTGGTCTTTTCAAATATCATATATCTGTGAAAGTTGTATAATGAGTGAGGGAGACTGCAGAAGAATTAATGCATTTGGGTGATGGGGATGCTGAAGAAAATTGAAAGTACCATAAACTTCCAGAAGAATAATGAACTTTGTCTTGAAAGAAGTACAATCAGAAACACTCATTAGAGGTGAGGATAGCAAAATTGATCTCACATACTTTGGACATATGATCAGGATACATCTGTTCCTTATAAAAAAGGACATGAAGCTTTGCAAAGTATTGGGTCAGCAAAACAGAGGTCTTTTAATGATATGGATTGAAAGGAGGACCTCAACAATGGGCTCAAACATAACAATGGTGATAATGGTGGAGGACTGGCTTTTTATCTCTCTGCTGCACATAGGGTTGTTATGAATAAAAACAAAGTTGATGATAGCTAACAGTATATTCTTATCTATTTCTATGTCTATCTGATATGCCTACTCAAAATGTCCTTAACTCACTTCAGGATACTATATAAAATGGATTTGCTAAAGGATAAAAATTTGGTTATACTAATATTTTTATTATATCTCATGTGTTATCTTATCAACAGATTGGAGGGACTAACAAGCATCCCATATTACTCTTATGCTGAGTTTACTGCTTCCAGATCATCTTGAAGTGATTCTCTAGTGAACATTTATTTACACTGACTACATATCCTTTCACATTTTTAATATGTATAGGATCCCACAAGATTGGGAGGTTGTTTATTCTGCTGCACATACATTCAATGTAAGTTGGGATCAATTTGAAGATACTTAACAGCAACAACAGCAATAGACCCAGTTCCTGAGAAGTTCTTGAGAGTGTCCTTTCTTTTTTTGGAGGTAGAATTTGTAGTACTTAGGACTCACTTGAGTTGGGATCAACTCAGTGACTTTTTTTTTTTTTTTTGGTATGGGGTTTGTTGGGTCCATGTGAGACTGATAACTGCTAGGTCAGTCAACAGCTAATCTGAGGGAGAAAGATGAGGCTGTCTGATCCCACAAAGATTTGTAGACTTGGGCATCAGGCCACTTTGGGTGAGAATTTATTCCTTGGCACTGCATTTGGTCTTGTTTGATTATTTGTAAAGATGAAGTCATGTAGCTTTATTTCTACTTGAACTATGCCTTACCGGAGCTTAGATCTCTTTCTAAAAGAGGGCATAAGTGTCCTCTTTAAAAGAATCATAAAATAATTCTTTCAATGGTTGTATATATTTAACATAGACTAAATCTTCCTTAAAATAATTATTAAATTTATAGTATATTCTATATTCATTGAAGCTTTTTTACCAACAAAAAATTGTGGTGAAAAGGTAGCAGACAAATACACATCTCAAGCAATTGTGTAATAAACCTGTAATGCTTTTGTACTTCACTTGACTACTTCCAGTTATGTGATATACATCAGTCTTCAATGTAGAGAAGCAGATGGAGAAGTCAGGAAATCTCTGACAACTCCAGTCTGCCTAAGCTGTCTGTGTTTGACCTCTATGGAGAAAGGGCAGTGAATTACTCTTTGTGAAATTTATTCAGAGTAACCTCTATGTCCCCATTCCATCCTCATTCCAATCCTGACTTATTCCTAACTTGTTTAGCATCTGACCTTTTTTTTTTTTCCATATTGGTAAAACTAAGGACTGTGACATTAATCTTGAGTTAAAAACTCTGACCTCTTCAAAATTACTGAAACATGTTCTTCCTGGTATCTGAATCATCACTTTTTCAAAAACACTATTTAGTGCTATACAAGTCAACTTTGCGAATGTATCATTGGGTGAAACATCGAGTGCTGTCTCTGAGCTTCAATCACTCACACTGTATTCTTTGTCTTTCCGCTTCAGGAGCAGTGAGCTCCTTCTGGGTTGCATACAGGAAGGTCAGCAACTTGGGTTCAATAGATACGGAGTGGGAGAAATACGAAGCTGTTTTCCTTCAAAAAAGATTCACTGCCTTGCAATTCCTGCTGGAGCCTCTCTACTCTGTCCCACCGGCTCCTGGTGAGCATGAATATGATAGTGGGTTTGGTTTGGCTTGCTGTGCTTGTTAGGTGCCTTGATAACTGTGTGGATTTGGCTTAGTCCTTCTCAAATAAACAGTGATGTAAGTAAATATTCAAATAAACATTTGGTAATAAATATAGAAAGCCTTCGATGTGTGCACCCTACAAAATCCCAAATGTTAAAAGAGAAACAAATTCTAAACCATTAAGACTTGCTTTAATGTTTAAAATGAATTAATACAGTCTTACTGTATTAATATATACAGTTTATATACTTATATATACAGTATATACAATGTTTAAAATGAATTAATACTGTCCTGCTGTATTAACATATATAGTATATAATATATACTATATATACACTGTATTAATATATACTAGTAAAAGATATAGTGAGGAAATTTCAAAACACTGATGAATTATCCAAAATCTCTGAAAAGAGAAAAGTAATATATCAAACAAAAATAGAATCAAACTTTTCAACAAAACAGGATTCAAAATTGAGTGAAATGTGATTTATAATTATTCTTCCATTCACTTTTTTTATTAAATCATTTTACTGAGGGCTTGTACATCATTTTCCACAATACATAAATAAACATACTGTGCCAGCACCTTCACATGTCCGCTGCTATTATCCTTCTCCAATCATCCACCTTTTCCCTTGAGCCCCTAGTATCGGCTTTTCCATCCCTTCCCCTCTTCCCCTGCTCTCTCTTCCTCACCAACCCTCAATACTTTATAAATTATTATTGTTCTGTCACGTGTTACACTGCCTGACCTCTCCTCCAACACACTCCCGGGATGCCCATCCTTCAAATAGGAGCTTATGTGTATATCCTTGCAGTTGGTTCCATCTCTCTACCCCATCTTCTCTACACCCTCCCAGCAGCTCCAATCTAACTACTGGCCCGAAGGGGCTCACCCATCCTGCTTTCCATTCACTTTTTAAAAACTCAATTGAGAAAGCAATAATCATACATGCTAAATATCAATCAATATACCTCACATTATCCTTTCTCAGGAAGCTATGGATATTCATTCTCACAAGATAACTCATGCTATTTTAAAGGTGGATCCAACACCATTTTCTAGGAGTGACTCTCATATAGCTTACTCTGAAATATGATCAGCCTATGTGCATAGGAAGTAGCCATGTGGGAATAAGTCAGAAAACTTTCCAGGGAACTTCATCAAAATATTAAAGGTAGAAGAAAGATGTTATGAGTTAAACAATATTGAGAGGAGTTTTACACTACTGAGACTTCAATATAATACATTAAAACAAGACATATTAAAAATAAATTATTATAACTTGGGAAATGGAAGGAAAAAAGCAATAACTGCATAATGCCTTCCTACATAATTTGGTTGTGAATAGAATTGACATAGCCATAATTATGTGGACATTGAATATTGATCTAAATATATTTATGATGTAAATGTATTAGGTGGATGAAATGTGCCTCTGGGTTTAGTGAGGACAGAAGGGTGAAGGAGAGGAAGACTCTCTTCTTCCAAAGTGGAAATTTTAAATATCTGCCTAAATTTCAAGACGAGAAAGTGAACAAAGACAAGAGCAAGAAAAACAGAAAAAGATAAGGTGAAATCAATCAAGGTATTGAATTTAGAAATAAAATGAAATATAGTATGGGGCAATAAAGGGACGTCCTAAAAGATGTAAAAAAAAATAGTAGTGAAAAGGGAATGGAGAATAAGTTGTAGGATGATTTTGGTCTTTTGTAATAATCTGTAAAGTCAGTCTTTTAGGGTCACCTTGAGTCAGAATTAGATCAGTAACAATAGATTTGGTTCATTTTATATGACAGAGCAACCAAAAATAATCTTAATTTGAAATATAGATTGATTATACTTTCAGTTAAATTAAATTAACAGTGATAGAGATTCTGCCTTCTTACTATGTGGTTGCAAAGTCATCCTTAGTTTAGAACTTGATGGCTGAGAGTAGACATTCCAGTGATCATTTGAGCAGGTAGACATCAGGAAGGAGGAAAAGGAAAGGGGGAGTACCAAAGTACTTATGCCAGATTATTCGTATGAGGATTTCCCTAAAGGAAGACAACACATTTTATTGCTTTGGTCAAAAGATGGTCACAAATCTCACTTAGGAAAATACATTCCTGTAGCTCGTTAACATCACAGAGTGTCTGGCTCAAGTCATGTTTTCTTTAATCACCTCATATACATGTGAAATATGGACAGTGAATAGGAATATAGGAAATTAATCGATCAACTTAAATTACGGTCTTGCCAAAGAATATGGAAGGTACGACGGACTTCCGAAGTGGGGAAAAATCTGTCTTGGAAAAAGTAATGCTCGATAAAAACAAGGATGGCCAGACTTTGTCCCATGTTCTTTGAACATGGTCTCAGGAGAAATCAGTGTCTGCCAAAGATCATCAGGCAGAGTAAGGTGCAGGGTCAGCAAACAAGAGGAGGCGCCTCAAAAAGATGCGCCGTCACCACGGTGGCAATAATGGCCTGAAACATAGCACACATAGGCGGACTCAGGCTAAGCAGTTTTCATGTTATTGTTCTTAGAATCGCTATGACTTATAACTTACAAAATGGCACCACCAACAGCAATTAATGGTGTGTCGAATATAATTGGAATTTGTTTAGTAAACAATGAGAAAACGGATGCTGAAGTGGGCAATGAGAGTTTCTGTGTTTGAGAAGTCTCTCACACATTATATCTGTTCATTTAATTAAAAATATCTTCTGTAAATGTAATGCTTGGCAAATATTTTTGCTTTACGTGGTAAGGAGTGCTTTTCAAGTACTAGTAGACTGCATTGCAATCTTGCCCTTTAGAATCCTGAAACAATGTAATCAATTATAAGCAGATGCTGAAAATTATTTATATATAACAGGTTTCTTTTGGCCTCCTCTAAGATGAGAGCAAAAATGAAACAAGAAACATATTCATCTCAACAGAATGCATCTCCATATTATAGTTGTGTGCAGCAATGTTCACAAAATAATTCAGTAATAGTTATGTTAGCACTTTTACTCTTTTCTGTTTAACAAATTGCTTACCAGAATAAAATAAACAACCCTACATAAAACAAGCCAATTAAAAATATGTCATCAAATGAAAGCATAGACCCACTCACTATTTCATTCTCACAAAATTCTATTCTTTCAGAAATAGAATTAGTGATATAAATATATCTCAGAAACCCTTCAAATATTGAACTGACTTCTGAGTTATGTCTCCACAAAGCTTAGTACCATTATTAGAACAAGGATCTGGTGCAGGTAAGTTAGTGTGCGAACACTTGGAGATGTTATTACTAGAAACTAGATGACGTGGACTGTTCACAATGGAAATTATGATGGCTATGACGGTGAAGACAGGACATGGAAGCCATGCCAGCTTCCTGGTTACTTGAGGGGAAGGAGAATCCAATGCCAAATCAACTCAAAGAGGAGCGTTGTCAACTAGAAGTCATATGTTTTGTCCCTATTCTAACACCACTGCTCCTCCTGTGCCACTAGACTGCTCTTCCTGGTTCAGTAATTCCTTGCAATGATCACACGATTCACAGACAATATCCACAATTATATGGGCTTCCTAGGGAAGTCAACATGTTAAAGTCAGGATTAAAAACAAACAAAAACATTAAGGATGCAAGCCTTCTTGTCTTCAGCGCCTCCTCTTCTTTCCGATATTCTCCCTCTTAGACAAGGGACCCTTTGGACTCTATTCTACTTGGGCAAGCTATTGTAGCATTGATAAACCCCAAAGGGACACAGCTTGACTTTTTCAGTGGACATGGAAATGCTCTACTCATCACTCTCCTGGAGATTTGTCGTCTGCTGCCTCCACCCTCCCGGCAGGGATCTTGCAGGCAGTCTGTTAGTCTTTTGTTCTTGAGAGGTTGAGACAGAGCCATAGAAAGGGAACAGAACTCAGTCAGGAATGGAAAGAATAGATACGCTTTATTGAGGTAAGGACGAATTTGGGGGAAGGGAAGGGAGATCCAGAAAAGGGACAGAAACATTTAGGTCCTGAAACCTAAGATTTAGACTAGGGAAACTGCGCCTTTGGTGTGGCAGTGGGATATTTGTAGGATCTGGGTTAGAAAAATATGCAAATGAGGTGAAGAAAGCTGATGATGCTTGTGCTGATAGGCAGAAGGAAGGCTTGATGCTGCAGCTGCAGGATATGAGTCTGTGAGAAACCGCTTTCTTTTACAATTTTCTTCTCCAGTATGCTGTGGCAGATCGTCTTTCTGAAGGTCTGGGAGAGGAGCCTTTGAAGCTGGGTGGATTATCTATCTCTCTGGCAGGCTGGGAAAGGCGTTCTCACCAGCATAGAGTGCAGAGATAAGGTCCTTGTAGTGCAAAGGTTAGGGACTATTAAGTCCAGCAAGTCATCAGTCTTCCTGAGAGGTTGAGGGATTCAGGGCCAACTGGTCCAAACCTGGTCCAAACATTTCTTTATTTCTTATTTTAAAAATTTCAAGCCATTTTACTAGGATATAATCCCCACATCATAACATTCAATAGTCCATTTATATCAAGCAGTGGTATACAATCAGTATCACAATCACTTTCAAAACATTTTTTTCCTTCTTGTATTCCTTGACATCCCCATCAGCTTCCCTGCCATTCCATACCTCAGTAACTTTATTCTAGTTATTATCTCTGTAGACTTACCAAACTTGAGTTTCACATACCAAAAAAAATTTTGAAAGATATATAATAGCCTACCGACAATAATAAAGTACCACAGAGAAAAGCACTGTTTTGAAAAAAAAGAAATTTTAAAAATCAGATCAAACTCAAAGTGTAGCAAAAGGGAAATCAAATGACAAGGCTTTAGCAGTTCAAGTCAGATTTATCATTTTGATTTACCATAATAGTCTCTCCAATACTCTGTCTGAAAACCAGGCTATTCCCACCCCTCAATTATGATCAGAGAGAAATCATCAGAGGCTTATCTCAGGTCTAGATCCTGTGAATGTTCTTTGGATGCCCACTCTCATCCAAAGGCCTTTGCAAATCAGAATTTTACTATTTAAACTGATACCCTTCCCTTCTTCTGATTTGTACTACCTCATTTACATTTTTTGGATCTCAGATATTGATATGTTTATTCCATGCGAGATGGCTGCTTGTTTTTATAGTATCCATTCATGTACTTAATCTGTGCAAGCAAATAAGCTATGTATTGAGATATATAGTTAGTCTGCACTTGTTCATTGTCCCTTTCTGAATAGTATTTTAAAGACTTTATTTTGGGTAAATCAAGGACACTTTAAACAAAAGAAACTTATGTTTCAGGATGATGATCAATAAGATTCTCTGCCATAAAGTAACAAAGATGTCTCAAAGTAAGCCAGAGCTAGATAAGAATATAGATTTAGAAATGGATTTGGGGCCCACACTGACTCTGAGCTCCCTTCCAAGAACGAACAGTTCTTCAGATATTCCCCTGCTCAATACACAGCATCACGGAAGATATGAATACAGCACAGTGTGATGAGTATATTATCAGAAAGAATAAATGTCTGACTATCAGAAAGAATAGTGTCTGGGGTCTTTCTCTCTAGATGGTCAGAGAAATTCTCTTCCTGGTCTCAAGATTACTCTGTCTATCCTCAGCAGAATGACAAAACTGGCCAATCCCTGAGCTAGAGTTTTCTCTACTTCATTTGTTTGCTCCCACCCAGTCGTTTTGTGGGACTTACAGAAAATAAAGAGCCAAACCAACTACTTTCACTTCACCACAATGGGCTATACAAAATATATAGTAAGTGGACTATGATGATACAAGGAAGCAAACACAATAGTTTTATACCTAATTGCTATTAAATATTATAATATTGGCTCTGCTTTGCAATTGATCTATTTCTTGGCCACCATGATTGATATTAGAAAATGATATTATATTTAAATTTAGCTCCTGACTTTAAGAATTCAATTATGTTGTTAAAATTGTCACATTTTTAATTGGTTGTTTCCCATGGCTTGGTTTTTTGCTTTTTTTATTTGCATACACTTACAGTATTTGTGTATTTTGTCTTTGGTGATAACAAGGATTTACTAAACACCGTTATTCAATTTAGATTACTAGAAAACTTGACCACTTGTAGGAAAAATAATGAAAAGAATGGATGAAAGTGACATGTCTAAATGTCAAACTATAAAATATTTAGAAAAGTTTAAAATCTTTTTCATTATATCACAATTTAAGGTAAGAAAAAATAAGAATGGCCCATTTCAATGAACTTCCTTGTTTGTAACCCTCTACTCCACAATGTTCTTATAGAAACTGCTAAGAGTCCTCTGATAACTTGTTGGAATTACAAGAATAAAAACTAAAATGTAGGGTTAAGGTCAGGGTCAGTATCAGAGTCAGGGATAAAAATACATAAGAATATATATATATATATATATATACATATATATGGATTAAACAAAAGTAAAAATGCAAAAAGCAATTTACTTCAAGTTGATTCCAATTCAGATAGACTGTGCATGATAGGGCTTTCATAACTGTGATCTTTTAAAAGAAAATCACCAGACCAACCATCCTTCTCAGTTGTCTTTGGGTGAGTTTGAACTGTCAATCTTTGGTTAGTAGTCTGTTTGTCCACTGAAGGACTCTAGTGAAAGATTGTTATTGTTATTTGGTGTTGTTAATTTTGACTCATAACAAATTTGTATGATGAATGTAGAATTATTCACAGGTTATAACTTTAAAATCTTCATAAGACAATATTATGAGTTTTTTTTCTGCCAGGATCCACTCAGTAAATTTGAGCCATCAACTTTTCAGTTGTGCCAGCAAGTATGAGTTAGTAACAGAGAACAGCTTTAGGAAGGCAAAAAAAAAAAAAAAGGAAGACTTAAGTGTACAAGTGATTTGGTAAAGAGGAAATTGTGTCCAGAATTGACAGAATTATTATAGTACAGAGGCAAACTTGTAAACCTTGTACTGAGGTAATTTTGGGTGCAAAATCAACCTCATGAATTAATAGCTTAAGTGCTTGAGGTTCTACCACTACTATTCAAAATATAAGAAGGTTTACTATATCTGTGAATTGGTTCTCATAGGTCTGTGTTAAGAATAGAAATCCATGAGCAATCAAATTAAATATATTTAGCAAGTGGACATTTTTGTGATACCCAAGAATGGGCTCAGTTGATTTGTCTGACTTGACAGAGTACAGACAATCCATGTGTTGTTCCCTGTGTTTAGTGAGCCACATGGTTCAGTGACTGCATTATGGTCATACAAATTAAATTCAAATGACAATCAAACAGATCTATGTGCATATACTTATAGGGTTAGTTAGTATTAAGACACCAGATGGACATTGGATTCTACTCAAGTACTTCCTCAATGCATGAACACTTTGTTCTATTAAAATTGGCATTCCTTGATGCTCACCTTCCCGACACAATCAAATGTATACACAAGCAAAAGTGGTGGAAAAAGATGATGGTGCTTGGCTATCAAAATATATAGCATTTAGGGTCTTAAAGAATTGAAGATAAATAAGCAATCATCTAGCTGAGACACAACAAAGCTCACATGGGGGAAACACACCAGCCTGTGTGACCATGAGACATCGAAATGGTCAGGTATCATGCATCAAAGAACTAAAAATTATATCATTTTATATGAGGGGGAGTGCAGATTGAAGACCCAAATTCCACCTGTAGGCGAAGCGATATCTCCTTACAGAAGGGTCGCAGGGAAGAGACAAGCCAGTCAGAGTACAGTGTAGCAACGATGAAATATGCAAGCTTTCTGTAGTTCATAAATGCTTCTTCTCTCCAACTATCATGATCTGAATTCTATCTAACAAATTTAGTTAGACTAGAGAATGTATACTGGAACAGATAGGGACCGGTAACATGGAGAATCAAGGATGTATGATTCCTTTAGAACCAGTGGTAAGAGGGGCAATACAGGGAGGGTGGAAGGAAAGTGAAGCAGAGAGGGGGAACCGATTAAAATGATCTGCATATAACCTCCTCCCTGGGGTACAGATAACAGGAAGGGGGTAAAGGGAGACACTGGACAGTGTACAATATGAGAAAATATTAATAATTTATAAATTGTAAAGGGACAGTGAGGGAGGGGGAGAATGGAGGGAAAAAGGAGAAGCTGATACCAGGGGCTTAAGTAGAAAGAAAATGTTTTGAGAATGATGATGGCAACAAATGTACAAATGTGCTTTGCATTCAATGAATATATGTACAGATTGTGATAACTTGTATGAGTCCGCAATAAAATGATTTTTGAAAAATAAAATGACAATATGTGTTATTCAAGGGTAATTAAGGAAGATTGGTTCAGGAGAAATAAGAAAAAGTATGTGATTATTTTTTTTTGAAAATAATTAAAACTTTTATCAAATGTTTTTTAAATTTATAGCTCATCATTATTTAGCAAATTTAGTAATCAAAATTTAACCACAATTTATAGATATAAAAGACTCACTAGACTGCTTTTTTATCAAATGACAGAACTTTTTCTTTACAGTAGCCACCAAATCATGATTATAGAGATTATTGTAAAGAATGAAAACCCAAGTAATTCAAACTAGTTTTACCCAGAAGTACTGTCCCTAATATATTGAACTTGTTTTATAGATACACTTGATGCTCTAGTGATAAAGAAATGTGTTAGTTGCACACATGAATTGTTAGTTGCAGAGCAACTAAGCCATAAAAACTTAAATGACATCTATTTAGAAAGCATGAAGAAATATATTCAAAATCATAACAACTTTTTGGGGTAAAAAGTGTAGCAATAAAAAGCCAGGAGCAGAATATGTATTAAATTTCATATACAAATTTTCATGCTTTGCAGATTTTGTATGAAGCACAACTCTGGTTTTCTAGGCATAAAAATATTATACACAATTGCTGAAAAAAGCTGGGGAAAAAGATGCACAAGAGACTTATGTGGAAATGTTTCAATGACAAAACACACGAATCAACAATTGCTATTTCTATTGATACCATTAACTGGCATATTCAGAAATTAACTAGTGATATAGAGGATTAACCTCTAGGGGAAAAAAAAAACTTGACAAAGTACCAGTTACTTTGATTTAAGAAATTCATAGTTGTTTCTGACATGTTTATTCCTTTAAAATATATGCAATTCAATTGGCATCCTCATGAGACTAATTTAACATTATGGTAAGTGGAGAAAATTTGGAAGTCGTCAAGAATTTTGTCTTGCTTGGATCCACAATCATTGTTAATGGAAGCAACCATCAAGAGATCAAAGAGTACATTGCGCTGGATAAATCTGTTGCACAAGATTTATTTTTTTTCCTTTATAAGTTAATATTATTTTTATTAACACTATGAGTATGTTTTATGTAAATACATGTTTATAAGATTAACTTGACCATAGATTTAATGAAAAAGTTTTATAAAATGATAGGTGTATATATAAGAAACAAAATGGTATACTAGCCAAATACCTTGTTCATATTCCAGTCTTATCAGTGATTTATATTTGTAACTACAATATCAACTATTTCTCAATAGTTTTCTTCTTTTCCCATTTTCCTTTCTTCCTCTACCCTTCATTTTATTTTTTAAAAGTTGTTTTACTGGCATCTCATACAAGTCTTAGAACAATTCACATATACATGCATTGTATGTTAACCACATTTGTGCATTTGATGCCTTCAGCATTCTCAAAACACTTGTTTTCTACTTGAGCTCTTGGTATCAGCTCCACATTTATTCTCTTCTCTCCCCATTCCTCTCTTCCTCATGTACCTTTAAAAATTGATAAATTATTGTTCTGTCATATTTCACACTGTCCAATATCTCCCTTTACCCACTCTCCTATTGTCAGTTCCCCAGGGAGGAGGTTATAAGCAGATCCTTATAATTGGCTGGCCCTCTCTGCCCCCACCTTCCCTCCAGGTATCGCCACATTCACTACAGGTCCTGAGGGTTTTATATGTCCTGGATTCCTTGTATTTCCAGTTCCTATGTGTACCAGTGCATATCATCGAGTCTAGCCAAATTTGTAAGGTAGAGTTGGGATCATAGTAGTGGGGCTGGGGGTACAGCGGGAGCATTTAAAACTAGAGGAAAGTTGTATGTTTCATTTTTGCTATCCTGCCCCGTGACTGAGTCATTTCCTCCACTTGACCTTTCTGTAAGCATGTGTCCAGTTGCCTATATATGGACTTTGGGTCCCCAGTCTGCACTCCCAATCCTTCAAAATGATATATGTGGCAGTCATGTACTCGTGTCCATTTCATGATTGGGAGTGTAGGGGTGAAGTCTAGCCTGTCATTCTGGAGATATCCAATGATATCTCTGTGTGGGCTTGGCTTTCTCTGGGAAGTCTGGGAAATATCATAATTTTTCCCCCATGGAGATGCGAGACTAGAGATGTTCTACAGACAAGACAACTAGGCAGCATGCTGATAGGTTCTGAATCCTGGAACCTGAAGGAACCTGAGGAGAAGCCACATGGGCTTGTCCTGGTGGAACCAAACCTCAGGGGCCAGGGAAACCATGTGCCAGTGCTGAGATGCTTCTACCTTCACTGGACACATAAGACTCTACACCCACTGGCTGGTGATTGTCCTGGCATCATTGTATGTGCCTTGTGAATCTGAAGAAGACTTTATAGGCTGGTATTGGACATATGAGATAATATCATATTTGTAGACTTGAACTAGATTGGGTTGGGATGATTTTTCAAGGTTCCATTCCTCTTGTATATAAACCTCTCCCTTATATACATGTGTGTGTTTATTAATTTCTCTAGCCTGCCCGGACTAACACAATATGATTTTTTGTTCTTTGATGCCTGAAACCTGATCCCTTAGACACCTTGTGCTCACACAAGCTGGTGTGCTTCTTCCATGTGGGCTTTGTTGGTTCTGAGATAAATGGTCATTTGTTTGCCTTCAAGCCCTTAAGACCTCAGAGGCTGTATCTTTTTATAGCTGGGTACCGTCAGTTTTCTTCACCACATTTGTTTATTCACATTTATCTTCAGTGATCATGTCATGAAGGTGAGCATCATGGAATTCTAATTTAATAGAACAAAGTGTTTTTGCATTCAGGAAATACTTGAGTGGAGGGCCAATGTTCATTTGCTACCTTAATACTAAAAACCTCTAAATATATGCACATGGATCTATTTCCCCAGCCTCATATATAAATATATATATTACATATGTACAGGTCTGTATTTATACCCCTATAAATGCCCTTAGTCTTCTAGATTTTTCTTTTTCCTTTTCCTTTCCTCTTGTCTCACTATGCTGCTGGTCCTTCATTTGTGTTTCAGTGATTTTTCTTGGTTATGTTGTCCTTGATCAAGCCCTATCAGGTCTCCTATCCCCTCCTATCCCTCATCTTTCACACATTTATTGTTCCCCCATCCTTGGGTTCATCAATACCACCTCTTTTCCCCCACCTCCCTCTCTCCCATGCTCCCCAGAACCACAGGCCCTGTTGATTTAGTTTCCAGACTGTTCATGCAGCCCATTTTATCTAGATAGACTTGCAGACATAATACCGTGCACAAAAAACAAAGGCAGTAAAACAAAGTGACAAAAGATAACAAGGGGAGGACGATAACAATAATTAAAAAAAAAACTATGACAAAAAGAAAAATCTGGAAATAGTTCAAGGTCTGTGTTCTGGAGTATCCCCCAGTCAAGTTAAATGGGGTGCCACTCCCTTTTCCCAAAATCTATTTTTGGCACTCTCTCTGGACCTGCCTGCACTTCTCCCCACTGCTCTGCCCCAAGCCTCTACCGTTTTGCCTAGATGTACAATCTTACGCAAGGATATTTGTCTCAAGACTTGGTGGCCCAGGATGTCCTTCACTTTCTCGTAATCCCCAAGATTTCTTTTAAGTTGAAAAGCAAAGATATTACCTTGAAGGCCTGGAAGAGCCTGACATAAACCCTTGTATTTTAGTGTGCATGTGAAAATTGGACTTTGAATAAGGAATATCAAAGAATTGATGGGTCTAAATCGTGGTGCTGGCAGAGAACATTGGAAGTACCATGGATTGCTAAAAGAACAAACAAACTTGTCTTGGGAGAAAAATGGCCAGAATGCTTCTTAAAGGTGGTGACACTTTGACTTTGTTGGCCATGTCATCAGGAAAGGCCAGTCCCTGGAGAAGGACATCAGGTTTGGTAAAGTGGAGAGGCTCTGGAGGAAGAGTAAGTTACTCTATGACATGGATTGACATAATGGTTTCAACAATGGGCTGAAGCACAGGAATCTTTTGCCTGTGGCCCAGGGAAAGGCAGTGTTTTGGTGGCATGCCTGGGTCTGTCCCTGATGGAACTGATCTTCCTGGGGACACACGGTCCTGTGCACTGCTTAGGCTTGAGTGATGCCCCTATCAGTCCAGCATGGACTGCATTGATGGAAGACCTTGCACCAATCTCATAAGCCCTTCTATATAACAATGTGCCTGTCCAAGTTCTGTTGTCTGCCGCATGGGGTCGCTATGTATGGGAACTGACTGGTGTCCTAACAGCAACCACAACTTATGCAAAATCAATACTATGGTGATATGAATATAGATCTATTTTTCACATCTATAATGGACAAATCCAACAAGGTCTCAGGTAAATCCATCAATTATCATATTGTTTATAAACATAACTTCAGAATTAAAGCTATAATATATAAGCTAAAGCTTATAGCTTTAAGCTATAAGCTATAAACTAAAAGTATAATCACCAAGATTAAGAAATTTATACTATATATACATGCCTACTGTTTCATAAGAGAAGTCTATTTTAAAAAACTAGTGGTCATGGAAAAGTTAATGTGCTCATTTGGGGATATTTTTTAGTTATATAATAAAATATAAAATAATCCAAAAGGACTATTATTGTAAAAAAAGAGGTAGTATAGTTAATTGTTCAAAATAGTTTTATTATAAGTGCTTAAAATTTAGAGCATGCACACACATTTTTTACAAAAGGTTTGACAGAAGAGGTATTAATTTTTACTGAAAATATATGCATGAATATCCTGGAGCACATAGGCTATGACAAGGATATGATAATAAACTTAGTTATATCTTGGCTATGTCTTACATATAACCAAATAAACTTGGCTATGTCTTAGGTATAATCAAACATCTTGAAAGAATGAATTGCTTGGGCTGTGGACTCAGGATCCTAGTCTTAAGGAGTAAAGAGTCAAATTTTGTCATAATATAACCCACACAGACAACGCCACACATCCTATTTTGGTAGTAGTGACTGGACCCTTAAAAGTTTGTGATAGGCCTCCTAATGTATAATTATTGGTATAACTTAAATGCATATGGAAGCAGTACAATGCACTAATCAACCACATGAACATCAGTGTCCATGATCCTGTGACCAGAATGACAAGAAGGGGCCCAGCTGCCCCCATTAACCTTTCTTAAATGGATCACTTAAAGGATGTCTGAAGAATGATAGAGAAATGTGAATTAAAACTCAAATATATAAAAGTCATGGTTTGTTTGTTAAATGGAAATTAGTTGAACATTTCATACCATGACCCTTAATCACCCTCCCATCTGGAAATGATCCCTATGGATGGGTTTTTAGCCAAATAAAAATACACATCTTCAAGAGGAAGGAAAACACTTGCTATTTTTCCACATTTTTTAGTAAGATCAAGAGGGTGACATTTACTCAAGGATAATATTTAGAAGGGATAGGAAATAAGAAGGAAACAAAATGGGAAAGTTATAGTATACCATGATATGACACAAAATGCACATATATTGCTGAATGTAAATCTGCTAGTCTGCTCATACATTTTATCCAATTTACATACTACATTTTTAATTGTAAACTAAATATATAAATATTAGCCTTCATGGTACTATGTGTTCTTAACTACAAGATCAGCAGGTCAAAACTACCAGCTTCTGCATTTGAGAATGAAGAGACTGAAATTATAGTCTCAGAAGCCCCAGGAGTGAGAATCAACTTGATGTCAGTAGATTTACACACAAGAATGTTTAAAGAAACCTTGGAAAAATTGAATTGAAACATAACGAAAATTTCTTTTAAGTTTTGATGCTGTGTGTGTATAACTCTCTAAATAAATCTGAGCTCATATTACCCGTAATATGCAGATGTGTTCATTCTTTTACATAGTTTTCATTAAGCATCATGAGCACAGAAAATAATGTTATCAATTTTAGAGTACACATATAAATACCAAGTCAATTGATTCAATCCCACAGTTTAAGTCTGATGTAGCATGTTGCAAAAATACATAGATATAAAGAATGCATTTTCTCACTTGGTAGGGTAAACATGGAAGTTATTACACTATTCAGTTGACAAACTTTGAACATTAGGAATTGAATATTGTGAATATGTTAATCCTTGTCCTAAACTGGATTTATTACCTATAAAATTCTAGTGGTCATGAACCTGATGATGTGTTTCTTGTATAGTGCCTAGCACTATCACTTTCATATACAGGATTTTCAATAACTATTTTTCAAATAAAGAAAGAAACATCAATGCAAAACTTCTAATGTTTGGTCTATATGTTCACTATACACTTGGAGCAAATAGATTAATAATTATATAATTACAAGTGTAATTTTGGTCTCAGTAGTTCTGACCTCAGTCAAAGGGTGATCCAAAACCACACAAGCAAAGTCCAGTGCAAATGCAAAACATCTATCCTTTTGCACCTAATTCTGCTCATATAGTTTTGGCTTTTGTATCTCACTGAAGTTCCAGTTACAGTTTTTCTTTAGGTTATATTAGCTTCTTATTATAATGTCAACTGTGCCCCATAGTAAAGATTTATTAATAGTCCAAATATGTCAATGATCTTAGAATATACAACTTCCCAACAAAAAACGTAAATGAAAAACACATTCAATTATAATTAACTGTACTCTTATTTTAGCTGAAAGAAAATAAAAAACTTAATTCTAAAATTATCTATTGTTGAGTAGCAAAACCATGGCTAGGAATTGGAACTTTCATAAGTATACCTGATTTCATAATTCATTCTGTTTTTCAATTTATAGCTGGAACATATAATGTGACTTGCAGAAACTGACTAATGTTCAGATTAGATACATATTCTCTCTAAATATAACTTGAGTCGGCTGAGCCCCAGTGGCGTAGTGGTTGTGCATGGGACTGCGGGCTACTGGGATGGAGGTTCAATTCCAGCTCCCAGCAAATGCTGGGCCTCCTACTCCCACCACCAAAGGGCAGTGATACCCCCCAAAAAAAACAAATAAATATTTGGTGCAGGAAGAAATAAAGTGCAGGAAGAAATAAACACTTTTATTAAAGGGAAGACATACAAATAAGGATTAGTTGAAAAAATATTTGGAGATCTTTATTACTTACATGAGGGTGTGTTTCTAACTTTGAAATATATTGCTTCTATTGTTAGATGAGATAAGGGAAACCCTTGATGTGCTCAAAAGTTTTTAATATTTGCTGTGTTAGTCTGGGTAGACTAGAGGAACAAATTTTATAGACACGCATATCGATATAAGGAAAAGGTTATATATAGGAGAAATAGGACATTAAGAAAGCATCCCAATCCAGTCCAGCACAAAGACATAAGTCCGATATTAACCCATATGCCCAAAATCAGTCTCTAAAGTCTCCTTCTGACTCACAAAATCACAGGTCAGTGGGTGCAGAATCCCGGAGCTGGCGGAGGTCTACCCATGGCTCCTCACTTCCAGGGCTCAGGGTCCATCAAGAGCAGAAGTTAGTCATCGCTGTCAGAGGTCTCCATGTGGCCACCCCAGCTTCAGAGGTCTGGCTCCATCAGGGGAAAGCCGTGTGGTCTCTCCGCCGGCTCCTCCAGCTTCTCAGACGCTGCCATCTTGTCTTTTCCGTGACTCATCGCCTCTGAGACACACTCCCAACAACTGGGGAAGATAGCTTCTCATCTTCACGAGGGAAATATCGCGAGATTTCCCAGAAGTGTCAGGAGAAAGCCATGCCCACATAGAGGCCTCATTGGCTACTCATTAGCTATCTTCAGATTAACAGGCTAGACTCCTCCCCTACATTTCAATCATAAAATTAACATAAGCACATGACTGCCACAATAGCGATCACAAATTTTTAGATTTTCCCAGAGTGAAAAAATGAAAACAAAATAAAGCAAAGCAAATAATTCCAAGAACACTCACTCTAGAAGAAGAAACAAAGAAACTGAGATTTTTATTTTCCTTAAAAAAAATACTTTCACCATGGCCTCCTATATCTCTTATCACACTCCATACATTCCTCCAATGTGTCAAGCACTTTGCACACTTCATTTTCACTTTTGCACACCATCATTTTCAAAGCATTCTCTTCCCACTTCATTCCCTGATATCAGCTTCCCATTTATTTACTCTCCCTCCCCACCCACCTCCCCTCATGAAACTTTAACAAGTTTAAAAAAAATTTAAATATTTTTTGACATCACTGCCCTCTGTGGTCGTGGGAGTTACCCAGCCTTGCTGCGGCTGGATTTGAACCACCAAACCCGTGGGCTGCAGTCCCACACTCAACCACTACACCACCGGGGCTCAGCCCAAAACCTTGATAAGTTTTAGATTATTTTTCCCATATCCTACATCATCCTGCATTGCCCCTTACCCACTTTCCCACTAGTCATCTCCTTAGGAGGAGGGTTCTAGTTTGATCCTGGTGATTGATTCACCCTTTCTTCCCCTCCCCTCCCCTAATCCTCCTGGTATTTCTCCTTGTCGACTTTGAAGGGTTTATCTATCCTGGATTCTCTGTGTTGCAGACTCTTATCTGTAGCAATGTGCATGTTCTGGTCTAATCCAAATTATATGGTGGAATTGAGGTTCTGATAGTAGGGTGAAGGAAGCACAAAAGAACTAGAGGAAATTTGGGTGCTTCATTGGTGCTATACTGAACGCTGACTAGCTCATTTCTTCCCTGTGGGCCCTCTGTGAGGGGTTGTCCAATTGTCTAGAGATGGACATTGTGTCTCCAACAAATGCTCCCCCTTATTCACATTGGATATGGTTTTATCCTGGGTCTTAGATGCCTGATACCTGATCCCATCAACACCTCGTGATCACACAGAGTGGTATGCTTCTTCCAAGTGGGCTTTGCTCCTTCTCAGCTAGATGGCTGCTTGTTTATCTTCAAGTCTTTAAGACCCCAGATGCTATATCTTTTGATAGCCAGGCACCATCAGCTTTCTTCGCCACTTTTGCTTCTGTACACATTTTGTCTTCAGCGATCGTGTTCGGAAAGTAAGCATCACAGAATGCCAGATTGTTGGAACAGAATGTTCTTGTGTTAAGGGAGTAAATGTTCTTGTGTTAAGGGAGTACTTAAGTTGAGATTCAGTGTCCATCTGTAACCTTAATTCTTACCATATCGATATGAGTACACAGTTCTATTCTCCTCTCATTATATCTATCTATCGTCTATCATCTATCATCTATCTATCTATCTATCTATCTATCTATCTATCTATCTATCTATCATCTATCATCTATCATCTATCTATATCTATCTATCTGTTATTTACCTATGTATATGTTTATATTTAGGCCTCTACAAATGCCCTTTTCTCCTGGTTCATTCTTCTATTTTACAGGGCCAGCCCCAGCCTGGGCCACAACATCCCTCACTGAACCATGGTGCCACTGGGGTCAGCACTGGAAACACAGTGTGGGCCTAGTGCACTATTGAGCCCATCACACTGGGATGAAGCATTGAGGGCATTCAGCAGAGCAGCAGGGGGAGCAGACCTATGAAACTCCTGGGGAATACCAAAAATAGACTTGGAAAACATTGTGTGGCACCCCATCAGACTCAACTGGAAAACACTCATAAAAGCCAACAAATAGACCTTGAGGTATTATTTATAGGCTTTTACATTTTGTCAGTGGCTTTCTTTTTGTTTTTGTTATTTTGCTCTTGTTTTCTGCTATTGTTGTTTTCACATTTTTGACTCCCTTCATTGTTTTATCAGACTTTGCCTGGTTTTTACACATATTAATGTATCTGCATGTCTATCTAGGTAAGATAGGTGGGATAAATAATTCTGAGATGAAAACAGCAGGACCAATGACGCTGGGAGAATATGGGAGAAAGGAAATCAGGGCGGGGAGGGGACAGGAGCAACCCAGGGACAAGGGAACAAAAAGTGAAGTAAAATCAATGAAAGGGAGATCGTAGGATGCCTAGTGGACCTCCATCAAGGGCACTATAGCAGTGACGAATTACTAAACCCAAACAAAGCTTGAACATGATGGTGGATCAACAGAGATCTTTATTATTCATTCTATATTGGAACATGTCCTATTTGCCTGGAAGGAGGAATTTGAATGGCATTCCATAACATCCCACCTATCGCCCATCATGCCATTGAATTAAGCTGGGGTATCTAAAGAATTAAAACCAGTGATATATAGATATAGATATAGATATAGATATAGATAGGTATATAGATATACACACATATAGATACAGTGATTGATGCAACTATTGTTGTTATTATTAGGGACAATTGAGTCAGATCTCCCTCACAGTGACCCTATGCACAGCAGAACTAAACACTGCCTGGTCCTGAGGCATCCTCACAATCGCTCCTATGCTTCAGCCCATTGTTGCAATCCCTTTGTCAGTGTACTTTTTGAGGGCTTTCCTCATGCTCACTGCTCCTCTGCTTTACAAAGTATGATGCCCTCTTCCAGGCACTGATCTCTGAGACAAAAGGTTCAAAGTATGTAAGTTGAAATCTCTCCATTCAAGACCAATCTATTTATCTTTCTAGCAATCCACGGTACAGTCAATGTTTTTTCCACTACCATAATTCAAATGCATCAGTTTCTCAAAGCAACATCCTAGCTTTTTGATAAACTCTAAAAAGCTTTTGTGCAGCAGATTTGCCTAAAAAAATAAGTCTTTTCATCTTCCAACTATTGGTT
>PVJH01001466.1:0-29986 GCA_004026705.1 Nesogale talazaci
ACCCATCCACTGTGAAGTTGAACCCTCTCTCCTCGACTTTTCACGAATGTGACCTTTCAGAATCCAATTCCCGGGTCTTTGGGTTAGTGATGGAGTGATTGCTCATTTGCACAACCCACAGACTTCTCCATTGATTGCAGAATAAAATAAAAACTCCTTTCCATAGTCTACAAAGCGCTTTACCATCCATGCCCTTTCTATCATGTTAACCTCGTGCTATATCATCTTTGCTGGCTCAAACATATTGACTTTTGTTGTTCTATAGTTGTTGCTCAAATATGACTATTTCCTTATCACATGGGAACTCCTGCTATGTTCCCTTGGCCTATAGCATGTGATCCCATGACTCCCTGTAGTTCACTACATTTCATTACCAGAGTCTTAGCTCAGCTACTGTTTTCTCAGAGCTTTCCCTGACCAACTCTATAGTAGACTGCTCCTCTCCTAAGCACTCATAAACATACCTCGGTTTCATTCTTAGGGCCTTTATCAATGTCATTTATTTTCTTTCTACATGTGCTATTTTCTCCTGTTCTAATACATAGAAATGGAGACTTTTCTGACTTTTGGTTCCTGAGTGTCTTTGCCACACTTAACCCATCTTGCACATCAATATTTATTTGTTGAATAAACATATAAATGAGTATATAATTGATTGGATATTTAAGTAAAAAGAGAAAACTGCTAGATTAAGCATATAGAAAATGAGCTCTACATCTAATAAAATGAATATTAAATTAAAAATTCCTCCAAAGTTAAAAAAAGTACGAGTCTTTCTTGTATTCTTGTTACAGTAAGGAATCACACTCAAATCCCCTGTTGCAGATTCTAAGACCAATCTATTTGGTCAAGTTTTTAATGCATATTGTAATCTGTGGGTTTATTTCATTAGGCCAGGGTTGTTCACCTCACTCATGTTAAATGACTGGTACAGTTTATCATCAATGATATTTCAGGATTGAGGGAATCATAGGATGAAAGGTTTGATGGACATAGGTGGAGCTATTGAATAGATCTACCTTATAAGCAACTGGCAGACTTGTAGGGCAGAGAAGCAGAACAGTGGTCAAGTGAGAGCATACAGAACAGCCGTCTCTGTGCTGAGCTAAGTGCCTCTGACAGAGAGACAAAAAGAACTGAACCCCTGACTATGATCTCATTAACACCAAGCTCCAACCAATCAATTTAAATGATGCCTGGGCCAGAAAAAGAGAAAGAAAAGTGAATGCAGCTTTAACATTGCAAATGAGATCCAACTAAATTGTGAAGAAAATTAAGATTTTCAAATAATACTAGATTTCCCTGTGAATGATTTTGATAACCTGATTGGTGTCTCTGAGGTCTTTTCGGTCTATGCATTATTTATTTTATTCTATTTTTTTTAAGTGAGAGAAATCACTAGTACTTAATTTTCATATTTAGGCAATGTTAACACCTAAAGAGTGTAGAGTGAATTCAAGTTCACACCTCTTCTGCTGCTATTAGTCAGGTGAGGAACATTTAATTAAAGCAGTGAAATTTGATGATTTCTCATCATTCTCTATCTGTGATCTAAGCACACCTCACCCCTAAAAGATCAAACAAAGTCCCATGGTATCAAAAGAAATCAGAAATAACAGTCTATGCTTCTCTGTGAGCGACCAGTAGGAAGGAGAGACAGAGAGGTCTTGTAGGTGAATAGAGAATAGAAGCAAGTCAGGTGTAAGTTTTCCAACCCACACATTCCATAGATGTCAGGGTAGCACTGGCCTTCTAACTTACACCCTAAAACACTGCATCTGGTGTCAGCCTCCTGAAAGGCTGCCCCAAGGATGATTTCTAAGGCCCAGCCATGAGAGGCAGAAAAAGTACGATCCTTAATTTTTGAAAAGAAAAATGGACAGAGACTGTAATGGCCAAGAGAGAAGCCCTGGGGGAGCAACGGTAATGCACTGGGTTGCTACACAAAAGGCGAGTAGTCTGAACCCACCAGCTGCTGCAGGAAGGAAAGAGCTGATGATCTGTGTCTGCGATAGTCCCACCTTGGAAGTCTCATGGAGCAGTTTGACTGTCCTGGGTTTGGTATATTTGGGAGGATGGTGGTCACTATTAGTGTTACCCACCACCACCTAACCACTTCTTACTCATAGTAATGACCCCACGTGGGTTTTCTAAGACTGCGAAATATTCAGGGGAAGCAGACTATTCATGTTTCTCCCTCAAAGCAACATCTTGCCAATTAGCCACCTAATGTAACACACTGAGCCCACAACACCTTTTGGTACGGTGACCAGAACTGGGACAGTCTAGGTTTTCTTTTTCTTTCTTTTTAAAAATCACTTTATTGGGAGCTCATATAACTCCTATCATATGTGTCAAGCACTTTTGCACATCTGCTGCCAGCATCATTCTCAAAGCATATTATTTCTACTTGAACCTTTGGTGTCAGCTCCTCATATCCCCCCCTCCCATCCTGCCCCCTCTCCCTCATGAACCCTTGATAATTTATAAATTATTATTTTATTAAGTCTTATAGTTTCTGACGTCTCCCTTCACCCACTTTTCTGTTGTCCATCTCTCAGGGAGGGGTTATATATAGTTCCTAGTGATCGGTTCCCCCTTTCTACCCCACCTTCCTTTCATCCTCCTGGTAACACCAATCTCAACACTGGTCCTGAAGGATTCGTTTGTCATGGATTCCCTGTGTTTCCAGTTCCTATCTGTACCAGTGTGCATCCTCTGTCTATCCAGATTTATAAGGTAGAAATGAGATCATAATAGTGGGGCAGGGAGGGGGGGACATTAAAGAACTAGAAGAAAGTTATATGTCTCATCATTGCCACACAGCACTCTGATTAGTTCATTTCCTCCCCATGACTCTTCTGTAAGGGGATATCCAGTTGCCTACAGATAGATTTTGGGTCCCCACTTCACACTCCCCCTCATTCACAATGATATGATTTTTTTGTTCTTTGATGCCTGATACCTGGTCCTATGGATACCTCATGATCACATAGGCTGGTGTGCTTATTTCACATGGGCTTTGTTGCTTCTCAGTTAGATGGCCACTTGTTTATCTTCAAGGCTTTAAGACCCCAGAAACTATATCTTTTGATAGCCAGGCACCATCAACTTTCTTCACCACATTTGCTTATGTACCCATTTTGTCTTCAGCGATCATGTTGGGAAGTTGAGCATCCTGGAATGCCATTTTAATAGAAACAAGTGTTCTTGCCTTGAGGGAGTACTTGAGTGGAGGCCCAATGTCATGTGCTACAGTTTAGGTTTTCTTAGTCCCACTCTTTAATCATGTTGTTGGGTGTTTAGATATATGCATGGGAAGTCACAGAGGGAAATAGTCATTTGTACAAAATAAAATAACTCAAAATAGATCCGAACTATAGTGGTGAAACACTCACTGGTATCTAAAAAATCAAGGGTTCGAATCTAGGAGAAAGACATAGCCATCTGTTCCTTGGAAGCTTACAGTCATGGGCACCCTGGGGGGCAGTGACAATGTGTCCTAAGAAGCTAGCGATGAGTTGAAAATTGTTCAATGACAACAGGTATTTTATTTTAATAGAACTCAAAAAACACAATGACTTGCTCGATAAAAGTCATTAAGTATTTTGAATAAGACAGACATTATTGCTGAGGAGTGGTAACTAAGCAACACAGGGAGAGTCTACCCTCCTAGAACTTACACTCTAATGAAAACAAAAAGCCAGGTATTTACATAGTGCTTAACCCACACAACACTTTATCCTAAGTTAATCTTATACATATTAATTCATTTCTTTTCATGAGAATTCTACAGCGTGTGTCCTATTATTTCCCAAGGTTATACAGCAAGCAGACTCCTTATAACCCAAGTATTTTAGCTCCAGGGTTTGATATAGAACCTGCCCTCCATTGCCTCTTCTATTCTGGGATGTGTCACAAACTTTTAGGTACTGGGCTGTAATCCAGAAAAAAGCACCGTCCTCCCTAACTTCACAATCTGGAGAGGGGAGACAAATAATAAACCTAATAATAATAATAATAATAATAATAATTGCAAAAGTTATTTGGCCTTGAATTACTAAAAAAGAGTAAAGAATAAAGGCAGCCTTAAAGAAGATCAGCTGTCATCTAGGAAAAACAAAAATGTCTCCGTAAAGAGGTTAGAGTCATGGATGGCACGGATGGTTAAACACTGAGTGACAAATTAAAAGGTTGGCTGGTGGAGTCCTTCCAGAGGTACATTGGAAGTAAAGGTTGGTGTGACGGTCATGTGCTTATGTTAATTTCATGATTGAGATGTAGGGGTGGAGTCTAGCCTGTTAATCTGGAGATAGCCATTGAGTAGCCAATGAGGCCTCCATGTGGGCATGCCTTTCTCCTGATACACCTGGGAAATCTCGTGATATTTTCTTATTGGAGATGAGAAGCTATCTTCCCAGTTGTTGGGAGTTAGTCTCAGAGACAACGAACTACGGACAAGACAAGATGGCAGTGGCAATGTCCAAGAAGCTAGAGGAGCCAGCAGAGAGACCACACGGCTTTGCCCTGATGGAGCCAGACCTCCGAAGCTGAAGCGGCCACATGGAGACCTCTGGCAGCGATGAGTTGCTCTAACCACCACTGGATGCTGTTGATGGACCCTGAGCCCTGGAAGCAAGGAGTCATGAGGGAACCCCTGCCGGCACCAGGACTCTGCACCCACTGATCTGTGACTTCGTGAGTCAGAAGGAAACTTTATAGACTGATATCGGGCATAGGGGTTAATATCAGACTTATGACTTTGTACTGGACTGGATTGGGATGCTTTCTTAATGTCCTATTTCTTTTATATATAAACCTTTTCCTTATATCCATATGCATGTCTATGAAATTTGTTCCTCTAGTCTACCCGGACAAACACAGCTGGCAATCTATCACCAAAGGATCAGAGGCATCAAAAAGCCAACAGAGCTCCGGACAACATACAGTCCCTGGGAATCAGCTGACAAGTGGTTTAAGATGACAAAATTGAAATGACAAAAGAAAACATTTGGAGCAGAAGGAACAGCAAGCAATAAGATGTGAGGAAAGGGCTAACTCGGCATATTTGTGGAATAAGTATAGCCAGAATGCTCCTTAGAGGCAAGGATGTAAAGACTTTGACTCACATACTCCAGACGTGTTTTCAAGAGCGACTGTCCCTGGAGAAGGAGAGTGTACTTAGAAGAGAGGAGGGGCAGGGGAGAAGAGGAAGACCAACACTGACATGGAGTGACTCCTGTCTGCAACAATGGAGTCAAACATAAGAACCATTATGAGGATGGCAGGAAACCTGAGAGTGTCCCCTTTGTTTTGCAAAGGGTCACTGTGAGGCAACACGGACATGAGGACACCGAATAGCAAGAAGCTGAGTGAGACTGAGAAGAACAGCGCAGGCTCAGAGGAAAGAGAAAGGCCAAGGCCAGACCATGGAGAACTTGACAAGCATGAGAAGGAATGAAAGTTCTATTTGCAGAGCAATTGAAAGCCACTGGAGGGTTTTAGACCTATAAAGACACAAGTTAATTTAGGTTTTTAAAAAGACTCTAGGTAAGAGAGAGAAGGAAAAACAGAAATCCTTAGTCCGTGACATTTGATGTTGGCCTTAATTTGCTCTTTAATTAATGTTCATTTTCTAATGTTTGCATCTTCTAAAATAAGCTTAAAAGTGGGTGGTTGTTATCATTCTACCCACATGCTTCCGGCATATGCTCATTAGCAGAAATGCTCCGTGATGGAACTTTAGAGCAATTGCTGTAAACCCCACAAAGGATTATAAACAGAACCAGTTCCAAAAGTGGAGGAGGGAAAAGTGAGGAGAGACAAATGACATCACATACAATAAGTGGACGGTCATTTCTGTCCTTAGGGAAGCATGGGAATCTGAAAGGTACCGCATCTTAGGCTAGAGTTCTTTTCTCCATTTTATTTTCTCTCCTTACCCTGAGATTTGGGAGAGCATTTGGGGCCCTCAACTGATGAACTGATGCTCACTGAATCTTTGCCAGAGTGATATTCCATAGGCTCAAGAAGCAAAAGCATGCAGACATTGGCCAATCAGAACAGACACTAGCTACAGTCGGGCAGCAGACGCCTGTTCAAGATGACATTACCCCCCACCCCCAACCCCAGTCACCGGAGCATGGAATGGTCTCAGGGGCCAGGGAAGGGGCCAGGAGGACCGTTGGTGGGGATGGCTTTTACCACAGTTGCTATTTAACACCTGATAGAGAAGTAATTCAATATTTTAACAACTGTTAGGGTTATCCTGATGTTTCAGTCTGCATTGCTCTCCCTTGGTAATTGAACAAAGAACATTCTGAACAGGGTGTGTCCAGCAGAAACAGGCAGGAGTTAGTTTCACATAGTTAGGTCAGTTCTCCCCTTCTGATACTTGAGCTGTTTACACAAAAGCCATCAAATGTATTGGCTGGAAATTTTCCCTCCCAGAGAGAGGACACAATACATTTTTGCTGGGGAAATTGACTGGGTCAAACAAACTCTGTTAGGAAAACCCCACCCACCTCATTCTGCTTAGCCCTGAACCAGGTTGTTGTCCTCAGGCCAACTCCAAGTTCCACTGCAACAGAGGGTAGTTTGCCAGCAAATGCTAGTTGGTTGGCCAAAAATTTAGTAAGAAAGGCATTGTATTGGGCATATTAAGTGTAGACCAATGAGAAATCCGCAGTGAAGAGCATGTTAGAAACATAATTCCTTCTCTCAAGGAAACTTCATCAGTATTCACACTCTCATTTAAAGAAATCAATAACAAAAATTCTGCTAAAACTGAAAGACATGATACATTAAATCCTTAAAATAGCATTTCATGTAGTCTTAGCTGATTCTTTATAACTCATAAATAGACATCTTCAAATGCAATGAAATACATAGAATGAAAGTTATCTCTTATTGTTATATAAGTCCTTAGTGTTTTGCTGGAAATGGGCCATACGTCTTTTCAATATTAAGTTCTAAGATTTCTTCAAAGATTCTTTTGCTCACAAAATATTGGTGGTATATTGTGCTAGCTCAGAAGAACAAGGACAGCTATTTACATGTGCCTAATTTCGGTGTTTTTATAACATTTTCTCAACTACTAATACTTTTACATAAAGCCTATTCTTTCTCTAAGGAAAAGTAATATAGTGAAAGCCAATTCTTTTTAAGAATCATGTGGAAAATTCTCCATTATGCAGTCATTTTTAGTATTCATTATGTTTTATGTAGATACAATTGTATTCACTTTTGTAAATTAGAGTTTAAAAGTTCATAATCACTAAAGTGAGTTTCTATAAAGATTGCAGTCACAAAATATATGTCCAGCACTTTTGTTTTTATTTAAATCATAATTGTTCCCTTTTAGCAATCAAGCCCAATTTTTAATTCAACTTAAAAATATACTTCCTAAATTAACAGCATAATGCAAATTTAAGAATGCATGCATGTTCAAAGAGCAGAGACCATTTTAGTATCTAAGTTTCTTGAATAATCAGTTTTTAAGTGTATAAGTTCCTCTATTTAAACAGACAATAATTGTGGCAGGGCAGCAAGAGCCTGGGGGCAATATCTGTAAGGTGATGCTCCAAAGTTAGGGAGTTTAGAGGAAAAGAGGACTATCTATCACATTTAAATTTAGCCTTACAACTACTTGACTACCGTAAGCAGGGTCCTCCAACTTTTTAAACGGGGACAGTTCACGGTCCCTCAGACTGTTGGAGGGTCGAACTATAGTTAAAAAAAAACAAACAAAAAAACTATGAACAAATTCACTATGGACCCGGGATGAGTCAGTTGCTAAGCAGGCAGCAGCAGCGGCAAAAACACCTGGCGGGCCAGATAAATGTCCTGTTCTAGCCGCATGTGGCCCGCTGGCCTTAGTTGGAGGAGCCCTGACTGTTTAAGTATAATTCGTGCAATTAAAAAAATAATAAAGTTGGCTATAGGCCTCATCCAAACAAACAATGCCATCTCTAGTTGCCGATGTATGTCATCAGGTAGATTTTCACAGAGCAATGCTGTTTGACAGAATGAAATGACCCCATAGGGTTTCCTTGGCTGTAATCTTTACGGAAGCAGGTCTCTGCCTTTTCTCCCTCAGCCCCAACTGTTGACCTTTTAGATGGTGTTCAAGGCTTAATCATAGCACGACCAAGGTCACTTTATTAAAAAAAGCTGGCCATAGAGTTGGTTTTAACTGATGGCAACTCTATCTGCATAGCAGAACTGCACTGTGAAGGCAGTCTAGGAGAGCCCTCTCCCATGACACGATGTGTAAACTCCAACTAGTAAACTTCCAGTAAGCAGTCAGACACATTTCACCACCAAGTCACAGAGGCTTCCTGGGTTTTCTTTACGCATGTGAAAATGAACAAAGATGTTTATCATACCTCATGATTTAGTATCTTCTTGCACCTCCCCAGGATTGAGCCACTGCCTACATTTTATGTGTATTTTGTTCTTTGTACACACATACATACACCATTCTAATTGAGGGGATGCCCAATTGTGAACAAATGGATTCTGGATCTCCATTCTGGACTTATCCTGAAATGGCAATGATTGTGGAGCTAATACAGTTATTTTTACCTACCATTATCCTTGAGAAGGGAAGCAACAGAGAGAAGGCAGAACTGAAAGGCAGTGAGAAACCTTTGACATGATTTGCCCAGTAAATCTACTCATTCTTCTAAGTTAGTTTTTCTTGGATTGTCTCCTGCTTACAATGAAATTTTTTCTGACATGTGTCTGTTTAAACCATTGCACATCTCTAACTAATGAAATGATTTTTTAGAAAATTATTGCCACTCACAAATTGTACGAAATGTTTTACAATTTTAATAGAAGAAATATTCAATGGTTTCGATGTGAACCTGAGGACCACAAGCACTCTGCCCAGAACTCTCAGAGGGCCAGTCAGTTCTGTCTTCTCCTATTGCTCTCTTCCTGTTAACCCAAACTTGTTCATCTGTGAACATGGCAAACGCTTGCTCATAAAATCATTAATGGATTTCAGTACCAAAAAAAATTGTTACTATGATACAGAACAATCTTCCCATATCAGCTAGTACTTGTAATTCTTAAGCATTATTTTTACTTTTGATCTCAAAAATCACACACCATAGTGATTATTGTTAGACATTCTTTGATCTGTTTGAACTTCTCTTCACCATTGCCACCTTCATTCATATCTTAGTCTGTGTAAACTTTTTCCAGTTTCTTCCTCTCTTCTACTTCCAAACCTGCAAGGTGTTTGACATAAACGTGTTTGTGTGTGAATATGTGTGTGTGTTTCCACTAACTGTGTATGTAATACATAGCTGTTGAAATTTTGTATACATAAATTTGTACCCCGTGTATCTGGAACCAATTTAATTGTCTTTTAAATATTTTATATTCCAGCATTCATTGGGAGAGCAGAATGCCAGATTTAAAGCAATCATCAAATCACCCTCAGTTTACATTTATTTAGTGTTTTTTATGAGCCAGTCTCTTTCTAATGGGCTTCATAAATGACCTGTAAAATCATTCTAATAGCAGTTGCATTCTTGTTGCGGCAACAAAATGAAGCACTGCCTTCTCCGACACTATCCTCTCAATTGTTGCTATGTTTGAGACCACGCCTGCAGCCCTGGAGCAGACCGTCAGTCTTTCTCTGTTTCACTGACCCTCTATTTTACCATGCACGATGTCTTTTTCCAGTCACTGGTCTTTCCTAACAACAAAGTGCAAAAGATAAGTTTCACTATCCTGACTTCTACAGAGCATTCTTACTTCCTCCAAAAAGGATGTGTTTGTTCTTCTGGCTGTCTGTGACCCTTTCAATATTCCTTGCCAACACCATCATTAAAATACTTCAATTTTTTTGCGGTCTTCCTTTTTCATTGTTCAGTTTTCTTATGCAAATAAAGACATTGAAAATACCATGGTGAGACGATGAGATTTTATGTCATTATGTACCTGTGTGGAGGTAGGGGTGGAGTCCACTTATCAATAAGGTTGAAGCTTAGTGATACTTCCTTGGGCATGCGACTTTTTAGCAGAGGGTTTGAGTCCTCCCTCTTGGTCTTTACCTTCCTGCTTCACTAGGTCCTGTGTCTCAGGTTTGGGACCAGCAGCCCATGTAGCCTGTCAAGCCTGGGCCTGCTAAGCCTGGGAGTTACCATTTTCCCATGGGCCTTGTATCTGCACATTTCTGGACCTCCTGGCTTTTGATCCCCCAACTTTCCCCTTCACCTTTGGCAGCTGTGTGAGCCTGGGTTTCTGGTTATAATTGGATTGGCTGGGCCACTGTCTTGGTATAAAAATCTTTCTTGATCTAAATTCCTTTCATATATCTATATCTATATATATCCCTGGCTTTTTTATTAAAAAAATTCAGCCTAATATATATGGCATGGATCAAGAGTGCCTTAGTCCTCAAAATGACATATTTGTGCTTTAACATTTTTTAAAAGTCTGTGTAGCAGAATTGCCAGGGCAATTGTCCATCCTTTTATTTCTTGACTGTTGCTTCCATAAGCACTGATTGTAAATCCAAGTAAAACAAAATCCTGACAACTTCAATATTTTCTGCTACTGTAGTGATGTTGTTTATTGGTACAGTTGAGAGGATTTCTGTGTTCTTTACATTGAGCTGCAAACCACAATGAAGACTGTAATCTTTGATCTTCATTAGTAAGTGCTTCAAGCTCTCCTCGCTGTCGACAAGCAAGGTTGTGTTATCGGCACATCACAGGTTGTCAAGAAATCTTTCTCCAATCTTAACACCACATACTGCTTCATATAGTCTAGCATCTCAGATTATTCACTCGTCATGCAGAATAAATAAGTGTGGTAAAAGGATACAACCCAGATGCCCATCTTTTCTCATTTTACACCACACAATATTCTCTTGTTCTATTTGAACCACGGCCTCTTGTTTTATGTACAGGTATCTCATGAACACAATTACATGTCCTGGAATTCGTATGATTTGTAATACTGTCCATTATATGCTATGATCACATAGTCTATGCTTTGATAATGAATCACAAGAAGCATCTTTCTGATGTTATTTCCTTTCAGCTAAGTTCCATCCGACATTGACAATATCTATTGCTTCATGTTCTTTTCTGAATCTAGTTTGAATTTCTGGACGTTCTGTCAATATACCATCCTGAATGTTTTTTAACAATATTTCAACGTATTTCCACCTGTCTGCAATATTAGGCTATTCTATTGATTTTTGCTGATAATATCATGCTATTCGATAACATCTTCATTTTCTTAGGTCACACTTCTCTGTAATGGGCACAAATATGGATCTCTTTTCATCATTGGTAGCTAACTATCTTTGCAATGTCTCGGTACATGCGAGCGAGCACGTCAGCATTAAATTCACTTGCTGAAACATATAAAATTGATATTTTGTCAATTTCTGCAGCCTATAATCAAGAACAGAAAGTGTTAAGGACGCCAAGTCCCACTGAAGGCATTAGCCAAAAGTAAAGCCCCAGGAATTGTTTCCACAGAACCTTTCAAGATTGCAAATGGAGGCTGGAGCTTTTTCTTCCGTTCTTTTAGCATAAGAAGTGTCAAGTCTTTTCTTTTCATTTTCTAACTTTCAAAATCTTATCTGACATCCTCTTTTTTCCCCTTTCATATCTTTCTAATGAACTTTTGCTTTTCTTCATATATGATTCCTGGATATCATCATGTTACTCGTCTGATCTTTGTCCATTAATATTCGGTACTTCAACTCAATTTTTGGTCTGGTTATGAAATTTAGGTAGGATAGATTCAAGGTCAAACTTTTTCTATTCTTGTGGGCTTGCTCTAATTTTCTTCAGCTTCAATTTGAACTTGCATATGAGCAACTGACAGTTTACTCTGAAGTCAACCTCTGACCTTATTTTCACGGAAGATAGTGAGTTACTCCATTGTCTTTTTGCATAGTCCATTTGATTCTCGTGTTTCTCATCCAATGAGATCTAGGTATGCATATGTTCGCTCATGTTATTGAAAAAATATGTAACGTGTTTGTTATTGAAAAATATATTTTAAATGACTAACCCATTAGTCTTGCAAAATACCATCATTTAATCTTCTTCATATTTTCAATCACTGAAGTTGTATATTTTATAATTTCTTCTTCTTCTACTCTATTTCCAATATTAGCATCTTAAGCACCTACAATTATCAATATATCTTAGTTGTGTGTTTGGTGGCTTACTGACAATCTCAAAACTCAACAACTCACTACTCGCTAGTCTATTCCAACCCCATTTAGGGTTTTCAAGGCTGTGAAACTGTACAGAAGTAGATAGCTAGAACTTACTCCCTCAGAACAGTTGATGGGTTTGAACCGCTGTTCTTGTGGTCAATCCAGCTTACCTGGCAGCGTAACCAGGGCTCCTCTAATAACAATAGGAAGTAGATATTACTAGGATGATGATTTTACAGATAAGAAAACAGAGGCACAGAAGTCATGGTCACCCGTTTGTAGGGACAGAAATGAGATTCAAGTGAAATCACTCTGACTCAGAGCTTATGTTCATAAATATAATGCACTAGCATCTTTAGAAGTGCCATGAAGACATCATCCAGCAATGAACAATTATATTTGTGTATATGGTTTTGCAGTATATAAATGACTTTCATATGAAAATAACCTGGTAAATTAATGGTTAGTTTTTTTATTATTCCTATTTTACAAATGCAGAAACAAACTCAAAGATTAATGGGCATATTTACCCGAAGTCATTAAACTAATGAGTGGTGAACCCACATCTCCTTCCATGCAACGGAAATTTAGATCAGAAAATTGCTTTTCCATGGGTTCTTTCTAACAAATAAATGTTGAAATTTCGATGAAATAGCTGGTCAAAATCATACTCCATAGCTTTATGGCATTAAACAGCATCCTCTGAGCTATCTAGGACACATCAGCATTAATGATAAAATAATATAATTTATTTGATTTTTGCTCTTCAATTTGATATCCAGACCACTGCAGAAACCACTGCATTCTTCCTTAAACCTACTTTGATTTTCAATCTCCTTGTCCTTGAGTCTGACTCCACACTGAATGAAGTGATGATGAGGAGTTTGCAGCACAGTCCAGAGGTCAAGACAGAATGTGGATCCCACCAATTCCTCAATTAACCTCTACAATCCTTTTTTCAGGTAACTTCTCAGAAGTGAAGCCAGTCCTGACTGCTTTTTACCTGGAAAAGCAAATGTCTCACTCGCTTTACATGATTGTTGACTCACTACAGATTGATGGCCCCCACCCTTTGTAACAAACAAAACAAATTAACCCTGATTCTTACCACTTTTATAAAATATAAAATATCACGAGAATTTTTAAATTCAGGCATTAGAGAAAAATGAGGATTTTTAAGCATATGCTTACAATTGGCTATTACTAGAGAATTGATTGAATCATGAAGCACCATTTAATTTCACACAGCTTTCTTCTTATTTCATATAGTTGATTAACCTCTCCAGATAGAAACCTATAACAGTATCCAAAATGAATTTTTATTAGTTAATATTTTAAAAGCCCTACTATTGTTGTCACCAAAACCATTTCCAAACTATTCTTATAATGCTTTTACAAACCCACTGACATCAAGTTCATTATGACTCTTAGTGACCCTGCATAACATTTACTAAAGCTGTAATTTCTTTATGGGAACAGATAGTCTTACTGTTAGCTGTCCAAAATTAGCCAAGAATTCCTTTATCCCAGTTATATTAGGGATCAAAGCCTTTTGGAATAGCTAACTTTTACAAATGGACTCTAAGTTCTGTGGGCATATGGATCAGGAGGAGCCACATGGAAACCCCTGCCAGCGCTGAGTTGCTTCCACTGCCTCTGGATCCACAAGACTTTCCACCTACTGACCTGTGATCTTCCTGCATGGGGTCATTGCAAGTGTTTCGTGAGTCTGAAGAGGAATGTATTGAGTGGTATTGGGCATATGGGCTAATATCAGATTTAGGGACTTAAACTGGACAATTCTGGGATGTTTTCTTAAGCTACAATTACTCTAGATGAAGCTCTTTCTTGTACACATATGAGTGTCTATGAATTTGTTTCTCTAGTCAACCCTAACTAAATCAGTATAGTACCTGGGGAGTGAGGTACTAGAGAAGCAAATCATGAAGATAAAGAATGGATGCTTGCTCAACCGCTACGTCATGGTAATTTTTCTTCTTTGGCTGGCATTAGGTCTGATATGGTCTTGCAGTTTACTGGGTTGTTTTCTGGGGGGAAATGTGGGAATTTAAAGTTTTGATTCCTAGAAATTGTCTTTGGTTAATCCTGTCTGAAAGAGTGAAAGTAATTGTGAGAAATGTGAATCATGAGCTTACATAGCAAAATCACCTCTTGAACTTCTCTGAGACCATGCTGCTTTGTGAAAATGCTTAACTGAGGTCACAATGAATGGCAGAAGGTCCTGCCCTGACTTGAGGCAATACACTCAAAGGCTTAAAGCCATATGGAATAAGTTTAGATAAGGATAAAATTTGATTATTCTAAGATTGAGCATAGGATCTGGCCTTACTAGGTGTATACTGCTTTCTTCTGCCTATTGTTTTTGATAGGAATGGATATTGGGAAGTAAAAAGAGAGAGTGTGTAACACAACTTGCCTTCAGCCATTAAATTGGCATTTAAATGGGTTAGGACACGCCTGTAAAGAAAGTTCTACAACAATGGTCCCCAACTTTCCTATTGCTGCAACCCTTTAATACAGTTCCTCATGTCATGATGAACACCCTCCCCCAACCATAAAATTGTTTTCATTGCTGCTTCACTGTTGTAATTTTGCTACTGTTATGAATCAGGCAACTTCTGGGAAAGAGTCTTTCAACACCCACAGGGTTTACCACCCACAGGTTGAGAACCACTGTTCTAAAAGGATAAGTCTATCCAAGTTACCCAGTAACTTGAGTGCTCAGGACATTCTAAGATGAAGAGACTTGCCTACAGGACTGTTGACAGATTGAAGAATAAAGGAACATTTTGAATTTTTTGAATTTTGAACTAGTGGTTTGTGCTTGAGACTGGAAAAATTTGGAACATGGAAGGAACTCTCTACTCGTAGACTGCACTGTTAAAGTAGCTTGTGGACAGGCTGAAATACAAGTGACTACCTGAATCCACTTGTTGAGTAGAAGTGAGGGAAATGCAACGATAGTGAAATGGGTTGAGTCTGGCCACTGACACCCATGGACCTAGTTCACAGGGATTAGAGGAGAAATAGGAGAGTAAGTTGACAAGTCAGAAGTTCATGACCTAGCACAAAGGGGTTACCGTTGTTGTGAATTTGTGATGGAGGCCATGGTCTAAAAGCAAGATAGCCAATGGGCACCCTGTGACTTGACCAGACCTGACCAAATGAAGAGAAGATTTTTGAACCTGTGAACTGATGCATACTGCTGCTGACTATGTGGATAGCCTGTCCTGATTTGACTTTGCTTATGGATGCAGGCTTCACAAGGGTTCAACTGGAATGAAGATTCTTCACATCAAAGAATATAATTGTCTCCTAAGAACACTGGTTTGATGTAAGTGGGCAGTACAGAAACTGGATATGCAAAATTGGGCAGATAAAGGCATGAAGTGACTGGCTTGTAAACTTTCCTAAGTCGGGGAATATGTTCATAGGATTATGGTATAGGTGTTCACATAAATATAGAATATGTTTGTTTTGTTCACTTACAGAATGATATGTTTAAATGAGGGTGGCACATTTGTGTGTTGTATGCATTTTAGTTTTATCCTGTTAAGTACAGATATGATTTTATAATTGTTTATTTCAAAATTATATAGGGCTAAAGATTTGTGTGAAAGTGTCAAGTTGACAAGGGGTGGTCTGTGATAGTTACATGATCTGATGTTAACCTGAGACTTTTAAGGGTGAAGGGATTAAGATGAGCCTGTCAATTAGGTCGCAGTTTAATGACCCCATTTGAAGGTGCTACAGAGAGAAAGAGATCACTGAGGGCCAGACCCACTCTCTAGGCTGCACGTTCCTGTTGACAAGCCACATGGAGCTACAATGATGAAGCCAGAGCCTTGGAACTGAAGGAGCCTCATGGAGAGCCCTGCCAGGGCTGAGATTCTTCCACAACCCCTGGAACCACAAGAATTTCCACCCACTGGCCTGTGATATCCCTGCATTCAGCATCATTGCATGTACTGTGTGAGTCTGAAAAAGATTTTATAGACTGGTATTTGGACTAATATCAGACTTATAGATTTGAACTGGATGCAGCTGTGATGTGTTCTTAATATACAATTACTTTCTGATATAAAATTTTCTATTACACACAGATGAGTCTCTCTGAGTTTGTTTCTCTAGTCTACTCAGACTAAGACAGCATGTCCTATAAACTCTATGATGCCAGTTAGTTTCTAACATCATTAGTCAATTATCAGTAATTAACCAACACCCCAACCCCGTTCCCCTCTTAAGCTCACCCATCTTTTACTTAATTTGTGGAGCAGGCAGTCTAAGTTTGATATAGTCATTAGACTATAAGTAGATATAATGAACAATGTGCAAAGCACTTGTCAGACATTAATTGACAAGCTAAATTTGGATAAATGTACTGTAACCTGGCACACTACTTTTCTTTTTTGTCAACTCTACAACAAACTGCATTTCCTTCTCCAAACAAGATGCCAAACATCCTTCATTAATTCGACTGGCTAATATCTTTCTGACAAGAAAACAAACGTGGTATTAAGCACAGTACTCATCAGTTAGTTAAAGTGAAAGGAGTCACTTGGTCTCATCTCCATCAAAATTGATAGCATCTGTTAGGCATCCTCTAACATTTAAATGATACTTAGCAGATCCAGGTTTGTCAGGTGTATTTTGCAGCTATCAAAATGCAGTTCTGCTTAGGAACTGGATTTTTTCACAGTACCATGCAGATTTTTCTGACTAATTCAAATGCCAAATGCTCTAAGTTTGAGATACTAGGCAAAAACTTTGCAAGATTTTGAGACTATGTTAGCCCTACGCGGAAGCCTTGTAGTGGCCCATGCCTATTCTAAAAAGCGGTGTATTCTCTGGGTGAGTTAAAGTGGAAATTGGGCTTTCAAAACAGAATGGCATTTAGTCTCTCTCCCATTAATGGGTTTCTGATTCAAAATTGCATCCTGAAATGAATTGTGAAACAGTTCTTACTACAACAAAAACAAAACCATCTGCCATTGAGTTGATTTCAAGAATTAGTGGCCCTTCTTCTGGGCCACTTTCATGGGACTCAAACCTCTAGTCTTCTGGTTACCAGCCAATCCCATTAAGGGAACTTAGCAAAACTTCCTCTTGGATTTCCTCAATTCTCTCTGTATATTAAGCCAACTTTTCAGCACTAGACTTCTTAGACTTTATTATCTGAAGCCCTATAGGAAAGCCACCCTTGAGTTAGGGTTTAATATCACACCCTCAGTCTTCAAGGAGGACTGATCCAAGAGACATTCACTTGAACTATGTTTCTGTGAAACAACATTGGAATTGAAGACATATTATAAAAAATTCCTATTATATGGATCCACATTTTTAAAATTCTCTTTGAATTTACATCTTGAAATCAGTTTCTCACCACAGACTAATACATACGTTTCCTTTTGGTTGGGATGATAAAGGTTATGTAATTTCACTTTGCCTCAGCTGCCAAACATTCTAAGTCAGTTCAAGTCAGTGACCAACTAACGAATCCACTCATATAAGACACACAGTAATATATCATCTCTGTTGCTCTTTACATCTCCATTACATTTGCCTCATGACGTGATCAGAATCCATTTTATAAAGGAATTTACAACATTTGGGATTTAGGATGACACAATCTTGAAAACCAAAATACTTCTCTTTATACAAGGAAGCTTCCAAAAGATCATGGAAAACAATGGAATTTGTCCATGAGTGTCTTGAAATCTCCTGACATACAAACTTGTTATTTTTCCCTTTAAACACACACACACACACACAAATGCAGTTCAGAAGAACCTTCACAGGAATACAAGTAATAGTCTTCCTTGAAAGTACAATATCAGTGAAAGAACAAAAATTATCACACTGGTTTATTATAATAGCTAAGTAACAGTGATAATACTCAGCATGCCACCTTTTTTTATAATCTACATTTTGAGTCTTGGTTGTTCCCAGAAGTATACAAAATCAAAAAGAAACTGGAGATAAATTCACGCCATTTGCTCTCTTCTGCAGAGCATTAATAGCTTTTAGAATTGAAATTGTTTTATTAATTTGATTAGGTTGAAGGAAAAGGAAAATCCAAGACTCTTATGAATAATTCAGCTTTCTGTCAGATCCTAGAAAGTCCTATTTTAGTACTATTATACCTCAAAAATGCCCTCACAGTAGGCCATACATTTAATTTTCAATAACATTGATTTATAGTTTTATAAAGAAAAATAATAAATATAATGAATTACCTCCATATTTTCTGATCTCAGTCACTTTAAAATAACTGCTGTAGTTTTACATTTCCAGGGTGAAATATTAAATGCATAAATCAAAACAAAATTATTTTTCATCTAGAGAAAGAGACTGGTTCCTGAGACTGACAAATTCATTTTATTTTAAAATTAATGTTTTAAGGGGGGAGGGGGTATATCCATTGAGCTTCCACTAGCTTTTCAAAGGAAAGGGAGCTTGTATTGTGTTTTGCCTGTGAGTCTTCCATAAGCGCTGTGTGTTAAAAATTATTAAGGTTGCTACAACTTGCCACTTATCTGGAGCCAAATTACTTGTCCTTACATGAGTCACTTCCCTTTGCCACTTCCTTTCTCAAGGCAATCCCTTGTCCCACAAATGTTTTACCTTCAGTTGCCACCTCGAGATAAGCTTCTCCCACAATATACTGCTTGAATGCCATCAGATTGGCTGTTTCTGTCATGCAAATATTCTCTTACAGCTACAAGGAAGTCATCCTGCAATGAGAGGAACATTGCCAAACAGGAACAATTCAAGAGTAATACAGACTTTTAAACAGTTAGAAACAGATGCATTCATTTTTACATTTTGTCAACTTCATACCCTAAGTTTCATGGAGAACAAAAAACTGTATTTTGCATCCATGATTAAAAAGACTAAATCTAATTATAAACATTCATTTTCACATTTAACTATCTCTCAGCTTTTTTTGAGTCTTCAGTACTCAACCACAGAAATTTTCAGAAGGAGGGATGAAGGCTGAATACTAAAAAAAAAAAGAAAGAAAAATGCTAAGTCCTGATACAAGAGGCTAACTGTGCTTCAAGGGCAAGAACAGAATTGAGCCACTTAGTGATCGTGATGCTTTAAGCCTGGAAACAAGCATAAGCCCATAAGTACTATCTTTATGTATTGTTCTGTTTACATGCTAAATCTCCATCAGTTTTTATTTGTTTGGTTTAGTTTTTCTAGTTTATTATCTTAAGGGCTTATACGCATCCCTGAACTGTCATAAGCATTTTCTGATCCACCATATATACATCTTCCTCATTAATTACAAATCCAAATAAATCTATAGACAAATAGTCTAATTAAAAGGAATTCTGTTGTTGTGTGACTAAGTCAAATGAGCTTTTCTTGGAAGAGAATTCATGTGAAGAAGACACAGAAGCAGCCCTTCTTTCTTTTGTTTTTTTAAGCTTTGTACTAACTTGGTATTGTTTTAAAGTGGGTGTTTCCTGGAGGAATCTCAGACAGAAGAAGGAGAATCTCTGGAGTCCTGAAATAACTGTCTGGCAAAGATCTGTACGCGCTTCTCTAAAAATAACAATGGACTGTGGACTTCATAAACATTTTTAGAAATTAAATAGCTGCTAAGTTGTTCCATATGGACGCAAATTCACAGAGTCCAACATGTTATTCATTGCGATCATCATAAAGCATATACAAAAGGAAGAGGCAGAGCCATTCACAAAGTCATTCACTAGAAGCAGAGGAAACAGATGATCTGCAGACATGTTTCTTAAGAGTAAAATGCAAAAGGACTCTGAGAAGGACCACATGATACTTTGTCTCAACACTTCCCAGGGCTTCTTAGGGTTACACAACAATTGAAGATGGCTATATTGTAGTTGTTGCTTATTAAATATGGGCAATACAATTGCTAGAATTTTGAATAATCATGATAAATGTTAAACTAAAAAGGAATTGTTTTCTGACCAAAAGAATAAAGAAAACCACACTTTCTGCCAGAGAGTTGATTCCAACTCAACTCCATCTCAAATCACCTGCCTGTCTGCTAGCGGCCGCCGGAGGGCTATCTATCCTGTAACAACAGGAGGGATCCTTGACTAAAAGCACACCAGAAAGCCCATGGGAGTCAAGTTGATTCGGACTCATAGGACAAAGGAGAGTTGCTTCTTACAACTTCCGACACTGTGCAGCTTCATGAGAGCAAGTGGTCTTAGTTTGCTCCCAGAGAGTGACTGGGAGTGGGAACTGCCCACCTTGAAGTTCACAGCCCAGCAAGTAACCCATTGTGCCATGCAGATGCCGGACTGAACGGATAGAACCTCATAAATATTCTTCCATAATACATCTAAAACATGGAGAGATGAAGAGCTTTTCAAAATGGTGACTTATTGGTCATATGGTTACAAAGACATAGTTAATGTTCAAAATGACACATTTGTACTTTTCCTCAAAATTCTCAGTACTGTTCATCTCTGTCTAGTTTTGCTATTTGTGTATGTGTATATTTCATCATATAAGAGACTGAAAAAGGCATTAAACCAAACCAACAACAAATCTCCTATTCATTAATCTGTTTGTCTCTGACTCAAAGTTTCTGCATTAGTTCACCCACACCAAGGTTCTATGTAGCCCAGAGTTGTGCTAATAGATTGGGGACATTAGTTTTCTTTGGTTAAAACACACACACACATACACACATACTCACACACTTCAAAGTATTTTCCCTACATTCACACTCCTGAGGTTCCCTTTTTGATCTTTCATCTGCTGCTGTTGTATAAATTCCAGAGCCCAGGGATCCTTACCTCCCCTCCAACAATCACAAACACATGGCTATTATTTAACCTCCAGAACTTCATTTTCATATTTTACTACTTAAAGTTTTGAATGAACCTGTCACAAGAAATGACATTCAAAGAAAATGTAGTCTCAAATATATCTTCAAGGACTAAATTTATGCAGAGTTTTATAATTCAAATGAAGTTGATTCTTCTAAATAAAAGGGGGGTTTTATTTCTGGGAATTGTTGCCATAGAAAAAAAGTGATAGGAGAATCTATAGGAAAGAAATTTAGGATGTCTGGTGCAGCTGATTACATTCGTGCTGAGAAAATGCACTACAGCTGTGATAATATTACCTATAAGATTGATATAGCATGTTTGTTCCTGGATACCAAAGAATGATAGGAAAATATGTCTGAGGAGAGAGGATAAGATAAATATGTAAATCCTGGTTAAAAATTAAACTGCTCAGAATTAAAATGTTTTATGCATTAGTGGATGGATGTTTCTTTCCATAACTGAGAGCTTACAATTTAATAATATTTTTAATCTGATAGTATGGAAATTCAATGATGAGACTTTGGTATCGGGCCGATGTGTTGAGACAAATTTTCAACATTTAATATTCAATTAAAGATCTATTTTATAAGTAGGTAATGGAAGATGTTCATTGGTCGTGCCCAATTTTAAAATAGCATTTCCTATCCTAAAACAAGTCATCACTACCTGAGGGTACCTGAAACTCTATCATTAAAGATTTATTCTACATAAATAATTGTTGAGTTAATTTCAAGTCTTAATGACCCCATAAGATGTGTCAGGGTCAGTTAGCAGGCATCAAAGAAAAGAAATCATATATGGCATGTCCACCTTCCTGATATGACTGCTGAAGATAAAAGTGTGCATAAGCAAATGTGATGAAGAAAGTTGATGGTGCCCGGTTATCAAAAAATATAGTGTAAGGGGTCTTAAAGGCTTGAAGGTAAACAAGGGGTCATCTTGCTAAGAAGCAACAAAGCCCACATGGGAGAAGCACACCAGCCTGTGAGACCATGATGCATCAAAGGGATCAGGCATCAAAGAACTAAAAATTATATCATTATAAATGAGGGGAAATACAGATTGAGGACCCAAGTCCATCTGCAGGGGAAGCAACATCCCATTACAGAAGGGTTGCGTAAAGGAGATGAGCCAGCCAGGGTGCAGTTTAGCAACAATGAAATATGCACTTTCCTCTAGTTCTTAAATTATTCCTCCCTCCCACTATCATGATCTGAATTCTACCTTACAAATCTAGTTATACCAGAGGATGTACACTAGTACAGATAGGAACTGGAAACATGCAGAATCCAAGACAAATGACCCCTTTAGGATCAGTGGGAGACTAGCACTACCGGGAGGATGGAGGAAAGGTGGAGTAGAAAGGGGGAACCAATTATTAGGATCTACATATAACCTCCTCCTTGGGGTAAGAACAACAGGGAAGTAGGCAAAGGGAGACTTTGGACAATGGACAAATATGACAAAATTATGACAGGATAATAATAATTTATAAATTATCAAGGATTCATGAAGGATGGGGGTGGAAAAATGAGTTAATACCAAAAAAATGAGAAGCTTAAGTAGAAAGAAAATGTTTTGAGAATAATGATGGCATCAAATGGACAGATGTGCATACAAATGAATGGATTCTGATAAGAATTGTATGAGCCAGCAGTAAAATGATTTTTTGGAGGGGGGCATCACTGCCTTCTGGTGGGAGTGGGAGCTACCCAGCCTTGCTCCCAGAGAGCTGCTGCTGGATTTGAACAGCCTAGCCAATGGGCCGCAATCCCGCACTCAACCACTACACCACTGGGGCTCAGCCCCAGTAAAATGATTTAAAAAAAAATTAAATGTATTGCTTACCATTTAAGTGGGATTGAAAATATATAAACAAAATTTTTTCTTCTAATTGGAATATGAACATTGGTTTTTCATGCTTATCTTCAGACTTCCCCCCTCCCCCAAAAAAAGATGTGTCAGGGTCAACAGTAACCCATAGGGTTTTCAATGGCTCATTGTTTTTCATTGTTTTCTTTTTGCAATTGCATTACGAGGCCTTACTTCTGAGGTGCCCCTGGCTGGGCTCCAACTTCTAGCCTCTCCATAGCAAGTTAGCTATTTGTGCCAACAAGGATTGCTACTTTACCTAGAAAACCTAGTAAACATGGTTACTTGTTTTAGAGACAGTGATACAGAACTTAAACAAGTTCTTCTCCTCCAGATGTTGTTCTTATGTGCAGCCCAGTCGGTTTAACTCGGAGCAGCCCTACATCCAGCAGAATACCACTCATTCCTGCGCCATCCTCATGACTATTCCGACACCCGAGCCCATGGCTATAGCCACTATATCAATTCATCTCCTTGAGGGCCTTCATCATTGTGGTGCCCCTCCACATTCCCACGCATGCTGCCATTCTCCAGGGATGGGTCTCTCCCAATAACATGTCCAAAGTACCTGAGATGATGGTACTCCAAGAAGCTCCAAGAAGCATTCTGGTTGTATTTCTGCCAATACAGATGTGTTTGGTTTTTTGGCAGTCACTTGTACTGTCAATATCTTTAGCCAGCACCGTAGTTCAGATGCAACATTTTTTCTCCAGTCTTTCTTAATCAATGTTCAGCTTTCATATTCATATGAGGTGATTGAAAATAGAGGGCTTGGGTCAGGCACACCTTAGTCCTCAAAGCAACATCCCTGATTTTCAACATTTTTTAAGAGGTCTTGTGCTGCAAATTTACCCAATGCAATGCATCATTGATTCTCTTTGCTGATTCCACGATCTTGATTGTTGATCCAAGCAAGCTGAAATCCTTGACAATTTCCATTCTTTTTTTTTTTTTGGTGGGGGCGGGCATCACTGCCCTCTGGTGGTCATGGGTCCATTCTTTTTTTTTTCAATCATTTTATTGGGAGCTCCTGTAACTCCTCACAATCCATACATACACCCATTGTGTCAAGCACATTTGGACATTTGTTGGCATTCTCATTCTCAAAACATTTCCTTTCTACTTCAGCCCTTGATATTAGCTCATTTCCCCCTCCATCTCTGCCCCCTCTCAGTTATGAAGCCCTGATAATTTATAAATAATTATTATTTTTTCATGCCTTACACTGTCTGATGTCTCCCTTCACCCACTTTTCTGTTGTCTGTCCCCCAAGGAGGAGATTATATATAGATTCTTATGATCTGTTCCCCTTTCTACCTCCATCTCCCCTCCCCCTTCTGGTGTCCCTACTCCCATTATTGATTTGGATGGGTTTGTATGTCCTGGATTCTCAGTGTTTCCAGTTCTTATCTGTACCAGTGTACATCCTCTGATCTAGCCAGATTTATAAGGCAGAATTGGAACCATGATAGTGGGAGGGGGTCTGACCCAAGCATTTAAGAACTAGAGGAAAGTTGCATGTTTCATCATTGCTACACTGTACCCTGACTGGTTCCTCTCCTCCCTGTGACCCTTCTGCAAGGGGATGTCCAGTTGCCTACAGATGAACTTTGAGTCCCCAATCCACAGTCCCCCTCATTCAAAATGATATGACTTTTTTATTCCTTGATGTCTGATACTTGATCCCATCGACACCTCATGATCATACAGCTGTTTTAGTTCTTCCATGTGGGCTTTGTTGCTACTTAGCTAAATGGCTGCTTCAAGTCTTCAAGTCTTTAAGGTACCAGATGCTATATCTTTTGATAGTTGGGCACCATCACCTTTCTTCACCACATTTGCTTATGCACCTGCTTTGTCTTCAGCTATTTTGTTGGGAAGGTGAGCATCCTGGAATGCCAGCTTAATAGAACACAGTGTTCTTGCATAACGTGAGTGAATTCCCATGTATTGCCTATTAAAATAAATTTTGCACTTTAAAAAAAAGAAGGAAAGTTGTAGCAGTCTCTTGGAAGTTCTAATTAAGATTCAAATCCTTCTGGACAAAGAAGTATTTTTTGATAGCCAGCTGGAAATGAGATAGAAGCTGAAGACCAAGGTGTTCCTTCCATAGCAGTCATGTTAGTCCCTTTACAAAGTTTGCCCAGCCAAAATGATTCTTCACAACAACACTGACTAAACATGGGATTGTGGACGCTATAAACAGCTCAATTTTGAATGTGAAACAAGGAATTTGTACAGGTAAGAAGAAAAAGATGAAAGATTACTGAAAGGAGAGCTAAGAAAGAAAACATGAGCATCACCAGTTCAACTCCACTACCTGTAACTGGCGCCATCAGTGACTTTCTTGCGTATATAAAATCTGTGAATGCATCTTCCTTTATTCTGTCATAAAAATAACAAGTGTCCACCACGGGAAAGAGACTGTTTATGTCTCCACAGGAGAGAGCATCAAACAGACAGAGACAGAGAGAGAAGTCCTCATTCCAGTGCACCAAGTCTCAAGGGCGACGTCCCTGTGTGGAGCAGAGGGGACTGCAGAACTAGCTCCAGTTCAGAGACATGAGGTCTCCTAGCTAGATGACAGTGATATAGGTCAACACTGAAGATACAGTTCAAGGAGATCGGCCAGCATGATCAGCCCACATGGGGGCAAACCAAGAGGGGAGTCACAGACCAGCAACAGGAACAAACACACCAAGTCCCTGAGGAATCTCAATAGCATATACCTGACTGGAAGAGGTTAACACTTGGCACATCATCTGGGCTGGTTGGGGAATATTCACAAGATGGGGGCACATGGGGGTGGAGCACTAGATCTTGACTGCTGAGAAAGCAATGTGATCTTGCAGAAGGTGTGCCTCTCAGACATGAATGCTGAGGATTAAAGGGAAAAAGTGTTGTGTGATGATCCTGGGAGATAGATCCCCGAAAGAAAAGAGGGACTGGTGGATTTTATCAGGGCCTGCTTGCTATTTAACAGAGGGATACACATATACTCAGGATCAGGACAAGAGTTATACATGGAACTATTAGTATAGGCTCATTCCCCCCCACCTCTTCTTTCTCTTTTGCTATCTATTTCAGATAGACAGGATAATCAATCCCTAGGAGATCAGCCCACAAAGAGAGAGAGAGAGAGAGAGAGAGAGAGAGAGAGAGAGAGAGAGAGAACAGGAAGTAGACAGACTTTAGGCCTCTAATTTCCTCTTACCTCAGTACAAGAATGACTTGTTCTAATAATGTGACACTGTATAATACCTTCCCAATAAGATCACTGAAGACAAAATGGGTGCATAAGCAGAAAGCTGGTGGTGTTGGGCACAGTGGCTGACTTCCTGGCCCAAAAAACAAGTAAAGCTGAGTGTCTTTGGACACGAGGTAGCCTTACAAAATGAGGTGTCCTTTGTGTATTCACCAGTGCAAAAAAAAAAGCTTTGTAACAGTTGTAGAGACCAAGGGACCACACGGCCAAAAGGACAAGACTCACAGAGGAGCATATCACTGGCTTAGCTGACAAGAAGCATTGCAAACACAAAGACTATATCCTTAGTGTTGTCTGTTTCTGGTCTGTGAACTTTAATAAACCCTCAGAATGATGAGTATTGTCTTTCAGTACTGTTTGACCATTGCAAAAGATTATAGAAGCCAGCACAAAGTGGAGTGTGGTGGGAGGCAGAGTTGGTATCAGAAGAGGGTACACAAGGATGGAGGATGGGAGCAGGTCTGACCTCTTTTTCACAGGAACCTTCCTTGACCAGATAGGGAGTTGGGTTTTCCTTCTCCTTTGTATTTTTCCCCACACTATCACTCCAGACCTGTAAGGAAGGAAAGGCAGTCAAGGGAATGTTCACAAATACATTACCCCTTGGAATAATGAAACTCAAAATTTCTAGAACATTCTATGAGATTGTGTGGGATATGTTTTCCTGAGTGATGAAGGAATTGAATTATATCATCAATCTTTTCTTCTTGTAAGATCATTACTCAGGCACCCTTGTGGCCAGCAAAGTTCCCCAGGTACATAGACTGAAGTTCATGTGTTTGCAGTTTCCTAGGCCATCTGAGGAGTCATGTATGGTGCAACAGCATCTGCTACAGAGCCAAAGAGTTACTGAAAACCTGAGAGTCCAAGGTTTGTTTGATCTGCATTAGTTTCATTGACAGTGCAGTCACCTCAACAACTTAGCAGTCTTCTACTACATCTGTTATAAACTGCTAACCATTTTCTTTCTTTTTTGTGGTGATAATTTTTAAATATGCTTTGCTAAACATGTCTCTCTTTTCCTTTCATGACCTTCACGTCTCTTTTCCCCATGGTAGTAGTGGGGATCTGCACACTGTGCACAAGGTGGAAAATGAGGTAATTGTCCTTATCACTGAGCCAACAGCAAAAATTAGTTTGCAGCTAAGGAATGGCCACACCCTTCATCTGATCTTTGCTCTGAATTACTTCATTCAACTCACGTGTTGTTTTTTTTTTTTTAAACCAGCTCTTCTGGTTTAAGATTTCGATACAGGTTTGTCAACACTGTAAATGCTCCCTCCCCCTTCTTTTTTTTTTAAACTCACACTATTCCCTCTGTCTCTCTGTGTAAACCAGCCAAGTCTTTTCTGAGCTTGTCTTTTTTTATTTCCTTGAACATACAGTCTGTAATAGTCAGCCCACACTAATGTTCCATTTGTTTTGGCCATCTCCCCTCGAGATGCGAGATAAGTAGAGACTTGTTCTGAACTCCAATTTATTTAAAGTGACCATTTTAATAAATATTTTGCCATCCTATCACATGGATAACCATCTTTCTTGCCTCTGATATCGGGTTTTTGTTTCTTAATTGCCTATATCTCTACAACTGAATCAGTCCCACCTACTTTTGAATTTAAAGCAATATTTCATGCCATATAGATTCCTATATTATGATAATGACCTTAGCTGCTATAATTTTAAAATCTTCAGGATTCCAATGGTTTAAGTCTAAAATGAACATACTCATCATCTGTTCAGTCTAATTGAGGTGAGGGGATCTGCTGATAGACTCAACTCCACATAAGCTCTCTGGGATTCAGGCTGCCTTCTGTATGGCCTTTTCAATCTTCACTATGCTCAGAAGACCAGGAGGTTGCAAATCTGAGTCCATAAGAAGATTGTCCTTTCACTGATATTTCTTTAGTTCCAACCTAAATACAAACCAGAACCAAACCAAACACAATGTCATTGAATCAATTCTGACTCAGCAACCCTACAGCAATTCTACAGGGTTTCGAAGGCTGTCTTTATGGAAGCAGAGGTTTAGAGGCTAGTGACTTAGAACTTCTAACCAAGCGGTTAGAAGGTCAATGAGCAACATACAATGCTCTTAGATTTTGTATGTACCCAGAAAGAATAAATAGAGTTTCAGCTTACTTAATTCTGGTAAGAGTGACTGACAAGCTAAAGGAGAAAAAAACTAAAATTATATATTCATCTTTTTTTATTTAATCATTTTATTGGGGGCTAATATATCACTTATCACAATACATACATACATATCCTGTGCCAAGCACCTTTGCGTGCCTGCTGTCATCATCATTCTGCAAATCTCTGCTTTTCCACTTCAGCCCTTGATATGTTTTTCTTCCCCTCCTCTCCCTCCCTGCTCCCACTGCCCCACCACTCATCAATACTTTATAAATTAGTATTATTTTGTCATATCTTATACTACTGACATCTCCCCCTTGCCCACTCCTCCAATGTCTGCCCTCTAGATAGGAGCTTATGTGTAGATCCTCGTAATTGACTCCCCCTCTCTACCCCACCTTCCCTCCACCCATCCAGGAACTCCACTCTCACTACTGGTCCTGAGGGGTGCATCTGTCCTGCGTTCCCATATTTCCAGCTCCCACCTGTACCACTGTACCTCTTCCAGTCCAGCTGGATTTGTAAGGTAGGATTGGTATCATGAACTAGAGGAGAGTTGTATGTTTCACTGCACCCTGACTGGCCCTTCCCCTCCCCATGACTCCCCTGTTAGGGGGTATCCAATTGCCCATGATTGAGCCTTGGGTCCCCACCCTGTTCTCCCCCTCATTTGTAGTGATATGCTTCTTGCTCTTTGATGCTTGATACCTGCTTCCTTCCACCCCTCCCAATCACACAGTCTGGTGTGTTTCTTCCATGTGGACTTTGCTTCTTCTACACTAAAGGCTGCTCATTTACCTTCAAGCCTTTAAGACTCCAGATATTTTTTGCTTTGGTAGCTGGGCACCATCAGCTTCTTCCATTCTGTTTGCCTCTGTATCCATTTGTCATCAGTGATCATATCAGTAGGGTAAGCACATAATGATATGATTTTTGTTCTTTTGATGCCTGATTCCTGTGCGACACCTCATGGTCGCACAGGCTGGTGTGCTTCTTCTATGGTAGTTTGTTGCTCTTTAGCTAGATGGCTGCTTGTTTATCCTCAAGCCCTTAAGACTTCAGATGCTATATCTTTTGATAACCGGGCACCATCAGCTTTCTTCACCACTCTTGTTCATGCCTCCACATGTCCTCAGTGATTGTCTCAGGAAAGTGAGCATGCCTGTTTGATGCCTGAGATCTGATCCTTTCGACACCTCATGGCTGCATGGGCTGGTATGCTTCTTCCATGTGGGCTTGGCTACTTCTCAGGTAGATAACTATTTGTTTATCTTCAAATTTTTAAGTTTCCAGACACTATCTCCTTTGATAGCTGAGTGCTATCAGCTTTCTTCACCACATTTGCTTATGCACCCATTTTACTTCAGTGATCATATTGGTCCAGTGAGCATCATGGAATATCAGATTTATAGAACAAAGTTCTTGCAGGGAGGATCAGGGTGGGGACCCAATATCCATCTGCTACTTTAGTACTGAACCTATAAGTATTTGGACTTAGATTTATTCCCTCCTTATCATAAACAACTATATTTACATATGTACATGCCTGTGTTTAGACTTCTGGAAGTGCCCTTTGCCTTCTAGTTCTTTCCTCTATTTCCTTCTACCATCCTCCTGTCCCACTATCATGCTCAGTCTTCATTTGAGTTTCAATACTTCCTT
>PVJH01001466.1:30086-129175 GCA_004026705.1 Nesogale talazaci
CCCGGTTCCTCAGCCTGTCCATGTCCCCTTCTTCCCCCCCCCCCCCCCCCCCATGTCTCCCAGGAACCATCAGTCCCATCATTCTCTCCTCCCGACTGTCAATCCAGGAGTGCTCCCTTCTTGATTCGGTCCATGATGGGGGCTCAGACCACATTGCTTCCCCATCATGTGACCCCCAAAATGTCCTCTGTCACTGTCTGCTTCAGTAGAGAGACAATGTGACACGTCCTGCTTTTGTTTGCCCAGACCCTCTGTAGCCCATTAGGTCTCTGCAGGGATGTAGTCCTCTGAGCATTGTGGACCCGTGTGGGGGCCAGGCTGGCTCTCTTTCTCTTCCTCCCTGCCTGCCTGTCTCCATGTGTGTGTGTGGCATGCTGGCCCCTCCCCAAAACCTGTCCTCTGCCACGCCCACTTCCAGGGAGGGGGTCAGTCTGGCTCTGGTTATGTCCGACCCTGTCGGTCTCTCTTTTCACGCATCCTTCCATGTGTCCACGCTGTCCTCACGGTTGAGTGCTGCAGGCCCACTCCACCTTCGCTGGAGACAAGTGCAGGACTCTCCCCCTGGGTGGGTTGGTGCTCTGCTCCCTCCATTATCCTTTCACTTTCAAGCCTCCTTTTTCTCCCTATATATTAAAATTTTAATGTATATTGATTATAGATAAGATAGTCGCTGAGATACATATAGGCATACTATAGTCACTTGGCTTTTCATGAAATGTATAAGACTGACTGTGTATGAACTACCACTATCCTCATTGAGAAGTAAACAACCAAAAAATAGTGAATCAAGAGAGCCATTCATTCCGGTAGCCTGTCTTAAAGTATATATATATATATATAACATATAGAAAACTTGCCTATTCCCTTAAGTGAATCCAACTATTCATGCTCAAGGGTCAGTTTAAAAACCTTATAAATGTCTGTAAAATTACATTTGACTTTGTTCGGATAAAGCACTGCTCAGATACAATTTAATTTTTGATGCACACATTTTTCACAAGGATAAGTGAAAAAATATTAATACAAAGTCATAGAATCTTCATTACACAAGCACAAAAAAGTGTGAAGCTATTGTTATGCAGCGTATCCTCTACCTATATCAATATACTTCTGAAGACAGCGTTTCCATTGCTCTAATGCCCAAAGAATTCTGTGCTCTTTGATTTACACCACCTCCAAATAGCCATTCTAGCATCCCTAGGGAACACAAATTCATGTTTCCTTTCAATATCCTTTGAGTTTGGGGGACTAAAAGAAGCTTGGAGAGGTGAGATCAGGATTCTTCAGTAGATGGAGAAAGATTTCCGAACAAAATCCTTTCACAGTATAGTCCTTGCTATCCTTGACAAATGAGGTGTTGTGATAGAAACAATTCCTTAGCACAAATTTGCTGATTATTTTCTCATCAGTGCAATTATTATTTTCTTAAAACATCTTCCTAGTTCCCTCTGATTGTCCTGTGTCCTTTCAGAAAATCTATCATGATCACTGCTTTGGGTTCCCTTCCTTAAAAAGTAAAAATAAAAAAAAGTTATTAGAACCTTCTGAGCTGAACTTTTCACCTTGGATTTATTTAACTACTCCAGGAGATTCCCTTGGAAATCACTGTTTTAATAGGACCATCCCCTTGCAGGAAATGACTGTTCTCTGAATAAGGAAAGCCAATGATGCTTAACTATGACGTATCAGGAAAGTGCTCACACAATTGCAAAAGTGGAAGTAAGCCTACTCCATTTCAAGTCCTTGGATCAGTTGGTGAGCTGAAGGCTTCTCAGACCCTGTGTAGCTAAGGGGGCTGAGGAACCAGGAAGCAGAAAAACCACAGGCTAGCAAATGCAAAAGTAAACATCCTGCTGATAGCTCCCGAGACCAGCAAGCAATATGGCAGGAAATCAATGAACCAGATGCAGGATCCAGAGCCAGCAGAAGTGAAGTCATCCCACAGAGGAGCAGGCCACACCTGCAATGAGTTTTTCTTCCAGTGCATCAAACCTGTGATCTAACCATGGGAGCCACACCTCATCATAGCTGCTAGCTGCCCAAAGAGTTGATTACCTTATGTAGATTCTACCATTGAGTTGATGACATTTTGTTAGATCTCATCATGGGGAATTACTGTCAAACTAATGAGAACGCTGACCTAGTCAAATTGACAGAAAACCTATCAGATGCCCTTTTGAGACTAAGAAAAGCATATTAGCAAGCAAAATTTCTACAGTCATCCACTAACCACATAGACATCTGTGACATATTTTGCTGGTGATAAACCTATGCATGTATGAACTCTACTGACAATACTACCCCCCCTCACTTACTTGTGTATCCTATGTATGGTTGGTTGAATGTACACAGCCTTATATATTGTTCTTCACAAGAGTGAGAGGGGGGAAGGGTTTTCCATGTTATATTTGCTGATTTTGAGCCTAATGCCCTAGTAAAATGCAATTCCATGGTGATAGCATTTCGACAAGTGGCCTTCCACCCCGCTTCCTGACCCTATTTCCTCTTGGCTGGTTCTTCCTCTGCTCTGATCTTTACTTATCCCCAGTTTGATAAAAGCATCACTCTTCAGGTAATCCTTTTGTTTCAAGGCCTGGTTTTGATGGTTTCTAAAACACTGTATGAACAAGGACTTGAACTCTGTCAAAATGTTTTCTAAGATAGGGAATGACAAAATATGGAACAAAGATCTTCACAGTGCAGGAGATGGCCAATAGATGAAATCATTTCTTCTTTGCACAATCCTAGTCAGTCACTCAGTTCCCATCTAGTCTGTTTTCTACCAATTTTTATATGCCTCCAATATATTTTACATAAATCTTCATTTACTAAAAAAAAAATATGCCAAAGTTTTCAGTACCAATTCTAGCTTCCTCTATGAGTCTGAAGAGGTCTTTTCCTTTGAGACTGAAAAAAGAACTCACATTATTAATAACAATGTTGTTGTTAGTTGCCTCTGAGTCAACCCTGTGGCAATCTGAGCCCAACCAGATCAGACTATTGTGATCCACAGTGTTTACACAGACTGATCTTTATAATGATCTCAGTAAGCCTCTCTTCCTAGTCTGCCTTAGTCAGAAAGATCCTCTGAAACTCAGCATCACAACAATAAACAAGCCCCTACCAACAGACCAGGGATGGATGCACTTCAAGTACATCAACCTAGAATCGAACTCAGGTTTCTTAAAAAGAAGGTGAGAATTCTACTATGGACTCAATATTGCCCTCTTAATAAAAGCTGCTACCATTAATTAAGTGCTTACAATGAGCCAGACCTTATATTGAAACTCCATGTATATGTATTCATTTGCTCATCAAAAAGACATTGTTTACAAATTACTTCATTTTCTCAAAGAAAACAGGCAGAAAAAAATAAAGCTCATTAACTTGTCCAAAGACTCATTGTCTATAAAAGTGGAAGTGGGATTTGAACCCAGGCAATTGAACTCCAGAGCCTGTCCTCTTACATTTGACTTATCTTATGGCCAACTCTAGTTTTATTGGTCAATATATAATGACTTACTTGTGGTCACCGTGAGGTTGCTGTTAGCAATGTCAAAAATAGAAGGAAATTAGCATTTTTCCTGAAAAAAGAAAAAAAATCCTTTTAAGATTGATACCTTCTGTATTTTTAGACTTGAATGAGCTCTAGGATGTTTTCACATTGATTAACTGAGGATGATCACTTAGTCCAGTATTATTTCAAAAATTACTTACAGCTATTTACTCTGGCAGAAAATCAGTACGAGTTGTCATTATTTAAATCTAGTTGCTGGTGCACTACAGTCACGGAGCTGTTTCCTGAGTGGATGCTCGATGAAAGAAGACAGAAATTCAATCTCCTGAACCCCAGAAAACAGAAGTGAAAAATGCTAAGTGGTGTAAGACTAGGTCACGATAGATATGCAATTAACTTCGAACATCTATTCCTTGAATGAGCCACATCTATTCAATTCTAGGATTAAAAAAAAAACTTTAAATTTACTCATTCAAACCACTTCAAAAATTCAAGCAAGGTGTAAAATTATGGACAAGTGATTAGTTTAGTTGTTGTAATTGTTGTTAAGTGCCTTGCAAGTTGTTCCAACTCAGTTCAACCTCATGTATAACCTAACAGAATGCTGTCCAGTCCTCGCTGCATCAATCTAGCTCTTTCATGGTTCTCTTTTTCACTGACCTTTTATTATACCAACAAGATGTCCTTTTTCAGGGATTGATCTCTCCTGATAATCTTCATAAGCATGTGAGAAGCAGTCTTGCCATTCTAATTGTACTTTTTCAAAGATGAATGTGCTGGTTCTTATGTCTGTTTTCAGTCGTTTCAATAGTCTCTACAACTCTATAGTTTATCCACATCAATTCTTCTGGGTCCCTTATTCATTATTCAGTTTTCACATGAGTACAAGGCTTTGGTCAGGCACACCTCAATCTTCAAAGTGACATCATTGTTTTTCAACATTCTAAACTCTTGTTTTTGCAGACATGGGAATATCCAGCCACCAGGCCATATGTTACTGCTGTTAGAATAAGAGCTACACAGTCAAATGCTATACTGCTTTAATGATAGTGGAGTGATCTTCTTATTGTTGGGTCACTTTTCTTTGGAATCATTTCATGATCTCTTCTGTCAATTCCTGGAGCCCTATTGTTGACTAATGTCCTAAGTGTGATTTGGACTTCTCTTCAGTGCTATTAGTTCTTTATCATTTCTACATTCTGTTGGGTCAGTTTAATTTGGAAAGGCAAACACATGATCTCTCTCATTTGGTTTTCCATGTAGCTGCCTTCAAATTTCTTGCCATAGGTAAATGGGCATACACAGTGCTTTATCAGTGTGTTGAAATATATCCATTGGTATTGGGTCAGTTCCTGGAATCTTGTTGTCAGCTAATGCCTTCAGTGTGGCTTGGACTTCCTCCTTCAGTGTCATAAGTTCTGGATCATATGCTACCTTTTGAAATGGTTGATTGTTGCCTGGTTCTTTTTTCACACTGTGGCTCTGAGAATTCCTTCCAACTTCTTATGATTGATTATTCCTACCTTGATCAAAAGTGTTCCCATAGAATCATTCAATGTTTCAACGTGAGGGTTGAATTTTCCTTCAATTCTTTCACCTTGAGCTATGCTGAGCATGCTCTTCCTTATTGAATCCTTAGTTCCAGGTCTTTGTAACTTTTCTTCAGTGGCATTTTGAGTGTCTTCCAAAGTCAGAGGTGTCTCTTCCAGAGTAATATCTGACAAAGTTTCCCTACTAGCCATTATATTTTCCGTGATGACCCCCCAAAAGTTGATAGCTATTTTTTTCTCTCTGGAGCTTTTTACTCTGGAGCTCCACTGAGAACTGTCCACTATGGGTGAAATTGTTGACATTTGAAATATGGGTGGTATTGTTTCCAGTATCAGAGCAATACACGAGACATCACAAAATGACAGTGGTAGTGAGGAAGAGAATGTGCAAATCTTACAAGTATAAAATGATGTCAGTTATAAATACAGGAAGCCATTAGATTTCTTGACTGCTTCTCCCAAGAGCATAAATTGTGAATATAAGAAAAATGAAATAACATACAATTTCAACCTTTCCTCTACTTACCATGATACTGACTATTAGTGCAGTTTAAGGACTTTGTTTTTGTTTATATTAAGTTGTAAACCACATGGAAGGCTGTAATCCTTGGTTTTCACCATCAAATGCTTCAAGTACCTCCCTGCTTTCAGCAAGCAAGTTTATGCAATCTGCACCTCACAAATTGTTAATATACCTTCCTCCCTTCCTAAAGCTACATTCCTCTTCAGATAGTCGAGCTTCATAACTTCTTTGCTGGAATGTACAATGCACAGACCATAAAAGGCCCTAAAAGTCAACAACAATACCACCAAACATCACATGCCCCACTAAAGAGAAGCCATTCCAGCCATGACACTAAAGATGAGCTATTAAATGCTTGACCAATATGGCTCTCCAATGGTGCTATACAGAGTAAATAAGTAGTGTAAAAGAATACAAGTCTCATTCACACCTGAACGACTTTCGATTGTTCCAAGTGCAGTTTCCAAAAGAACATAATGAAGTAGTCTGGTTAATTCTTTTTACTGTTACCCATAGTTTCTATAATCCTCATAGCCACATGCCTTTGCATAATCTATAAAACACAAGTAAATATCTTTGTAGTATTTCTGCCTTTTGTCAAGATTCTTCTGGTGTTAGCAATGATATCCCTTGCTCCAGGTTCTCTTCTGAATCTGATTTGAATTTTTGGAAGCTACCTTTCGATGTACTGCTACAACCATTGTTGAATGATCTTCAGTACAAATTTATATCCACATCACATTAATGACTTCGTTTGACAATTTCCACATTAGGTTAGTTCACTCTTCTTTGGAATGAACACAAATATAGATCTCATCTAATTAGTTGGCCAGGTACCTGTCTTTCAAACTTCATGAGTGCTGCCAATACTTCATCAGTGGGTTGAAACATGTCAATTAGTATCCCGTCGACCTTGCAGACTAGTTTTTGTAGGCGTGGGAATGTCCAGCCAGCAGGCCATGTGATACTGCTGGTAGGTGTCAGTCACTTGGCTCTGACCCACAGCAACCCTGTGCCAAACAGAATGAAACACTGCCTAGTTCCTTGTCATCTTCACAAGTGTGCCTCTGCCTGAGCTCATTTGTGCAGCCCCTGTGTCAATCTATCTCATTAAAACCTTCCTCTTTTTTCACCACTCCTCCACTTGACCAAGCATGATGTCCTAATCCAGGGGCTGTTCCCTCCTGAAAACATGCCCAAACTTTGTAAAATAGAAGTCTGGCCATTCTTACCTCTCAGGAGCACTCTGGTCTTACTTCTTCTGACACATATCTGTGTGTCCTTTCACCTGTCCATAGTACTTTCAATATTCTTCTCCATCACCACAATTCAAATGTATGGATTCTTTTTCAATCTTCCTTCTTCAGTGTCCAACTTTCACATGCACAGGATGCAATGGAGAATATCTTGGCTTGGATCAGGCACACCTTAGTGTTCAAAGTAAAAGCCTTTCACTTCAATACTCTAATGAGGTCTTGGGCAGCAAAGGAAGCTAATGCAACATGCTTTTTAATCTCTTCAATACAGCTTCCATATGCATTGATTGGAAATCCAAGGAAGACAAAGTCCTTGACAACTTCAAACTTTTCTGCATTTATCATGATGTTACCTATTGGTTCAAGGTTGAGGATTTGGATCTTGCTTACATTGAGTTGTAATCCACAGGTACAATCCTTGATCTTCATCAGCAAGTGTGTCAATTCCTTCTCGCTTTCGGCAAACAAAGGTGTGTCACCTGCATACCACAGGTTGTTAATAAGTCTTCCTCCAAACCTGATGTCACCTTTTTCTTCATATAATCCAGATTCTCTGATGATTTTCTCAGTTTACAGATTGAATAAGTATTGTGAGAGGTTGTAGAACTGAAACACATACAGTAATCCCTTGTTTTCTTACACAACTGTCTCTTGATCCAAGTACAAGTTTCTCATGCACATAATGAAGTGTTCTGGAAATTCTATTCTTCTCAACATTATCCATAGCTTATTATGGTCCACAAAGGCCATAAAAGTTCCTCAACTTCAACAATATCACCTAACATCACACATCCCACCCTGCCAAAGAAAAGCAGTCTCAACCATTCAATTAGGGGATGGCTCTTGAATGATGCTATGAATATCCAAAAGGTCCTTGGCCAAAAAACATCCTCCACTTACTAATGTCTTCAGTGCAACTTGGACTTCTTTCTTCAGTGCTGTTGCTTTTTGACCATCTGCCATGTTAAAATGATTGAAAGTCAACGAGGAGTTTTTTTTTATAGTAACTCTATATGTTCCTTCCATCATCTTTTGATGTTTCTTTCATTATTCAATGGGTTGCCTAGAAGATCAGTCGAGGCTTGAATTTTTTTTTCTTTCGTTATTTCAGCTTGAGATAAGTAGAGAATGTTTTTCCTTTGAGGCTTTCTAACTCCACATGCTTACACAGTTCTTTAAAATAGTTTATGTTGTCTTCTCAAGTGGTTCTTTGAAACTTGCTGTTGAGCTCCTTTGCTTCATCATTTCCTTTATTTGCATGAACTACTCTAAGTTCCAAAGCAAGGTTCCAGGTCCTGGACTTCTGTTCCTGAGTTCTGCTTTAATCTTTTCTTTCTTTCCTGGTGGTATTGTGGTTGCACATTGGGCTGCTGACCACAAGTTTGAAACTACCAGCCTCTATGTGGGAAAAGATGAGGCTTTCAACGCCTATAAAAATTTATATTCTTAGAAGCCCACAGGGGCAGCCCTGACCTGTCCTATAGGGTGACTGTGAGTCAGCAGTGAGTTGTCTTTTTAATGGCCTCATGCTTTCTTCATGTATGATGTTCTTGATGTCATCCCACAGCTCAGTAGGTCTTCTGTCAGTAGTGTTCAATATGTTAAATCTGTTCTTATGATGGTTTCTAAATTCAGGTGGGATATATTTTAGGTCATATTCTGGCTCTTGTGAATTTCTTTTCATTTTCTTCCACTTCAATGTGAATTTCGAGTAATTGAAGTACACTCAGACCCTGACCTCATATTTCCTGCTAGTATTTTGTTTCTTCATCCTTTCTTCCCACAGATATAGTCAGTTTGATTGTCATCAATTTCATGCAGTGAAATCCATGTGTGCAGTCCATGTTTGTGTTATTGAAAAAAGATATTAGCTATGAAGAAGTCATTTCGTTTGAAAAATTATATCCTGCAATCACAAGTTTAGTGTCTTCCAACTTCAACACTTTAATTGAAGTACTGTCAAGGTACCTTGATATCAAGGTTGAACAATTTTAAACTGAAAAAGCTAGTAGAATTTGTCAGTTTCTTTAGCACTAACTTACGTGGTTGGTGAGTAAATCTGAAAAGTAGCTATATTAACTGGACTTTCTTATAGACATATAAAAAGATCCTATCACTGATAGCATTGTATTTCAAGTTAGATCTTGAAATGTTCTCTTTCATAATGGATGTAACATCATTTCTGCTTAATGTGTCATTCCCAGAATAGTAAACCATCAGATTATCTGATTCAAAAGACTACTACCCATCTCTTTCAGCTCACAGGGTCCTACGATTTTGATCTGCATGCATTCTATTTCATTTTTTGATGACTTCCAGTTTTCCTAGATTCACATTTTGTGCCATCCATGTTTCAAATAGTAATGAATATATGCAGCTGTTTCATCTCATTTTTAATCATGCTTCACCAGAAAATGAAAGTCCTCTAAGCTTTACTCCATCCATGGAATTCTGTTTGACTCTATTTTGAGTAGGCAACTCTTCTCAAATCATATTTTAAGTGCCTTCTAACCGGAAAGACTAATATTCCAGCAATATATCTCACAATGTTTTCTTACTATTCATCAGCTTTGCAGTAGTTAAGCCCTTTGAAGTAACAGCCTAATCCTTTTTGTTTGTTTGCTTTGGGGTTTTGGGGGTGGGGGTAATCACTGCCCTCTGGTGGGAGGCTCAGCCTTGCTCCTGGAGAGCTATTGCTGGATTTGAAATAGCTCTCCTGGAGAGCTATTGCCAAGCCAGTGGGCTGCTGTCCCTCACTCAACTACTATGCCACCGGGGCTGAGCCCAGCCTATTCCTTTTTCATGGTTTGTTCTCAGTCTAGAAATGCAACTGAAACCTGTTCATGTTGGTCAACCCGACTGGTATTTGAAAGGTTGTAGTCATAGCTTTTAGCATCACAGCAACACACAAGCTACCACAGAATGACAAGCTGACAGACAAGTAGTGAATTTACTTAGTAGCATATAAATGTAATCTGCTGTATGTTATTGATGGATGCTGTCAAGGAGAGTTTGATATATATCCACCCTATATGTCAGAGTAAAACTACCCTATAGGATTTTGTAGTTTGTAACTGGGCAGATTCAAATTGCCAACATTTGAGTTAAGCGCTGAGTGTTTAATAATAATTGCACCAAATATAACATATATACATGCAAATATATGTTAATGAACATGATTTTGTCACTTTTTTGGGGTGAGTGCTTGATGAATTGAAGAAATCTAGTCTTTCAGTGTTACATGCATCTGTGTTTTCACTCACCTCATTTGGCAGTATAGAGAAGCAAGTCCCAGGGAAGAAATGTTGTAGTTTAAAAAAAAAGTTAATAAATGTAAGCATAATTGTAAAGGAAGTAAAATAAAAACAACCTAAGACTATGAACTGATTTGAAGTTATAATGTAAGAGGCAAGTATCAGAGTCTATTGCTCTTAAATGTTGAGACACTTCTTACTATTGCATTCCTTTTGGACAGTACTTGAGCACTCATCTTAGAGAGAGACAGCAGGGGTTGGTTAATGATATAACTGGAAAGATAAAGCAGCTGCATTTACTATAATATGGGTACCCTCCCTTTCACACTCCCCCTCATTATCTTGAAACTTCCACTTCACACCTTATTTTTCTGTGTCAAAATCATGTCTGAATATAATTCCTACTAAAACACACATGCTACTTTAGGAGTAACTAAAGGCTGAATTGTCATTGGCCTAGTACTGACATTAACATTAATATGGTACTTACATCTGAGACCAGAAAGAGCTAGTAGAGGTCAGGGGTGGGAGAAAATGCAATGCTGGGAAGGTTTAGTTGAGTAGGATGCAGAAGATAGAGGAGCAAGAAAGAAGTGGCTTTGAAGAACAGAAATTTATTTTCTCATCGTTCAAAAGTCCCCAAATGGTGCAAGTGATTAATGTACTTGGCTACTAACTGAAAGTTTTGGAGTTACAAATTCACCCAAAGACACCTCAGCAAAAAGACTGGGTGAAAAATCAACCATTGATAAATCCTATGGACCACAGTTCTCTGACAAACACAAATTGTGTTGAAAAGAGTAGAATATAATAACCGAAGAGATCAAAATTGATTGTCTTCAGATCATACACCATTTTATCTCCATGGTATTTTTTCCAGAGAGCAACAATAATTCAGTATTCGTGATCCTTCTGACCCCTGTCTTCCCACCATTCAGTGGGGAACCATTCATAGAGGAGTAGTGGTCACTCAATTGAGGGAGGCCATGGGAGAAAGCTTTCACTGTGACTTTTTAAGACTGAACGGCTCCTAGAAATTTGAGATCACTTTCTTTTTATGTTCTTTCATTTGGAGATTTACCAGAGTCAGCACTTCCATATAGTTTTCAGAGTTTCACTCTTGGCAGTAATCCAACACATGAGCACAACAGAAAGGTGTTGACTTGGAAGCATAAAGGGCCATTGTTAGGATAAGGAGTGGCAGCCCAGGAATAAGGAAAAAAGAAAGGAGCTAATCTCAGGGGAAAAGTAAATTGCCCTCTAAATCAGTGTTATCCAAAATACTAAAGAGAGAGAGAGACTTAAAAGACAGGTTACGAACAAATCACAATCTGGCATGGCAACTCGATGTGATGAACATGCAAATATACTTTCAATTTAATGAGTTTCTCTATCTTTCATTTTTACAGTGCACATGCTCAAAATCCAAGTAAAACAAAGAAAATAATCGACAGAACAGTTGTTAAATATATGACACTCTAGTTATCCACGACATCCAATGAAAATGGGCCAATGTTTATACAGCTTCAAACCCATGCCAACCATAGTCAGCTGATATAAACCAGTTTGCAATCTCTCAGACTTTGAGACACCAGGCATTAATAGTAAAAGTTGCAGGCTAAAACTCTTCAATGAAATGCAGACATTAACATAGGGAGTGGTTATTAGGAATACAGTTGAATAAGACCTGACTTAGAAAATTATAAAACATTGTTATAGGCCTTAGCAAAAGAATGGCCTCTCAATTACCCAAAAGTTGGATAGAAAATTACTTGAGTACTTTAAACACTGAAGCTACATATTAAATGCTAATACTATAGAAATCCTTAAGATGAACTCCTAGCCTTTAATAATCTAGTCTCTGTAACCTGATACTTAGAAACTTATCTAACTGTGACCCTGGGAATTAAGTCATGGTCTCCCTTCTCTGCCTGCAGGAAGTCCTACTGGGGGTCCATGAGAGAAAGGCTCTTTACACGCTTTTTGATTCTGTGAAGATTGACAGCTGCAGAAACCCCATAGGCAGGCTCTGCTCTGCCCCAAAGGGGTGTCCCGAGTCTGAATCCACTGCACAGTAGTCTGTGTGGGTTTCCCTGGCTGCACTGCCAAGCAGACAACAAAAACAAATAATGGACACTTACTATGTGCTATGCACTCAGAACCATTCTAATGCAAACCCAACCGAAGCTTCCTGTCATCCAACCAATTCTACTCGTAGCAATTTTCAATAGGAGTGCCCCAGCTCTAAATAATGATAGACCAGATAACCTCAACTTACTCCAGTAGAGTGACTAATGGGTTAGAAGCTGCAATGGTGTCATTAGCAATCCAGCACTTATTCAACAGGGCCAGCAGGACCCCTTCAGCACTATTTTAGAAGCTGGTGATGCAAAAGTAGTTCCGGTGACTTACATAATAGTTAAGTGAGAACCAATGGAGTTGTGATGTTCTGTTCTATAGGGTCATTGTGAGTCAGAATCAATCGAATGACAATGCTTTATTTTTTCACCCTGTTGAGTTTGGGTTGGTATTTTTTTTTTTTAGTTATTTGTTTATTTGAGGTGATACCAACTGGTTTATTTTCTATTCAAAACAAGATTCAGGGGGTTGTACTGTTTTCCTACACTGTAAATCTTTTTATATAAGTTACTTTTAATAACTGTATTTTTGCCCGGATTCTACCATACTCTTACATATATCATAGAAATAAATGCAAAGATTTTGCAATGCAGTCTACTGGCAGGCCTTAAAATAAGCAGTCTACTGGCTGGCCTTATTCGGTCAGCATTTTTGTTTTTGGTTTCTTTTGCTTTGTTTTTGGGAGGGGGCATCACTGCCCTCTGATGGTCGTGAGAGCTACCCAGCCTTGCTCCTGAGAACTGCTGCTGGATTTGAACTGCCAAACCTGTGGGCCGCAGTTCCACACTCAACCACTTATGCCACCGGGGCTCAGCCCCAGAATTTTTGATATAAAATGTGTTAGGCCAACTTATCTAGAAGAACAAACCAGTCACACATATCTATTCTTTATTTTTTTAAAGAAACATATGAGGTCTTTAATATCTACAGAATGGTCATTGATGCATCTATTCTTAATAATCAGAAGCATCTTTACATTAAGAAGGCTCTCCAGCTTGGCTCCACTCCAGTTCATAGATCTAATGCTGGGAGGTCCTCTTCAGACTCACATGGTTGCAAGCCAGTGATTCAGAGAAGTGAAGTAGAAAGCTGGGAAGAGTCTTGTGGATTCAAGGTCAAGTGGAAGCACGGAGCTCCCCCGGTTTGGTGGCCCACATGAGACTGCCCCTGGAGGCAGACAATGAAGTGAGGCTCAGTGAACCTAGGGAGGCAGAAGGAAGTGACAGAGATAGGCAGTTCCCTTCTCATATGAAAGACCACATCTCCAAGGAAGTATCATCAATTGGTCACTTTATTGACAGATTTGATCTACCATTAGCCAGGAATTTCCAGTTGATATAAAATCACCCAACTACCACATACTCCTGCCCAATTCAATCGTAAGAAAACAAAAAATGAAGTTGTGCCAAGTAGAAACGATCACAAAAGACAGTCAAGTGCTCTGGGCACAGAACTCCAATCAGATTCTCAACTTTTCTCCTTGAGTTTTGATTTTGTAGTCTGTGAGCTTAGGCATTAATTTTTAATAATATTTTATTGTGTTGTTTGTTTTTAGATGGTTTATGTGGGGAACTAGGCTCTCATTGAATAAATTTTATACAAACTAGTCCATAATATTGGTTACAAAATTCCACATTATTGTGAAATAAGCAATCAGCTGATTATTGCTGATCATCAGCATTCTGATTATTTCTACTCTTTTTGTTCTGCTTTCATTGATCTTTCCCCTCCTGGTCTTCTTTTGAATAAATGTTGACCATTTGGTCTCAAGGTACTAATTGCTTAAGGGACCCATTGCTGTCAGATAATACTACTTATTTTATAATCCACTTTTTTACTTCATAGAAAGTTGAGCCCGAGGAGTGGCATAAGTTCCCATCTTTTCAGTCTAGTATGTCTTACAATTTTGGGTTTTAGTCTACTCTTTTCTCACATTCAAACTTTGACCTTCTATTTGTCAAAATGGTCTATAATGGAAGCCAAGAACCATCTAGTTCTTCTGATCTCAGGCCTTATGATTATGTGTATGCTTAGCTCTCTGTTCGAGTTTCTTTCTTGTCTAGGGTCTCTTTCCATATCTTTTACTCCAGGTGAGTATTGACCATTAGTTCCATCTTAAATTACCACTTAGAAGCTTTTCAGCTCCCGGCTGGTATGCATCAACTGAAGGTACAGAACATTAACTTTAAGCATGAGAGGCAGACTAAGTTACCCCACAAAACTAGGTATGGTTGGAGTTTCATTTGATCAATCATTTTTAAAAACAATAGCTAAAGGTCACTAAAATCCCTTAAGGAAGTTTTGGGTCCTAAAAGGAATTTTATTTAAACATTTTATTTGTATTACGGGGAAAGAATCCAATCATGTTTTAAGCCAAATTTTAGCCCGTTGGAAAATACTGACATGATCATTTATGCATGTGGGTTAACAAATGTTTGTAGAGGCCACAGAATGATCTCTGTGCATATATTTGAACTTCTTGAAATTGGATGACTGATAAAGAAAGTTGTAGGCTTGAGCTGGCCTTTTGATAAATTTGTCCCTTCGTGTGCGTAATTTGTGAAAAAGGATTCCAAGCAGGGGCTTACTGCAGGGCACCTGCTGCGCTCTGTTACTGGCAGCACAGCCCAGGCCAGATCTACCTGGGGGATGTCCTAGCCACAGCCTAACAAACAGCTGTGCAAGAACAAGTAAGCAAGCACGTCGTTTCTGATGCCATGGTGCCAATAATTCTAAATGTCTCTGAGTTTCATGGCTTTATTATTCTCTCCCTTTTATCTTCATGATGCAGATATATTGGAGATCAACAGGTAGCCACATTTTAAAAATCATTTAATTGGGGCCCATACAGCTCTTATCACAATCCATACATCCATACATCGTGCCAAGCACATTTGTACATATGCTACCATCATCATTTTCAAAACATTTTCTTTCTACTTGAGTCCTTGGTATCTGCTCTCCATTTTCCCTCCCTTCCCCACCCTCCCTTCCTTATGAACCCTTGGAAATTTATAAATTATTATTATTATTTCATGTCTTACATTGAGGGGATTAGAGGCAGATCATTTTGATCAAGTTCTCTTCTATCCCCACACCTTCCCCTTCCACTCTGGGTAATGCTACTCTCTTATTGGTCCCAAGGGGTTTGTCTATCCTGAATTCCTTGTATTTCCAGCTCTTATCTAGCCAGATTTGTAAGGTAGATCTGGGATCATGGTAGTGGGTGAAAGGAAGCATTAAAGAACTAGAGGAAAGTTGTCTGTTTCATCTGTGCTATACTGCACCCCGATTGGTTCTTCTCTTCCTTGTGACCCTTCTATAAGGGGATGTCCAATTATCTACAGATGAGCTTTGGGTCTCCACTCTGCACTCCCTATCTTTCATGTTGGTATGATTTTTTTTTTGTTCTGGGTCCTTTTTAAAAAAAGAAAATCAGCCATTGCTCCACTTTCATATTTCTAGGTCAGTGTCTTTGACAAAAATCCTGAGATATCAAAGTGAGCTGTTAAAATTAATTACCATTTGCACCTATCTATTGGTGTGAATCCAAATATTTTTCAATATCATGTAAAAAATGGAAAACTGAAATTGAACACAGAAACTGCATCCATCATCTATAACCCAGCATTCACATTTTCTGATTATTAAAATGATGTCATTTGCTGTCATTCATTTGCCTTTATAGAAACTAAGTGTTATAAATATGAACATTCAAAATTAATTTTAAAAATAGCTGTCTCAAATAAAGAGCTGATACCAAGGGCTCAAATAGAAGGCAAATGTTCAAGAATGAAGAGGGCAACAAATGCACAAATGTTCTTGACACACAATGGATGGGTGGATGAATTGTGAAAAGAGTTGTACAAGCCCTCAATAAAATGATTTTTAAAAAGAATAACTATCTCATCTCTTTCATTCTTAAAGTTACTGCATTTGAAAACATTGTGTCTTGAAAAGCATCTGAAAAATGGGATGAAGGAAAAGAAACCATAATCTATCTCTAAATTACAGTCAAGCTACCTCTACCTGTAAATTGGACAACACTGGAATTTCCAACTCACCTCCTCAAAATGTCTTGAGCATGGCTCTCGAGGCCCCACCTAACCTCACACTTAGAGATTGCTCTGACCTCAATACTGCTCTGACCAGTCTCCAATGAGCTTCCCCTGACCGAGTGGACCTTCCTGTTATCCAGACACCACCTTTGTTCCTGCCTTGACATTTTCTGTCATCACTCTTTAATATTCTTTGTTTCTCAGGCCATCTCCTCACTGTCTTCAGCTGTCAAAGTATTACCTCTGAGACACGACCCTTAGCAAACTAATTAAAATAGCATCACTCCCACATACATTTCTGGGCAGGTCTCTATCCTTTTACCTTTCACTTCAAATCACTGATAATTTTCTCTCTTTCGCTTTATAAGGTAGATATTCTTTCATTCTTTTCTTCTGTCCTTCTTCCCTTTCTTTCTTTCCCCCTTTCTTCTTCTCTCTCTCAGTCCCCTCCTATAAAAGCTTAAGTTCTGTGAATGTAGGAACTTCTCGTCTCGTTCACCACTCGGTCTTCAGAACCTAGAACAGAATAAGAAAACAAAGTAGCTCCAAGATGAATTATTTGAGTGGGCCAATGAACAAATAATGAATGACTTGGTGAACTGTCCAATTACACAGGAAGGGTGAAACTGGGAAGTCAAAGTTAAGTAGCTTCTTTCATTTAAATTAGGATCCACGTTCCTTTTTGCTTTTCAAATGCAATCTTCCATTTCTTTCTGCAGACTGGCATTTTCTACCACCAAACCAGGATATCAAATCATTATTTCAATTTATAAAGACCATGTATATTTAGGATTTGTTTGTTTCTTTTTTCATTTCTTCTTTTTAATACTGACCACTGTTTGAATTGCAAATCACTGAAATACTAATTCAAATTTTCTGTTAAAGAAATCTGCAGAACCGAATAGGGTTTTCTGGATTGAAGCAAGTATTGACCGAAGTGAATGATTTTTATGCAGGGGTATTATTTAGGAGGAGTTGGGTGTTTACTGTTGTTTGTTTTTCTCTTCATTACTCATAAGGATGTCCTCATATTGACTCTATTCTCAATTGATTGCCAGATGCTACTATGGCTACATCTTCAAAAATCTAAATTGTCTTCAAAACCTTTGTCGACTGGCTTGAGTGACTTATAAATATTAAAAGAATGGGATGCGATGATTGGCTCAGGTTTAAGTCCCATGATCTACCCCCAGAACTACCAATGCAGTCTCCTAGAGCCACATGAGTTGGAAATTGAAGAGGATGGTTTTGCTAACATAAAATTTGGATGCTGAGCAGCAAAACAATAACTGTCTACCACACTTGAAATAGAACTCAAATAGTGATGCCTGAAAATAATTTTATGTGCAGGAAAAAAATAACTTTCTAATTTTACCATTAACCTTATATGACCAGATATGGATGACCCAAAACAAACCTTTCATATTTTATAAATAAAATGTGCAGCTTATATACATACTCTATCCTTTAATTTTGACTGAATGACTAATTCTAACAACTAACCAGAGTAAAATGCTACTATTTTGACATGCACATCAGAAAGGAAGCGAGCATTTACTCAGTATGTGCTGGCTAATGCTTTGACATTTATAAAAGCTGAGCATAGTGCATGAAAATCTAAAATAAAATTAGGAGAGTGATTAAGAGTCAGATGGTTGTGAAAAGAAATCAATTGGGACCCAGGAAAGATGTATTTCCTAAATATTATGAGGTTGAAATGGCACTCACTGTCGCCACATTTTGCAAAAAGAGTTTGTCAGTTCATTCTACCAACCATCAACCAACCAAATAGCTCCATTTCATGAACACAAAACCAAATGACTAGTGAAATTCTTCAACATCCAATAGAGTATTTGAACATTTTATGGAGCTATGATTAAATAGGTGGAAATTTCAAAACCCATTATATTTTGGTTATGACTACTCCAAAAATTAGACTACTCTTTTCAAAGATCCTTGGGCAATTTTTATGAAGTGAGAAAATTTGCCATGTAGGCTTAAGGGTTAGACTCTATTGTCAGACTGCCTGCGTTCAAATCTTAAACTTGTACATATTTGTTGTGTCTCCCATTCTTCATCATGGAATAAGAATAATAATAGTTGTTGTCTCACAGGATTCCTGTGAGAATTAAATGAGTCAGTCCATATGAAGATCTGAAAAGCTTCTGGCACCTAGATAGGACTCAATAACTACTAGCTTTAATTACTACTCTGCTTTTCTCCTTTCTCCCTTCTCTCTTTTTCCTCCTTATTTTTTCCCTTAGCATTAAGAAATGCTATTAAGTTGTTTTATGAGCACCTCATTTCTCTATGATGCATATTGCAAACTGTTCTGGCCATGATTGAGATATAATCACCAAAGAGATAGCTCTGACAGAGATGGAGTAGTTGACAAGTTGCTAAACACAAAGTTAAATTGTTTGTTATTGTTGAGGAGTGGGAAGCTTCTCTTTTAAAAGACTCCCAAGTTTAAAGCCAACGTGATTAATATTCAAAGCAGACAGACTAGTTTATATAGCCAGAGACACTGAGGTCAGTCTGGCTAATGGAAGAGCAAGCTCATTTGTGAGCCTGTAGTGACACATACTTACATCCCTACCAAGTCCTGACACCTCAGGCTTGTCAAAAAAGGTGTGTCCACAAGGTTGTAAAGATTTGAACTTTACAAATGAGCATCATGTAGTTATAAGCATTCGGATGAGTCATGGCCAGCTTTATGAGTGTAGCTCATCTTCAAAGAAAGACTGAACTAACTGTCTATAAATATCAGATCATGGGACATAAGCTTTTCCAAAGACTCCTCATAAAAAATGCAATAAAAGTAAATAAAGCTATTGCCTAAAATTCAAAATCTTGCCTAGATTTATTGTTAATTGGATGCAATATTGCCTATCTTTTGTGTTTGGAAGATATCTCTACTGCTGAACTAAGTTTCCATAATGTGGCTAAAGCTATTTGTTGAAGTTCACATCATCAGGTATGATTTAGTATGGAACTTTAAAGAATTTAACAACATCTGTGTTTTGCTACGTTCTCAAGTTTTGATTGACTATCAGAAATCTTAATGATACAAATTAGTTTTTAGGTCCTGAAAATATAATCTGATATAACACCCAAAATGCCCATGCAAACGTGGAGTGAGCACAAGGCAGGATGATTAAAAAACTAAAACAAAATTGGATTTCATAACCCTACCCAGGGTTTCAATCATAATGGAAAATTTTTAACTTCTACTTTATGCACTGACCTTGCAATAGTCTTATACGTTTTCCTCCCTAGATTTTCTCTACTCTTAGAGAATGAAAATACATGATTATCATTGTGAATGAAGGGGAGTGCAGAGTGGGGACCTGTGTCAGTCCGGGTAGACTAGCGGAACAAATTTCATAGACATGCATATTGATAAAAGGAAAAGGGTTATATATAAGAGAAATAGGACATTAAGAAAGCATCCCAATCCAGCCCAGTAGAAAGTCATAAGTCCAATATTAACCCATATGCCCGATATCAGTCTATAAAGTCTCCTTCCGACTCACGAAGTCACAGGTCAGTGGGTGCAGAATTCCGGTGCTGGCAGGAGTCTCCCCATGGCTCCTCAATTCCAGGGCTCAGGGTCCATCGACAGCATGCCGCTCCAGCTTCAGCGGTCTGGCTCCATCAGGGCAAGGCCGTGTGGTCTCTCCAACAGCTCCTCTAGCTTCTTGGATGCTGCCAGTTTGTCTTTTCCATGATTCATCGTCTCTCAAACTAACTCCCAACAACTGGGGAAGATAGCTTCTCACCTTCACGAGGGAAATATCGCGAGATTTCCCAGAAGTCTCAGGAGAAAGCCATGCCCACACAGAGGCCTCATTGGCTACTCAATGACTGCCTCCAGATTAACAGGCCAGACTCCACCCCTACATTTCAATCAAAAAATTAACATAAGCACATGACTGCCACAGGACCCAAAGTCTATCTGTGAGCAAATGGATATTACTTCACAGAAGGCCCGGGGAGGGGATGAAACAGTAAGGGTGCAGTGTAGCAATGATGAAATATGCAATGTTCCTCTAGTTTTTGAATATTACACACACACACGCACTATCATGATCCCAGTTCTACCTTAGAAATCCAACTGGACTGGAAGATGTACACTGGTACAGATAGGCACTGGAAACTCAGGGAATCCAGGCCAGAAGAAACCCTTAGGACTGGTGGTGAGAGGGGCGATAAAGGGTGGGTGGAGAGAAGGTGGGGTAGAAAGGGAGAATAGATTGCAAGGATCTACATATGGCCTCCTCCATAGGGGAGGAGAGAAGTGGGTGAGGAGAGATGTCAGATGGTATAACAAATGGCAAAATAATAATAATCTATAAATTATCAGGGGTTCATGGGGGAGGGGGAGTGGGGTGGGAGGGGGAAAGTGAGGAGCAGATACCAGGAGCTCAAGTGAAAAGCAAGTGTTTTGTGATGAGGGAAACAAATGTACAAAAGTGTTTGATGCAATGAATGTATGTGTGGATTGTGATAAGAGTTGTACGAGTCCCCAGTGAAATTATTTTTTAAATATCCAAGTTAAAAATTATATTAATATATAGTTTATATTTGTTTATATAAGAGAGGATACCCAAAAAATCCTGAATGGTGCTGAGGGGGAGGAGAGCTTTTGTAGTGTGCATTTTTCCCACTGGGGACCATTGAACTCTGAGTTAGTGCATCCAGTGCCATCACCTGGGAAGGTTCTCTCTGATCACAGTGAATTTTTTTTGTAAAACAAGTTATGCTCTAACCTTGTCTTTTGTGATGGCTGATTTAAGAGAACAGCATGCAGCTATGAAATTTGGTTTCCTGCACAGCTTACAAGAACAGCACTATGGGAAAAACTCAAGTGTATGAGTGGATTTCACATTTCAGAAAAGATGAAATGTCAATTGATGGCAAACCTCATTCTGAATGTCTAGCCAACTTCCCAAATGCACAAAAATATTGAGTCACAGTTTATTTTGAATTTGTTCCACCAGGTTAGACTGTGAATCAAGCTATTTAGAGTTTCTGAAAAGATTATGTAACAGTATGTGATTAAAAAAAAAAAAGGCCTGATTTGTGACAGGCAGGAGACTGGTTTTGTAATCACGACAAAACACCTGCTCACTCAACCATCTCAGTGTACAAGTTTTGGCAAAAACAGCAAGCATCTTTTGTCCCACATACCTTATTCTCCTCCCCTCACTACATGCAGCTTCTTTGTGCTTCCACGAATGCAGAGAGACATGTAAGGACAGTGATTTGACCACATAGAAGAGTTAAAGAAAGAAACTAGGAGGTGTTGTCAGACATCCAAACAGATGAGTTTGAATCTGAATAAAACCGCAGATTTGGCAAAAGTATTAAGTGTGATGAGAGAACACTGAAGGTAAAAAGGGTTGTCTTATAAAAAATAATAAATACATAGCTTGGGGGAAGCCCTTTTTCTTGGAGGTACCCTCTTATATATGCCAAAGATGAGATAATTAAAGATTTTTACCAACTTCTGCATTCCTGAATTCTTCAAATATGCAATTAATATTCTTTTATACTACACGAGATTGAAATGTGAAAACTAGAAAGAGAGATCAGCAGTTGGAAAACTTGACCTTGATAATAAAAATGAAGCTGGAGATCACATGACAGAATTTTCCCAGGCCAACATGACTTATTCATTGTAAATACCATTTTTCAAAAACATAAACAAACCCTATACACGTGGCCTTTGAAAGATGGCATACACAGGAATCAGATTGACTATGTCAATTTCAATGTCAGAGCAAGCTGCTAAAGCCCTGGAAACACACTCATCTCCAGCAAATCTGAAAGACAGCTATGTGGCCAACTGAGTAGAAGAGATCTATAGAACAAAATTACTGATATCACATGCAGGTAAAATTTGTTGACTATCCTCCAACAGTAGTTGTAGGAGTACATGGACAGGGAACTGCCAGAGTTTTAGGGAAGATTCAGAAGGGGATAGGAAACAAGGGATGTCATTGCCAATATCAGATGGACCTTGGCTTAAAGAAGCAATGCCAGAAAAATGTTTACTTGCATTTTATTGAATATACAAAATCATTAGTCTGTGTAGATCATAATAAACTATGGATAACCTTGAGGAAATGGGAATTCCAGGCACTACATTGTGCTCGAGGAACTTGTACATGGACCAAGAAGCATTTGTGAAAAGAGAACAAGCAAATATTGCATGATGTTAAAATCAGGAAGCATGTATAAGAGATTTGTATTCTCCCATCATATTGATTCAATCTATATGCTGAATAAATAATCAGGGAAGCTGGGTTGTATAAGAAAAATGGATTGTGATAAGAGTTGTATGAGCCACCAATAAAGTGATTTTAAGAAAAACATGTGGCATCAAGATTGAAGGAAATCTTGTTAACAACCTGAGGTAAGCAGATGACAAAACCTTCTTTACTGAAAGTCAAGAGAACTTGAAGCATTTGCTGATGAAGATTGAGGATTGCAGCCTTTGTGACTAATTGTAAAGCAAACCCAAATCCCCACAACCGGACTTCCATCATGATCAATGGAGGAAAGGCTGAACTTGTCAGAGATTTTGTCTTACGTGGATCCACAGTCAATGCGCAGGGAGGCAGCAGTCAGGAGATCAAAAGATGTACTGCATTGGATAGATCTGCTGCACACCAACTCTTTAGCGGATGGAAGAGCAATGAGGTGACTTTGAGAACTAAGGTGTACATGACCCAAGGTAGGATCCTTTCAACTGCCTCAGATGCATGTGAAAGATGGCCATTGACTAAGGAAGATTGAAGAATAACCAATACATTTGAATTGTAGTCCTGGAATAGAATACTGAAAGAACCAGGAACTACTACAGAACAGACCATCCCTCTTTGGAAAGAAGTATAGATAGAATGCTTCTTAGTGGCAAGGATGGTCAGACTTTGTCTTACATACCGTAGACATGTTCTCAGGAGAGGCCAGTCTTTGCAGAAGGACAACAGGTTTGATAAAGTGGAGGGGCAGTGCAGGAGAGGAAGGCCCTCAGGGGTAGATTGACACAGTGGCTCCAACAATTAGCTGAGGGCACAGGTACACTTGTGAGATTCCTACAGAACTGTGCAGTGATTCATTCTATTGTATATAAGGTTGCTATGGGTCCGAACTGACTTCATGGCACCCAACAACAAACAATTCTCTTATCTTTCTGGAGGTGTGACCAGCATGATTTCTGAGTATTCCATCAGGAAAAACCTTTTGTGCTGTTGAAAAATGTACTTGATATGAACAACTCATTGGCCTTGCAAAATACTTTTTTAAAATTAAATCATATTATTGGGAGCTCATACAACTGTTATCACAACCAATACATGCATCAATTGTAGGCAGACCACATTTGAAAATTTCTTGTCATCATTCTCGAAACATCCACCTTTTACTTAGGCCCACGGTATCAGCTCCCCGACCCCCCCCCCATACTTCCCCTCCCTCCCCACTCCCTTCTCCCATGAACTCTTTTTTAAAATATAGATTTTATTGGGAGCTCATACATTTAATACGTCTTTTAATACATTTAATACATCATTTGTATTAAGCATATTTGTATACATGCTGCTATATTCATCTACATTATCTACTTGAACCCCTCCAGCATAAGCTCCTCTTCCCCTCTTTCCTCTAGTTATTTTTTTAATTCCAATTTCCCATATTTCCCTTTCCCCCTACTCCTCCCCCATGAACTTCAAATAACTTACAAATTGTTTTTACCTCTTCATGTCTTGCACTGTATAATGTGTCACTTCATTCACCTCCTCCTCCAGCCCATTGTCCACACCCTAGAGAGGAGGTCACATGCAGATTTGAGAAATTTGTTCCCCCTTTCTACTCCACCACCCCTCCACCCTTCAAGTGTCACCACTCCCCACTAGTCTCAAGGGATTATCTATCCTAAAATCCACATTTTCAACTCCAATATGCATCTCCTGGTCTAGCCAAATCTGTCTGGCAGAATTGGGATAATGATAGTCGGTGGGAGGAAGCATTTGAGAACATTTCATTGCTACTACACTCCACCTAGACTGGCTCATCTCCTCACTATAACCCCTCTGTAAGAGGATACCTCTTCACTTCGTGATGGGATTTGGGTCCCCAATCTGCTCTCCCTCACTAATAATGATATATCTCTTAGGTCTTTGATGCTTGATACTGGATCCCTTTGACACCTCATTATACATACATACTGTTATGCTTCTTCCACATAGGCTTTGTTTCTTAGCTAGATGGCCACTTATTCACCTTCACATCTTTAAGACCACAGATGTACATCTTTTGGTAGCCGGACCCCATCAGCTTTCTTCACCACATTTGCTTATGTACATATTTGTCGTCAACGATCATGTCAGGAAAGTGAGCATATAATGTTATGATTGTTAATTCTTGAAACCTGACAATTGATCCCTTTGGTATCTCTTAGTCCCATAAGCTGGTGTACTTCTTCCATGTGGGCTTTGTTGCTTCTGAGCTGGATGGCCACTTGTTTACTATCAATCCTTTAAGACCCCAGACATACATGTTTTGATAGCCGGGAACCATCAGTTTCCTTCACCATATTTGCTTATATACACATTTGTTTTCTGTGATCATGTCAAGAAGCTGCGCATCATGAAATGCCAATTTAATAGAACAAAATGTTCCTGCACTGAGGAAGTATCTGATTGAGGTTCAGTGCCCATATACTGTCCTAATTCGAAGCCTATAAGTGAATGCATATTGATCTATTTCCCCTTCATCATATGAATATATGTACCTATGTATATGCCTGTATTTAATCTATATAAATGTCCCTTACTCCCCAGTTCTTTTCTCTATTTCCCTATACCTCTTCCCGTCCCACCATCACACACAATCTCTGCAGGTTTCAATATTGTCTGTCTATTACAATCCCTATCGGACCTTCCACACCCACCCACCTCGCCACCAATCCTGAACCACATGCTACTCCTCCTATCCCTGGATCAGCCAAGAGTTTCCGCCCCCCTACGTCCACCCTGGTACTAACAGTCCCATCTTCCCCACCCCTAGATTGCTCATCCATCCCACCCCATCCAGATAGACCTGTGGAGAAAATAACATACTCATAAAAAAGGCATCCTATAATGAAGCTAACAAAGAAACGAAGACATCAACAAAAAATATGACGAAATAATGGTAATTTTGAACTTTTTTTTTTTAATTTTATTGGGGGCTCTTACAGCTACTATAACATTTAGTACATCACTTGTATCAAGCACATTTGCACATGTTTTCACATACAATTTTGAACTCTTAATAATTTAAAATTACCATTATTTTGTCATATCATCCACTGTCTGTTGTGTCCCTTCACCCACTTCTCTATTGACCATACCCCAGGGAGGAGGTTATATGTAGATCTTTGTAATTGGTTTCCCCTTTCTATTCCATCTTCCCTTCATCCTCCCAGTATCACCACTCTCACCACTGGTCCTGAAGGGGCCATCTGTCCTGAATTTCCCAAGTTTTGGGCTCCAGTGTACATCCCCTGGTCTAGCTGGATTTATAGAGTAGAATTGAGATCATGATACTGGGTGGGCGGAAGCATTTAAGAACTAGAGGAAAGTTGCATATTTCATTGTTGCTACACTGTACCTTGACTGGCTCATCTCCTCCCTGTGACCCCTCTATAAAGGATGTCGCTTCACCTAAATTTTTAGTTCTTTGATGCCTGATACCTGATCCCTTCGACACCTTGAAAAATTCTATCATGGGATCTCAACCTTCATTTCTATCACCAAGATCATATTTTTCAACTACTGCTCCTTCCTGTTTGATTCCAATTCTTTCATTCTGATTGACACTAATTATCAATGCATCTTGCTTGCATGATTGATCAGATTGGAAAAGTGAGTAGAATTCTTTAATTTCCTCATCTCTAGCTTTTAAGATGGATTGACACCGTGTGCTACGACGTGCTCAGGCATAGGAACAATTGTGAGGCTAGTACAGGATTGTGTAGTTTTGCGTTCTGATTTTCTTGGGGGGGGGTGTTTTGTTCTGAGACTGATTTTTTAATATAGATTTTATTGGGGGCTCTTACAACATTTAATACATCATTTGTATTAAGCATATACGTACACATGTTGCACATTCATCTATATTGCCTACTTGAACCCCGCCAGCATAAGCTCCTCTTCCCCTCTTTCCTCTAGTTCTTTGTTTGCTTTAATTCCAACTCCCCATATTTCCCCTTCCCCCTTCACCTCCCCCATGAACTTCCAGCAATTTACAAATTGTTATTACCTCTTCATATCTTACACTGTCCAATATGCCACTTCACTCACTCCCCACCCCCCCCCCCATTGTTCACACCCCAGAGAGGAGGTCACATGTATATCCAAGAAATTTGTTCCCCCTTTTTACTCCACCATTCCTCCAAACTCCCAGTGTCACCACTCCCCACTAGTCTTAAGGAGTTGTCTATCCCAAATTTCCACATTTTCGACTCCAATATGCATCCCCTGGTCTAGTCAAATCGATCTGGCAGAATTGGGATAATGATAGTCAGTGAGAGGAAACATTTGAGAATATTTCATTGCTACTATACTGCACCTAGACTGGCTCATCTCCTCGTTATAACCCCTCTGTAAGAGGATGCCTCTTCACTTATTGATGGGCTTTGGGTCCCCAATCTGAACTCACCCTCACTAATAATGATCTATCTCTTAGGTCTTTGATGCTTGATATAGGTCCCTTTGACACCTCGTGGTCACACAGACTGTTGTGCTTCTTCCATGTGGGCTTGCTTCTCAGCTAGGTGGCCACTTATTCACCTTCACATCTTTAAGACCACACATGCACATCTTTTGATAGCCAGACACCATCAGCTTTCTTCTCCACATTTGCTTATGCACATATTTGTCATCAGCGATCATATCAGGAAAGTGAGCATATAATGTTATGATTATTAGTTCTTGAAACCTGATAATTGATCCCTTTGGTATTTCTTAGTCCCGTAAGCTGGTGTATTTCTTCCATGTGGGCTTTATTGCTCCTGAGCTGGATGACCGCTTGTTTACTTTCAAGCTTTTAAGACCCCAAACGCTACATATTTTGATAGCCAGGCACCATGAGCTTTCTTCACCACATTTGCTTATGCACACATTTGTTTTCTGTGATCATGTCAGGGAGCTGTACATCATGGAATGTCAATTTAATAGAACAAAATTTTCTTGCACTGAGGAAGTACCTCAGTGGAGGTCCAATGCCCATCTACTATTCTAATTCTAAGCCTATATGTATATGCGTATTGATCTATTTCCCCTTCATCATATGAATATACGTACTTATGTATATGCCTGTATTTAATCTATATAAATGCCCCTTACTCCCCAGTTCTTTTCTCTATTTCCCTATACCTCCCCCCGTCCCACGATCATGCTCAACTTCCATCTGGGTTTCAATATTGTCTCTCTATTACATTAGTCTTAATCCCTATCAGACCTTCCACACCCACCTTGCCACCAATCCTGAACCACATGCTACTCCCCCTATCCCTAGATCAGACACAGCCCCCCCGACATTCACCCTGATACCATCGGTCCAGTCGTCCCCACCCCTAGACCACCCATCCATCCCACCCTATCTACATAGACCTGTAGAGAAAATAGCATACTCAAAAAAAGGGCATCCTATAAAGAAGCAAGCAAAGAAAATAAAACAATAAAGACATCAAGAAAAAAACCCCAATATCCAACATGCAAGAATACAATAATAATAACAATATAAAATCCTACAAATAGTTTAAGGTCTGTTCGTTGACCTCCAGGAGTATCTCCTGGTTGAGTGGGATGGGGTGTCACAAAGTATATCTTTGGTGCTCGATCTGGAACTCCATATTCTGTCGCACACCATTAGTACTTTGGTGTGGTTGGGTCAGACAGGGTATAATCCTGACCCTGTTTCTCCATTGTTGACCCCAAAATGTCTTAGGTCAGTAAGGGTAGCTGTATTTCATATTGGGGCCGGCCATATAGTCCTCTCATTATATCGGCAGCTCTTATTGGAAATATCATCCGGAAGACTCAGTGGGTCAGGATGTACTTCATTCTATCTTCCTTCCCCTTCATTTGTTCTCATGTTCTCTGGTCAGGTATATCTCTCTCCCCAAGCTACAGCTTTGGTGCTGACCTCCAAGGCAACACCCCTGGGGGAGAGGCAGGTGCCCGGTAGTTGGAATTGGGGTTGTGCTCTGAAACCTCTCCACTGGTTCTTGGCTCCATTGCTAAATACTACATTCACTTCTGAGAACACCTTATTTAATGCATTCTGATTTTCATAGGATCGCTCTGGGTAATTGACAGATGGCACCTAATGGCAGCAGTACTCAAAGCTGTGGCATGAATTTGAATAGTGGTTGTAGTGATGGAATTTCCATGAAGGAGGATAGATACAATTCTATCAAAGGGAGCACTGTACTTTCACAGCAGACCTTGAGATGTTGTTTTGTTTTGTTTGTTTTTTTACTATGACTACAATGCCCTTCCTCTTGATTGTGTCATTCCTTGCATAGTAAACCATGAATTCCTGATTCAAAACATACAATACCAGTCCATCTGAACTCACTAACATCTAGGATATCCATCTTTATATGCTCCATTTCCTTTTTTGATGACTTCCAATTTCCCTAGATTCATGCTTCCTACATTCCAAGTTCCCTTTATTAACAGATATTTGCAGCAATTTCTTCTCATCTTTAATTGTGCCCCATCAGCAAATGAAGGTTTTGAAGGCTTTATTCTCACAAACTTTACTCCATTCAAATCATTATCGTCAACATTACTTTGAAAAGACACTTCTTTTGGGTCATATATTTATTGTCTTTTGACCTGAGGAGCTCATCTTCTAGTACAATCTCTGACAAAGTTCTGCTTCTATTGATAAAGTCTTCAGGGTCTGCCAATATTTCAATGCTATGCATAAAGTTTTCAGCAGCTACTTCCTGTGAAGTGGGCAACATTTTCAGTAGTCTGTTCTTAGCTTACAAACTCTGCGGAAATTTGAAATATTGCTTCCAGCATAACAGCAGCACACAAGCCGCCACAGTATACAATGACAGGGAAGTGGTGGTAAATAAATATAATGAAGTTATATAAGCCAGGTGCATGCCTTTCCTGATTTTAAACCAAGCCAAATCCCCTTGCTCTGTTCAAATGACTGCCTCTTGGTCTATGTACAATTTCCACATGAGCACAAGGAACTGTTATAGAAGCCCCATTCTTTTCAACATTACAGATGGTTTCTTAGGAATCCACACATTACAGAGAGATTCTTAGCAATCTACATATTCATCATATTCATTGAGACACAGGTAAACATCTTTCTGTTATTCTCCATTTTCAGTTCAAATTCACCTGAAGTCATCAATGCTAGCTCTATTCCACTTCCTCTGTGAATCTGACTTGGATTTCTAACATCTTTCCATGCACTGCTGCAACACACTTTTGATCTTCTTCAGTAAATTTCATTTGCATGTGATATTAATATTTCTCTATCATTTCTTCCTTCTGTTTGGTCAGCTATCTTTGAATGGGCACAAACATATTACTTTATTGTGCCAATATTTTTTCTTACTAGAACAGTCCCAGAGTAGTTTTTAAAATTGAGATGTCTCTCCTCTGAAATTATTGTCATTTCATCTCCATCAAATTTTTTAAGCTTCAATTGATCATGCTCATGAAAATCATGTTTTATGAATATCCTTCCTTCCCCATAGTCATCAATAGCATATATTAGAGAGACCCAATTTTATTATTTTTTCCTTGAATTCAAGTATGCTACTATAGAATATCTTTATATTAGTCTAAAACTAAAAAAATAATGAACTCACTGCCATCAAGGAGATTTCAGCTCATAGGAGTGACCCGATAGGTTGGAATAGAACTAACCCTTTGAAACAACTGGAGCAGAAATCATGAGGATGCTGTGAAGAATATAACCAATGTAACTGGTCACTTGGTCTAAAAACCATGGAACCGGAGCTAGTTTTGATATATATATATATAAAGTTGAACTTAAAAATAGACATTGGGTTTTCCAATTCTGGCCAACTTGTTTAACTTTTATTAAATGCCAACAGGAATAAAATATGGTACTCTAGGAGAAGGGAAGTGCAACTAGGAGATTTAGCAGGTGAAGGGCAGGCAGTTGGAAAGGAATGAGTAATTATATATTACCCATAAGTTAAACATTAAGGCAAATTGCATTTCCTCACATACTTTATCATGGAATTCTAGACCCACAGGTTGAAGGGCACCTTAGAGATTCTCTAGCAGTCACATTCTGTGGGAAGCATGGGGGCTGGGCCAGATGCAGAGAGACTCTCTCCCTGGAGTCACGTTCTTGCACTACACTGTGTCTACATTGGGGCCTACATTTGGGCTCTCTATTTGAATATTTCTAAAATATTATATTCAAGACATATCATAATATGGTGATTACTGTTTCTGACTACTATTTTTCCTAACAAAACTCTGTGGTGGATTGTGAAGAAATCAGTCTCAAAAATAACGACAAACCACTAAGATAACTCATATCCTTTAAAGTTGACATTCCTATATGATTTTTTAATCATAAAAAAATGGATAAATGGAGATCAGTCTTGTCTACAACCAGCTGTCTGGTTAACTTTGGTTGGAGCTGTCTCCCACTGTATTGTGTTAGATGCTTTCAAGTTCATGTGCATCATTTTATACGTCCAGTGTGCATTTGCTGCTTGTCTCATGAAGCCTGGCAAATGAGCTGATGATGGTAGGTGCCTGATTCAATTGTTAGCAAACGTACATTGTGGTGGCTGTTATGTGCATTGACTTTCTTTTGAATCAGAGCAGCCCCTGGTAAAACAGAAGAGAACACTGGTCATTCCCTGTGCCATCCTCACATCCCTAGCCCTGTTAGACTCCGATCTTGCAGCCACTGCGTCAATCTAAATCATTGATAAGGTCTTCCTCTTTGGGGCTGACCCCCTTGTGCACCAAGTGTGATGTCTATCTCCAGGGTCTGGCCCCTCATTCTAAGCTATCCAACATAGGTGAGTCAATGTCTCATACTGCTTACTTCTAAGGAGCCTCTGGCTGGATCTCTGATGGATTATCTGTTCTTCTGGCAATCCATGGCACAGTCAGCATTCTCTGCCAATACATAATTTAAAAGCATCAATTCTTCTTTGGTCTGTTTTATTCACTGTTCCACTTTCTCATGCATTTGAGGCAGAGAAAAATCATGCCTGGGGTAACATACACCCTGAAAGCAATGTCTTTGTTTTTCACTAGTGAAAAGAAGAAGTCTTTTACAACCAATTTACTCATGGCAATACACCATTTGATTTCTCAACTACTGCTTATAGCCAAGATTGTTGTTGTTGCTGTTGTTTGGTGTCATAGAGTTGAGTCTGACCCATAACAACCTTAAGGCACAACAGAATGAGACACAACATGGTCCATCCTCACAACTGTTTCCACACCTGAACCCTTGATATGGTCACTGTCTCAATCCATCTCCTTGAGGGCCTTCCTCTTTTGTACTGGCCCTTCACTTTACCTTCTCCAGGAAGGTAAGATTCTGCTGAGAATCTGTCCAAAGTAGTTAAGATAAAGTCTGGTCATTCTTGCCTCTCACAGGAGTCCTCTATTCGTACTTCTTTCAAGAGAGATTGGTTTGTCCTTTCAGCAGTCTATGATCCTTTCAATATTCTTCTCCAATAGCATCACACTTCAAATGCATCAGTTGTTCTTCAGTCTTCCTTATTCCATGCCCATCTCTCACATGCATATGTGGCAGCTGAAAATATCATGGCTTGAGTCAGGCCCAGTACTATTCTTTGTGTTAGCCTGGGTAGACTAGAGAAATAAATTCATAAGCATACATATGGATGCTGTATCTTTTTTTATGGTGGGGGGGGGGGCATCACTGCCTCTGGTGGTCATGGGCGTTACCCAGTGCTGCTCCTGAGAGCTGCTGCTGGATTTGAACCGCCAAGTCCGCGGGCTGCAGTCCCGCACTCAACCACTTATGTCACCAGGGCTCAGCCCTAAGCACACATATGGATATAAGAAAAGGGTTTATATGCAAGAGGAATGGAACATTGAGAAAGCATCCCAACCCAGTCCAGCCCAAGGTCATAAGTCCAATATTAGCCCATATGTCTGATACCAGTCCATAAAATCTCCTTCCAACTCATGAAGTCACAGGCCAGTGGGTGCAGTCTTGTGTATCCAGCGGCAGTAGAAGCATCCCGGTGCTGGAAGGGGTCTCCCCATGGCTCCTCATTTCCAGGGCTCAGGATCCATCAACAGTATCCATTGGCAGTAGAAGCATCTCAGAGCTGGCAGGAGTCTCTCTGTGGCTTCTCCAGCCCCTGAGATCTGGTTCCAGCAGGGTAAGCCCATATAGCTTCTCTTCCGGCTCCTCCAGTTCCTTGCAAGCTGCCATCTTGTCTTTTCAGTCCAGCATCTCCAAATAACTGAGATAATGGTCTCTCATCTCCATGAGGGAAATATCATGAGACTTCCCAGAATTCCCAGGAGAAAGCCTGCCCACACAGAGGCCTCATTGGCTATCTCCAAATTTACAGGCTACACTCCACACCTAGACTCCCAATCATAAAATTGACACATGAGTACATAACTGCCACATTCTTGCTCTTCAATGCTGTAGAGAGGTTCTGTGCAGCAGACTTACCTAACACAATATGTCTTTGAACTCTTGACTCCTGTTTCCATGAGCATTGATTGTGGAGGCAAGCAAGCCAAAACCCTTCACAGGTTCAACGTTTGCTCCATTGATCATGATGTTAACTATTTGTCCAGCTATGAAAATTTTGGTTTCTTTGCATTGAGTAGTCATCAAAACTGAAGGTTACCATTATTGATCTTCATCAGCAAGTGTTTCAATTTCTCCTCACTTTAGGCAAGCAAGTTTGTGCCATTTGTGTAGTTCACATTATTAATAAGCCTCCACCAATCCTGATGACAAAGTCATCTTCATAAAATTCAGCTTCTCCGATGATCTGTTGCATACAAATTGAACAAGTATGGTGAGAGCAAACTACCCTGACCACACCCTCCCTGACTTTAAACCATGCAATATTTTCCTGTTCACAACTGCCTCTTGATCTATGTAAAAGTTCCAAATGAGCACAAAGAGGGGTTCTGAAATTCTCATTTTTTCAAGGTTTTCCACAGTTTACTATGGTCCACACAGTCTAATGTTTTTGCATAGTCAGTGAAACACAAGTAAACATCTTTTTGGTGTGTGGAAACTGAGAACCAAGAAGAGAGTGTATTCAGACAAATTCACTAAGCTTGTATTTGAGGAGACTGGGAGGCTGACACTCTGGTGGAGGGAGGCCTTCACACACATGCATTGGAAATTACTCCCAGTCACCTTCTCCTAACTAAAAGTTACTGCCCATAATGTCCCCCTTCAACAGCTGATGCCACTTTTAAGATGCTTCTTACAAGCTCTGGGTTGTTTACAACATGCTTGCAAGCTATCTGCCTGAAGGTTGTCTGCCTTTAAGAGCAATCAGACACTATTGTCTGCTTTACCCTAAGTACAGCCCACTCCCTTCTGATACTGATCACAGATTGTTGAATATATAAGCCTTCCTGTCATGTATAAGTCCCTAGCACCCCCTTCCTATTATATGTATGCCTCTAGTAGAGGCCCTTCCTGTGTGTATATGTCATATATGTGTATGACATGGCTTGCATGTGCAATAATTATATAAGCCCGTTACAGAATAAATTCACTCTCCCTCTCTGGTTGTGGACTCCACAGAAGAGGGAATTCCGTCCTTGCATGCCTTATTTGCTGTCTCTGTAATTTTCCCTTTCAATTACACAACTGTCTTTAAGACCCTATTCCTTATGGAGGCTGGTCCCCCACCATGGTATTCTCTGCTTTGAGCTAAAATAGATCTCACATCAGAATTGATGTCCCTTCTTCCACATCCTCTTCTGAATCCAGCCTGAACTTCTGTCAGTTGCCTGTCCATGTGCTGCTGCAACTGTTATTGCATGATCTTCAGCAAAATTTTACTTGTGTGTGACATCAATATCATTCTATGGTTTGAGCATTCCTTTGGGTCATCTTTCTTTGCATGGGCACAAGGAAGGACCTCTTTGAGTCCAGTGACCAAGGAACTGTCTTCCAAATGTGCTGGCATAGATGAGCATGGGTGCTTTCAGTGCTTCTTCAGTTTTCTGAAATACTTCACTGGTTATTTTGCCAATTCCTGGAACCTTGTTTTGGGCTAATTCACTCAGTGCAGTGGGTTTTTTTGTTTGTTTGTTTTTGTGGGCATCACTGCCTCTGGTGGTCGTGGGCGCTACCCAGCCGCCGCTGGATTTGCGCCGCCACGGCCGCAGGCTGCAGTTCTGCACTCAACCACTTACGCCACCAGGGCTCAGCCCCACTCAGTGCAATTTCACCTTCTTTCTTCAGCACCTTTGGTTCTTGCTACTATGTGACCACCAGTGGTTCTCAGCTCAAAATAGCCAAGATCATAATTTGACAATTCTATTGGAAGAGGAGTTATTATTAATGGCTTGATAATAATGCCTTAAACTTGAATAACCTGTTATCTGAAGGACTGATCTAACATTTGATCAATTAATGTACATAATGGAACAATCCAGGGAAACAGCATGTGTGCTAATTTCTCAGAGGGAGTAAAAATAAGGAAAAGCTAAATGGACTAATTAGCCTACAGATGACAGCTTTCGTCAATAGTGGAGTTCTAGGCAGACCTGGGAGAAACTTCTTGCCATATATTTTAATTCTGCTTCAGGTGAGGCAATTTGCTTAAATGTCCACAGCCCAGTTGCAGAATAGAGCTCCCAGGTGTCTGGGCTATTTGTTTACATTTAGGAAAACAAACAAGCAGACTGGGGATATATGCAATTATTCTATTTCTAGATTTACTTTCAGAGCTAAAAACACTTTGTAATCATTAAGTTAATCTTTTTCTCCTTCCATCCACTCATATTCTGTGGGAAATTGTAGAAATGAGTAAAGGAGTAATTATCCCTAGAGGGTTTGTTGTTGTTGTTGTATATTACCAGGAAAACCTGATTCCCAAATTAGACCACTGAAATGTAGTATTCTCACCTGGATCAGACTCAATCAATATGTGAGAATGAGACTTTGTACTTTGATTTCCATTGTGACTTTATAGTCACAATGTCAGGGGACCTATGTCTTTGAACAGCACGTCACATCTCTATGGAAGGCACAGCAGAATTGGTGGTGGAGTGGGTGATGGCGGCTAATCACAAGGTCAGTAGATGGAACCCACCGTCATGCCACAGGAAAAAGAGAAGACTTTTTGTGCTCACAAAGACCTATAGCCCTGGAAAATTGGAGTGTGCAGATCTACTCTGTCCACAGAGTCATTGTGAGTCAGAATTGTCTTGATATCCATCAATTTTTTCATGGAATACATGGACTGTCTTCCTACAACAAATAAGGGAGAAAATCTCCATGTCAACACATTCTAAAAGCAGCAGCCTAATGCCCTGTCCACTCTGGTAAAGATAGAGACTTGGCCAACACTGTATTTTACCACTCCCTGGTGGCATGGTGGTTATACATTCAGCTGCTAAAGGTCAGCAGATCAAAACCACCAACTTCTCCTCCAAAGAACAGCAGAACTTTCTATACCCGTTAGAGTTACAGTCTGCTTTCCTCTAGTTCTTCAATGCTTCCCCCCGCCCCCCCAATCTCATGATCCCAAATCTACCTTACGAATCTGGCTAGGCCAGAGGATATACACTGGTACAGATAGGAACTGTAAGCACAGGGACTCCAGGACAGATGATTCCTTCAGGATCAGTGGAAGGAATGGCAATATCAGGGAGGTAGAGTAGAAAGGAGGAAGAGACTACAAGGATCTAAATATAACTCCCTCCCTGGGGAACAGAAAACAGAAAAGTGAGTGAAGATATTGGACAGTGTAAGACAGGACAAAATAATAACAGCTTCTAAATTATCAAGGGTTCACTGGAGGGGAGAAAAATTGATGATCTGATACCAAGAGCTCAAGTGGAAAGCAGATATTTTGCGAATGATGGTGGCAACAAATGTTGACATGTGCTTGACACAATGGATGGATGGATGGATTGTGATAAGAATTGTACCAGTCCCCAGTAAAATGATTTTTTTTAAAAAAGAGTTACAGTCTTGAAAACACACAAGGACAGTTCTACCCTATCCAGCAGGGTCACAATCTACTCGGGGCAGTGAGTTTGGTAGTTAGCTTTACTTCTATCTGCAAACATCAATTCCATTATTATCTGTCTGTTTTTCAAAGGACAAGTCACGTGATTTCTCCTTCATTGATGTGTTAGTCATGTACTCTTGTGTCAATTTCAGGATCAGGAGTATAGAGGTGGAGTCCATTCTGTCAATCTGGAGATAGACAATGAGACTTCAGTGTGGGCATGGCTTTCTCCTGAGAATTCTGGGAAATCTCGCAGTACTTCCCAATTGGAGGTGAGAGACAAGACTCAGTCCTTGGGAGACATTGCAGCTGACAAGACAACATGGCAGCATGCTGATAGATCCTGAGTCCTGGAACGTGGAGGAGCTGGTGAAGAAGCCACATGTGCTTACGCTGATGGAACCACACCTCTGAAGCTGGAAAAGCCACATAGAGATCCCTACCAGCCGCTGAGATGCTTCTACCACCACCGGATACCCAAGACTCTGCATCCACTGGCCTATGATTGTCCTGGCATCATTGTATGTGCTTCGAGAGTCAGAAGATTTTATAGACTGGTAATGGACATATGGGCTAATATTGGACTTATGGACTTGGACTGGAATCGGTTGGGATGCTTTCTGAACGTTCCATTCCTCTTTTATATAAGTCTCTCCCTTATACACATGTGCATGTTTATGAATTTGTTTCTCTAGTGAACCCGACTCACACAATCGATTTCGTCCATCTTGGTGGTTGATTTATAGCTGTTCTGCCCCAGGAGGGGGGAACATCCAGAGGCTCCTGCCCCTGCCCCTTTCATTTCAGTTCAAGAAGCCCTTTCCTCGTCAGCACACTTTCCACTTTGCATTTTCCTACCCAAACTGCTCTCATTGAATGGAGCAATGAGTCGTAATCTTCTCGATGGCAGAGAGTTGGGGTTTCGTTCATTTTGTTTTGTTTTTTCCAATCACTGAGACAACTCCCCTACCCAACAAAGTTGGGACAAAGTGGATTTAACTGGCAGGCAGCTCTCAAATAAAAACATTATTATTTGATACTGAAGAGAAATCAAGGAAGAGGATAGAACTTTCAGGCTCAGGTCCGGTGTTGGAAAAGGACAAACTTGCCCCAGGTCAGCGTGTACCATGGTAAAACAGGGTTTCGACAATGATCTTGGAATCTGGAAAACAAGTCAGCTGAAATTGACACACAGTGTGCCCTGCGTGGCTTGGTGTAAAGCAAATCTGCCCTTGGAAAGAGATAGGCGATTTAATATACGGCTAATTGAAAAACCTGAATCAAAGATAAATCAGCTCTCTGAACTTCGAAGGGCAGCCTCTGAAGCCCAAGTCCAAGCAGTGCACCCAGTGGATGTCTCCCTGCCTGGTGGCCAGGAGCAGAGGTCTGGGGTGACTGGGAGGCTTCCTCTGTTTGTCCTTTCTGGCTGGGGAAAGGCTGGCACAGGCCCCTGAAAGAGACATTAATCACATTTGGTTCCTTGTACCTGAGCAAAAATAGCTATCTATGGGATCTGATTTTTTGTGTTTCAAACTGGAGTAAGCTTTTATGGTGTCTCTTGATGAAATATAACCACCCTCTCATTCTAAGCGGCCTTTAAATTCTTAAATGTGTGTAAATGGAGAACACGCCATGGGTCTCCACTCCACTAAGCAGCAAGAAGAAAATCAGAATCTCCCCCCTCCACCTGTCCCCCCCCTCCCCCGACACCTCACAGATGTGCAGCATTAGAGAAAAGAGCAGACATGTTTTTATAAAATTAATTTGTGGAAAGTGCTTTATTAACCAGAAATGCCTAACCTCGGCATCCTCTTCCATGCCCAGTCAAGAAGTGAAGTTGATGTCCTGCCTACCAAGAAAGGATGCTGCTTCATTCCCGTCAGACAAGAGGGTGTCCACTGCCCACACAGCAGGGGGGAGTGAGCGACTGCCTGCGTGTTCCCCATCAAGAGTGAGGGAGCTGCACGTGGGTGGCAAAGAAAACACTGCATCCAAAATGTACAAAATGTGTAAATCACTTTGGGATCCTGCTGGGTTCAAAGTCCTAAATAAATATCTGTCATTATTATAATTGATATTAAACTAGATACTGGAGACCCACTAGAGGACTACAAATGCTAGAACTTGCCTCCGTGGTTCATTCAGATCTAAAAATATGTAGAAGATACACCACAGAGCTCATGAAAGGCTTTTAACTGATTTTAATAGCAGTCATTACATTCGAAAATGAGACTTCCCCTTGTAACAGAGATGAACTGGGAAGAAACAAAGGAGGAGAGGTACTAGTGCAGCGCCCCAGTGCCCTGCCAGAATGACTGCTCATCATTCTTGCTTTCAGCAGCTAGCCGGCTCCTTTTGTCAAAGAACTACCACCATCTAATGAAACAATTAGGGCTTGACAGTTTAAATATGCTATTTTGTTCTTTTCAGGCATAAGTGCCAGCCACGAAGACAAACTATCCCTACCACCTTCCTATCAGCAGAGCCATTGTTATCCCAGATAGAATGCCCTAAAAATAAAATCCATTTTGTATGTGAAGCTTCATCAAGTCAGGTCATGTCTGCTCCTCAGGGCAGACTGCAGTGTACTAATTTCATTATGCTATTTTTAAATGTGGCCTCCTTGGATCTTTTAGTCTGTCCTACATAGCTCAACAAGGCCCCGAGTGAATGTTCAGGGGTTTCTTGCTAATCACCTCTGCCTACCCTGCACTCACCTCTAACCCCAATCACCTCTTCAGGCCTAGGTGGTCAGCAAGAAATAGGCACTCTAATGATAGAGGTGTCCACACTTGGATGAACATCACCTACTGGGCAGAGTCCAGCGCAAATGGGCATCCCTCTCTTGAATTCACTATTAGAGTGAATTTTGCTTTTAAACCCCAAAAAGTATATAAGAGAAACTGACTTTCTGAGACTTGATTTTAAGCAACAGCTAAGTCTCTGTGTACCCATTTCTATTTTCTCTTATACAAAGATTCTTATTAGTTCTAAAGATTCATACAATATTTAAAATTATAGAAGAAGCATAAGTACATAGTTATTCATTGCCTTTTCTAATACCAACTTGTAGAAATCTACCTCAGACTTAGTAAGTGGTAAAGGGATTGAGAGTTGTGTAGAAAAAGTGGGGTTACAGGTTCAGGTATAGGTCAAATAAAGGGATTTCTGTCTCCATTCCCTCTGTGCATTTTTCCCTTGAGTCTGTCCTCATCTTAGAGTGACTCTGTCCCTTTGAGACCGCAAGATAGTGGCAGGGTTAGCGTTGTTGTGATTGTTAGAGGCCATCACTTGAGTTCTGACTCAGAAGGACCCCAGCTCCAACAGAACAAGACACTGCCCAGTCTAATTCCATCTTCACAGTAGTTCTTATCTTTGTGCCTGAAGTGAACGCTGCCTATCCTTGCCTCTAAGGAACATTCTGGGTTTACTTCTTCCAAGACAGGTACATCTGTACTTCTGACAACCCATGGTACTTTCAATAAACTTAAGCAATATCTTGGTTCAAATGCATCAATTTTTCTATGTTCTTCCTTCAATTGAAAATATTATGGCTTGGATCAGATGCACCTTAGTCCTAAAAGTAAAATCCTAGTTTTTCAACACTCTGAAGAGGTCTTGTATAGGCTCTTAGCAACTGAGTAACCCTGGCAAAACAACACCTCCTTATTTCCACATTTGCTAGCCCAAATCCCAGAATTGCATCTCCCCAGCACTGCTTAGACTATGTGCCTCTCCTTGAACTGAGTTTGGATTCCTCAAAGTGTCTTTAGTAGCTGGCATAGTGCAATGGGTTGCATGTGCATTGAGCTGCCAACCACAAGCACAGCGGTTCAAATCCACCAGACATTCTATAAGAAAAAGTGAGTGTTCACTATCCTACAAAGACTTACAGCCTAAGAAACCCACACAGGTGGTTGTATTCTGTCCCATTGGGTCACTGTGAGTCAGAACTAACTTAGTGGCAGTGAATTTGGGTTTCTTTAGGAAGTGGCACTGCCAGATAAGCCTGGGACTGCTAACCTTAAGGTCAGTGGTTCTAACCCACCAGATGCTCTGTGGTAGTAAGGGATTATGTCAACTAGATGCTGCTAGGTAAGACTAGGGACAGGGGCAGGGCCCAGTGTATCAACTGGGTAAACACCTGATGATACCTCCTGGTGACATAAACATTTCTGTGAGAGAGAGAGAACAAGAGGAAAGGAGAGAGAGAGAAAGAGAGAGGGAGAAAAGGAGAAAGAGAGAGGAAAGGAGAGAGAGAGAGGAGTTATATCTTCTTTGACTCTTCTTGGATCTGGTTCTTTGATCTCCTGTTGCATCACTTGCCAATCCCAGGAAACATCCGAGGACTACAAACAGTGGATTCATTCAGCCAACTTCGCACCTCAGCATCCACTAGCCTATGGCCCATGCTGTCACCCTGTTTCTTGTTCATCAACTTCTTTGATTCAGGAAAAGCCTGATTGGAACCGGATTGGACTTACCTACTTTTACAACTGTGTAAACCATTTCTTGATATAAATCCCTTCCTATAGAGAACACACACAAGCATCATAGGTTTGCTTCTCTAGAGAAATCAACTTTAACACACACTCCAAGGGAGAATGAGAAAGCTGCCTGCTCCTGTCCAGACTGACAGCACCAGGAACCCCATGAGCCAGAGGGACTTGCTGGCAGTGAATTTATTTTTTGTTTGCTTGTTTCCGTGGTTTCTACACTAATTTATCACAGGAATAAAAATGATCACGTTACTTTCCTGTACTCATGTCTAGAGTCAGAAGGTTAGATGAGCCACATAGGCTGAGAAGGAGGGGGAAACACCACCCAGGGTATGCAATAACAAGAAGTAGGAGTTGATACAGAGCAAACAACAGCCATCTCACAATGAAAAAACAAGGTCTTTTATGTAGATAAGAATTATAAGTACGTGCTCACTTCGACAGCACATATACTAAAAAAGAATTATAAGTACACATTTAATCATAGGTGTATGGGAAGGTCCAAAACTACTTTTAAAAACGTTTATAAATTTGTACTAATTGTAAAACCTTCCTCACACCAATTTAGAGAGCACCAGGAGAATACCTGAGTAGGGAATAATGAATATTCCCTGAGTAGGGAATATGTGAATAATTGCACATAACAAAAAGAAAAAACAAATATGTAATAGGAAGTCAGTAGGGAAGAATGCTCCCACAAATTCCAGTCCCAAAGCACGCATTCACATTTGGAATATGTCAAAGCACTCTTTTGTGGACTCCATTGTTACTAATGAGAAAGTATGCAGTAAATTGTAATCCCGTAAAATGTGGTAGAATCCTAACTCTGTGGAATTCTAGGCCTCTTTGCAAAAGATAGCTTTGTTATGTTAATTAGATTATACTTATGCAGAGCAGGTTCTGAATCCAATCACTTCTGAGTTATAAAAGAGCAGGTTAGAGTGAGGGGTATGCACAAAGGGAACGACAAATGCCATGCAAGCTTCAACCTCAAGACAAGACAGACAGACACCAGGACCAAGGCAGCTGCTCACAGAAGGAATTGGCGTGGCTGAGACCCTGATTTGGAGATTAGCCTCCAGAACTGTGAGAAATGTATGCTGTTTAATGGTAGCCATGTGTGGTCTTTCTGTTACAGCAGCATTCTGTAACTAAGACAAGTTCATTACTGCCGCAAATACTCTTTTTATTCTTTTTCATGTGTCTTCTAATTTGGGCATTCCTATTGTGCATGTTGGTGCATGAATGGAGTCCCACATTTTGTGATGCTCTTTTTATTTCTCTTCATTCTTTCTCTCTGTTCTTCAGATTGTATTACCTCTAATAGCATAAGCTCAAGCTTTTTTCTTTTCTTTCTGCAGCTCAAATCTATAATTAAGCCTCTCGTAAATTTTTCATTTTTACCTAAAGTGCTTTTCAACTTCATATTTTCTATCTTGTTCTCTATTATAATGTTTACGTCTGTGTTTCTATTCTTCATTTTATCAACTAAAATGATACTTTAAATAAGTGATACTTTTCTTTAGTTCTTTATACATAGTTAGTTTGGGGGGTGGGGGTTTAGATCTAAATTTGTTTGAAGCATTTCACTGCTAAGTTTAACATCTTGGCCCTCAAAAGAATTTTGAACTGTTGCTATTTGTCTTATAAATATGTAATAAGTTCTTGTTTCTTTGCATGTCTCATGAATTGTGTTGCTATTATTGAAAATGAGGGTTTTTGATAATAGATTATATAGATTCTGGATACTGAGATCTGTTGGCATTATGGCTTGATCATGTACCCACAAAAGATACCTACAGGACACCGGCTGGTGTAGTGGCTACGAGCTGGCCTTCGAGCTGCATGATCAGCAGTTTGAAAACACCAGTTGCTCCTTGGAAGAGAGACGGAGTTTCTAATCCCGTGAAAATTGCAGCCTCAGAAACCAACCAGGGAGTTGCCAGGAGTCAGCATTGACTCGCTGGCAGTGGTTCGCAACCTTCCTGACGCAGTGACCCTTTCATGTAGTTCCTCCTGTTGTGGTGACCCCCCCCCCACCATAAAATTATTTTCATTGCTACTTCATCACTGTAATTTTGCTACTGTTCTGAATTGGACAACCCCTGTGAAAGGGCTGTTCCATCCCCAAAGGGGTTGCACCCCACAGGTTAAGAACCACTGCTCTACGGCATGAATTTTGAGAAAAGGTACCTAGAAATCTTGCCCACGGTACTGGCAAATGTGACATTGTTTGCACATAGGGCCTCTGAAAACGTTTTCATTTAACATGTGGTTATAACAGAGAAAGGAGGTCCTAATTCACTCTAAGTACTTTCCTATAAAAGAGTAGACAGAGAAAGAAAGACAGAGGGAAGATGAAACTACATTTACTTGTCAAGGAACATCAAAAAATGGCTGGGATCAATGGAAGCCAGGAGCAGCAAAAAAGGAGTTCTTCCAGAGTCTTCAAGAGAGTATTGCCTGCTGACACTCATGAGCTAGTGGACTGGCCTCTGGGATAGGGGTCCTCAAACTATGGCCTTCGGGCCACATATGGCCCACTGAGGACATATATCTGGCCCACAGGGTGTTTTTGGTATCTCTGCTGTCCTATTTACCAGCCAACTCATCCCAAATCTGTAGTGAATTTTTTTTTTTTAACTATAGTCTGACCATCCCATGGTCTGAGGGACAGTGAACTATCCCCCTGTCTAAAAAGTTTGAGGACCCTTGCCTAGGGCTATGAGATAACAAATTTCTCTTGTTTAAAGCCACCCACCCAGCACACATGGGATTGTTAGTGTTTGCTTAACCACTTGTTTTAGTCATTTAGGGACTTGACTGAACCATTCCTGTGGTACACACCTTTGATCTCTGTCCTCAAATGTTTCCGCCTTTGGTGGTTATGCATTGGTTTCTAACCACAAGGTTGGTTGTTTGAAACCACCAGCTGCTCTGCTTGAGAAAGGAGGAGATTTCCTTTTCTATTTACAGTCTCAGAAACCAACAGGGGCCTGTTCTCCCCTGTCCCATAGGCTTGCTAAGGGACACGAGTCAGAACTAATTCTATGGCAGTGCATTTGGCTTGGACTTTGTTTTGTCTTTTTGCCAGGCTCCCTAAGGGTGGTTGGCATAAGCCGCTTAATGTCCAGGATGATGTCTCCTGAGACAAGCAGAATTCTTGTCTTTATCATTGTGTGCTTGGGACTGTTGGGACAATGTGGAAAATCATATGGTCTGGCTCCACTCTCAGTCAGGGGTAGTTGTGTCCGTGGTCACCCCTAAGCGTGCTCAACCTGAGACGTGCACAATCTTCCAGCTGCCAAAGATGCAAATGATTCTATTTTTAATCCTAGATGCTGAGGAGTTGCCCTAAGTCATAAAAGCTTCCATTATTCTGTCAGGACTTGGTCAGAGGTTGTGCCGTTACTCCTGGTGTCAATGAAGCTTAGCCTCTGTCTGTATGGATCTCTGTGCTGCCTGGGGAGTGATTTCGAGTGGGCCCGCAGCCTGTCCGGACTGACCCTGGGTAGGCACAGCCTTGTCCCCACACACCACGTCTACCACCCCCGTTTTGACGATCGCCATGACTCCAGAATGGTTATTCATTCACTCTCACTAGGGTTCTCTATCTTATACGTAAGGCCTATCTACTCTTTCACTTGTGACTACCGGGAACATAAAGCAAACAAGCTCTCAGAATTGCTCTCCAACAAAACATCTATCATTTTCAACAACAACCTCACGCCTGGGAGTCTCCAAGCTCCTTTCCAAATAAAATCAATCGTGCCTGCTTCCCCCGTGACAGAACATCTACACAACTGTACACAGGAGAAAGGAGCAAGGTCCCTGTCCTGCCTGTGCCAGATGGGCCTCCCAACTCTAGGAGGGCTCACGGGGTGGGAGCCCGTCTTCTCCTTCCAGTGTTGAACTTCTGCGTGACAAGCACGCTCAGGGAGGACATTTAGGGGCCTGGATTGTCAGCCTGTTGTCCATGGTATAGAAGTCAATGCTACAGGTGGGCATTGGAAGGGAGGGGTGTAAATGTCATCTTCTTATCCATGCCTACCTGGAATGGAGCTACTGCAACATGCAGAGTCAGGAAAGCAGCCTGAAAGCAGCACCCACCCCACCCACCCCCCTGAGGGCTTATACCATGACCTAGGGACATAGGAAGCTTCCGATCTTCTGGGTCTTAACCACCCAGCATAGCACATGTGGAGCATGGATGCATTGGGCAAAAAGTGTGACTCCAAAGTGCCACAGTGCTACTGTTCTTGCTGAGACAAGTAGGTGTTCTTGAATGATTATTTCTCCACCTGCTGTAGGCCCCCAGGACAATTTCCAAAAGTTTTAAATGATCCAGGTTTTTTGTTGATATTGGTGTTGCTATTTTTTGATTCTCCTTGTTAAGCAGTTGTTTGGTTAGGAAGAAGCTCTGCTGAAATACTCGCACCACCATTCTAGAAGGCTCCACACACTGACATTTAAGTATCATTTCTGTTACAAATTCATGAGTCATAAGCCATTCAGAAGCTTTGGAAGTTATCGAGTCTATTCCCTCTGCCCTGGGGCAGGATAATACCTCAGTCAACCCACATAGATGAGGCTCTAGACTGACTTTTGAAAACCTCCAGAGAACAAAACTCCAGTCTTCCTTATTAGCGTAAATCAAAGCGTAACTGCTCTCACTGCCCAAGCTTGCTTCCTTGTATGTAACCTGCAGCTCAAGTGCTACAGTTTAGGGACCTTCCCTCTCCACCGCTCCCGGAGGAGATAGAAAACAGCTGGTCACCATACAACATACATCTTCTTGGGGAGAAAGTCTCTAACCTCCTTCTAGTCAGTTATACACTTTGCTTTTTTCTCAATCCTTCGTTGATCTTGACACTGAAATAAATCATCTTAACATTCCAGTATACTGTTTTTCAAACCCACAAACAAAAACCCTCTGTGTTTTTTTTCTGAATTTCTTTTTTTCACTTTTGCCATTGCCCCCTTAAGACGTGGCCTATTTCTGAAAGTGAGGTCCAAGAGTTTCATAGAGAGTTCATTCACAGCACTTGTCTACAGACTCCTGTGTCCACACCTAAATTCTGTGAACCTTTTCCTGGCTATGAGTACTGAATTTGGCATCATTCACCCAATCACCAGGTGGATCCATTGCTCTGAATCCATGTGGCCTGTTCACAATCACAATCAAAGACCCGGGGGTGGAGGGGGGGAGAGGGGAGAGGATGCCTGCCTGACAGGATGGGCTCAGCAGTTTGAAGTCTTCGTGTTCCCCCCACGCCCCAGACCAATGAAATCACAGGCTCTTCGATGGGGCCTCAAGCGGATGTCAATTGCATCCAAGACCGTCAGTGCACATTTCCAAGGCAAGTGCTGATATTAGCCATTGTAGATCAGATCCTGTTCACACCAAACCTAATGCCAAGAAGTCACTTAGTCATTGTAGGTTGACCAAGTAAAAGAGGCTTATGCTTGACTGCTAAGAGGCCCTGCCATTGTGTGTTCTATTCCTCTCTCATGGCAGAGAGCCCGAGGGGTACATTGGCTAAGTGCTTAGTTGCTAACTAGCAGTTTGAACTGACCAGCCACTGCCACTGCCTGGGAGGTAGGTGTGACAGTCTGCTTTCCTAGAGAAACCCGAGTGGGCAGGTCTAGTCTGTCCTGTAGGGTCACCGTGAGTCAGAATCAAGTCAATAGTGATGAATTTGACGTTGGTTTGGGTTGGTCTCGTTTAGTTTGGTCTGTAGCACTAGATATTTGATTCAAGGGATGAGATTACCTTCTTATGACAATCGATCTTTTTGCCACTATTTATTATGAAGACGAGTTGATTTTGAGAAGACAGAAAGGACATCTGATTTGGAAGGCTGTGAGATTACCAATGCTAACAGACATCTGTTTAGAGTTTCCTGAAAGGAGCAGGAGAACTGAAAAGGCGGAGCGTGAGAGTTAAAATCTTCACAGTGAAGGATGTCAAGACTGCGTTCATGCATCGCCTCAGACACACTTGACTCCCCCTGACTCTCACCGCAGCATCCCACTGGGGCCCCTGAGGGTCCTGCAGGGCACACACACAGTGCCTCGCCTTATGCCCACACCATCTGGCTTTCCCCTCCCACCTGAGGCTTCCCTGATAACACGGAGATAAGGAATGCATGCTGGGGCCCTAGGAGCTCACAGATGGACAACCCTAAAGTGTGAGGAAGTTATTTCTCCCAGAGTCAAGCCTTCAACCAATAGAAGATCACGGTTGAAAAAATAAATTTTTCCCTTGGTCTCCACAGCTTTCTCCAAACCCCGTGATCGTGTGCTAGGAAATGCAAGCTTGAAAGCTGTGGAGACCTGGCAGGCAGTTGCAGTGAGTGAAACGGGTGTCAGCTCCACTACACTGCCTGGAATCCCTGTCCTTCTTTCCTTCTTCCACTGCTTCATAGATCCTTTTCCTTCTGGGTCTCAGGATCACACGTTAGGTTTATCTATAAGGCTCTGCCTTCTGGGGTTTCTGAGTTAAGCAGATGGTAAGACGGTCACACCATTCACTTTTATGTTCTTACTGGTGGTGCTGTGGACTTGGTGTTGGATTGCTACTCACAAGATTGGTGGTTCAAATCCAGCAGCCACTCCAAGGGGGGAAAATGAGTCTCTCTGCTCTAGTAAAGAGTTAGTCTCAGAAACTCTAGGAGGGTTGTCATAACCCCATACACTCAATGGCAGTGGGTTTGGTTTGAGGTTGGGAACCTAGTGTCGTGCATAGCATAAAGTAAGTGTTCAATAAATAGACAGTGAGCTGAAAGTGGTGCCGAAAATTGGGCAGAGGAAAGATTGTCAATGATGACAGAATGGTTTTCTGAGAAAATAATCAAAACAGTGTGACTCAACTTTCCCACTGATTAGGCATGGCAACCTTTTGGACACTCCGTTTCTCGTCCTCATAAAATGAAATGATGAGTTGTACTTGAACTGCCATGACCCTCCACTGGGAAAATACACATGGCAGTTTTCTGCAAACCAAACTACCATGGGCATGCTAAGCTATTACTTTGGCATCATAACTTTATGTGCTAGCTTTTTAATAGTTTGTTTTTTGTTTTGTTTTGTTTTTCAGGTTTGGAAGTAGTTCAATATCTTCCCAATTGACACACTTTCAAAAGGCTCTGAAATAGTTGTGTGATAATGGGATGCCCATAATCAGGGATTGTCAGTGATGACTTGAGATAAACACTTTCCTTCTTGCTTCATGGCGAGCTGATTATTTGCTTTGGTTGGTTGATTTATTCATTCATTCATCCATTTAAGACAGGTAGGGGGAATATGTGTAGCAAAAAAAAAAAATAGGACATACAAGATATTGTTTTTTTCTGTTTCTTTTTCATTTGAGTCCTAAAATGCTGGGTAGTAACTCCGGTGGATTAAGCACTTAAGTGATAACAGTTGAATCTAGACAACTTGCTGACTGGCATGGTGAGCACTTCTATATGTACCCGCTATCTGTCTGCTGAGCAAATGAATAATAGGATGATAATTATACAATGATATTTATTAAACCAAAACCCACTGCCATAGAGGAGCTTCTAACTCTTAGCAACTCTCTAACAGGAAACAGAGTTGCCCCCTCAGGTTTCCAAGGCTGTGGGCTTTGAAGAAGCAGGTTGTCACACCTTTCTCCCATGGAACACTGGCAGGGTCAAACATTAGTAGCCTAACATAGTGCTTAACCGCTGAGCCACCAGGGCTCCTTGGATATTTATGGCTATTATCAAGTGCTCTTCTAAATGACAGTAGTGGGTTGGAAAACACTTTATTGAGTCAGTCTGTAGAAAGATATCCAGGACTGTGTTTCTAGAGTTTCTATCTTGTATCTTTGCTGTCCTAGGAGACAGAGAGATCCCTCCAGTCCATAAGACTGAGTTCCATAAAAAGAAAGGTGTTTCCAAATCAAATGTCTTTCAGGTTTTCAGGACTCAAGTGATGCTAAAAGATCTCTAGCAATCTTAGGGCATGGAGCTTCTGAGAGATAAAACTATTCAGTTAGAATGTATTGATTTGCTTTGTTTTCATTGTTTTTATTGTGATAGCTATCTTCAGGCGAGTGATAGTAATTTTTATCCCTTTGGCATTTTCCCTTGACATGGCTCTTCTAGCCACAATCTTTTTAAGGCTCGTCCAAAGATTAGCGGGGAGGGGTCATACAAATAGGATGTGTGAAACACTAGGAGGAGGGATTGGTCAGTGTTGCCTTTCCACTGAGAATATAATTGAGCCAACTCTGAAACAGGAGAGAGAAAATCCCATGACCACGAGGAAAGATGCACACTGGAGCAGGTATAAGACCCACCCACACAAGAATTAAGTCTGAGGGCCTGCAGGCAGGAGGTGGGCTGACAGAATAGGGTGTGCTTTGGGGTGTGCTTATCCCCACTAAAGGAATTTTGTAACACTTGTCAGAGCAGGACAGAGGCCAAGAGGCATGTGAATGAGAAGCCGAGAACCTGCGAGAGGCATGCCTATTGGCATGGCCGAGAAGAGACATTGCAAACAGAAGGACTGTATCTGATCCTGACCTGTAGTAACCCGATAATATCTCTAATAAGCACCCATAGTCACGCAATGGATCATTGAAACCAGCAGGAGAATAGAGTGACAGAGGAGGGACTTTGGGGGAGCAAAACCATCTCAGAGGGTGGGGAGGCCTGGGTGATTCGCATCCTTAGGCTGGTGTGGACTTGGATCCTCTCTGTGCCTCTTGCAGCTGGAGGACATCCGATGTGGGTTCCAGTGCATGCCTTCAAGAGTAGTGACATAAATTTTCCTCTTAAAAAAAAGAGTCCTCTTGAAGAATTTTTTCTAAGTGAGTTATTTCAGGAAACATGTAAGTGAATAACACAGATAACACGTAAACTATCTTAAAAGGGGGAGGGTTGAAAATGGTGCAGAAGTGAAGTCTGAGGATCATTGTGTAGACTTTAGCCTAGCACACGAGCCCTCTCGTCTTGAATCTAGAACACACACGCATACAGTCTTTCATGTTTTATATGGTTTTAGTATAATGGCAATGAAGGGAAATCTTAACTTTGGAGCATTTGCTGCTGAAGCTACATTAGCTCAGCAAAAGCCATGTCTTCCTGGCCCCGGTGTGGCTTAGAAGAAGGAAACCCCTGATCAATGCTCATCAAGAACGCATTAGGAGACCATTGCAAAGGCCCCATCTCTGCCTATTCTACTGTGAGAGAGGAAGCAGGCAAGGCACTGGGCTAGCCTGCTGGGATTCACTGAAGGAAGGCCTCATTCAAATACTTTTATAGATAATATTGTGGCTGTAATTTATAAACCTAAATCCATATTCTCTTTTCTCTTCCTGCACAATGTCTTCGTACCACTCAGACAGTCTATGTGTGGGAAACCTAAAGAAGCTAATTCTAGTAATCTATGAGAAAAAAGTTCACGAGCTGCAAAGCTGATTACAGAAAAACCATGTAGGACAGGTAGGAGACTAATCCACACATTTTTGGGGCCACATTTCATGAAAAGGTTATGTATGAGCCACACACACACACACACACACACACACACACACATTTTTGTGTTTGAAACTAAATATACATTGTTAAATTTCCTTATCATCTTCTCTCTTTTTGTTCCCTGCGAGGTTGCAATCCCTAGTAATTGTTTCCTCAGAGTCACGTCTTCCTGTCTGATCATTTAAATGTTCCAGACTCCTTTAAGTGGATCAAACACATAGCAAACAGAGTTATTCGTGTTGCAAAAAATAGTACAAACATATTTCTATACAGTGTAAAATCCATCCAAACCAAGTAATTTTTGTGTCAATACATCTCTAGACAGCTGCGGGAGTGAAGAAGCCCTCTCTTCTACCGACCACACCTCCAAGATGGTGTGAGCGAGAAGATGAGAGGATCATCTGATTCCATTTGGAAAACCAAAGTGAAGAGTTAAATAACTTTGCTCAGAATTTAAATAAAACTTTACACAAAAGCAGCTACCCCTTTTAAGAAGTAGGAGGTGAAATGGGAAATGGGATTTAAGCTGGATTTTTGTGATTGATTGTGCTCATTGATTCAATCCATTGGCTAAGTGTTGCAGGGAACAGATCTAATCACAAGTTCTTGATGAAACCATGAGTAAGAGGATATACATCGAACCAGGGTTAACTTGGATGTTACAATTAATGGTTCCACGTCCTCTTTATTACAATTACTATGGGATTCACATTTTTAATTCAAAGTACAATGACTGTACTTTATAGCCCCCTAAGGACTTTATTTGGAATTTGGGGAAGAAAAAACTCTAGGAAGTAAGTCTTTGTTATTCTAAAACTCGAGAGGTTATAATTGTTTGAGTGAGTAAGTGTGCAAGGACTCCAACAATTACCATAACTACTCCAGATTGGTGTGAGTAGGCTCTATTTAAATACGCTCTATAGTTTTTCCTTCTCAGAAATCCATAGTTTCAAATAAAGACCTAAAGAAAGATAAACTGAAATAATTTAACTTAAAATGGTAATCTCATAATTGTTATAATTGTAAATGGTGTGAATTCATTACTAGTAACATCCAAATGTCCCTGGATGACTCTCGACCATGAACCTTAAAAATGTCTATGGGTGACGTAAAATTTAAAATACTCAAAATCACTTTCATCCAGCTGATTCCAACTTATGGTAATTATCTAGTAGAGGAGAGAACTGCCCCTGTGGATTGCTGGGATTGTACCTCTTTATGGAAGTAGAAATTCTCATCTTTCTCTCTAAGAGAGGCTGATCATTTCAGACTACTGACCTCGTGGTATGCAGCTCAATGTCTAACCACTATGTCTCCAGGGATCCTTCAGGAGGCTGTGTGATTGGCAACTAAGCTAAGGGTTTGCACTATGAGCTTACGCAGTGACACACAGAAGAAAGGCCTGGTGATTTGCTTCCATAAAATATTACACCAAGAAAACCCTGGAGATTTAAAGGCTCAGGGCCACAGTCTCAGGGGACAGCTAACTGGCATAACATGATGTTCTACATCCTAATTTGGGAAGTAGAGTAAGTGGATATCTAAAATACAACTAATTCACATGGCTCGCATGAACCACAACCTCCCCTGTTCTGAGACCAAAAGAACTAAAATCAGTGCCCAACTCCTCCTACAGACTGATCTGCCACAATTGAAGACCCCCATTAGAATGGGAGGAGAATGTGGAACAAAACTCATATTCATAAAGAAAACCACATCCACTGGAGATACACCTTAGACTATCATCCTAAAATATCCTTATCTGGAACTGCGGCCACTTCCAGAAGTCACCTTCCAGCCAAATAATAACATATTGGACCAATCATGCAACATTTGCTCACAAGCAAAAATAAGAAGACAAAAAGGGGGTAGAAAAATTGTACAGATGGGCATTGGAAAGGCAGGGTGTAAATGGGGAATGCATGCATACATTGTGGAGATAGAAACCAATGTCACAAAACAATCTGTGCACTAATTTGCTTTGCAAACTTTCATCTAAAACACTGTAAGGTTTTTGAGGGGTATTTCTCTTTTTAAACATAAGACAAGAGCCATAACTATGTCAGAATGCAACAAAGAACAGAATTCTTATCCCCCATAAAATCTAATAGAACAAATCATCAAGGAAAGACATTGCTTTTGCCTGAAAGACCTGGAGAAAGTACATGGAGAGTCATGGGAAAAAACACATAATCTAAAAGAACACTTATGAAGCACTTACCAGGTACCACATGAGGTTGTTATGAGTCAAAATTGACTGAATGGCAAAGGATTCTGTTTGATTAGGGAAGGTGATACAAAGGGAAGGTTTGAGTCCAGTCAGAAACTCTTCAGAAGACAAGACAAGCTATCAAGTTGTCAAAAATCAGCCACTGACATAAGTGGTTGAGTGTGGGACTGACGCCCGAGGGCTTGGCAGTTCAAATCCAGTGGCAGTTCTCAGGAGCAGCACTGGGTAGCGCCCATGACCACCAGAGACAATGATGCCCCCCCCAAAAAAATCAGCCACTGAAAACGCTGGATTACAGTTCTACTCAAACATGCACACACACACACACACACACACACACACACACACACACACCCTGGGTAAGAATTGACTCCATGGGCAGCTGGGTTTTTTGGTGTTAGAGGACAGCTGAGGAAAGCACTTCTGCCTTTTAGCACATGCAGTTCCATGCTAGGGTACCCAGAAGAGTAGGCAAGCAACACTCCATTGGCTCCCTCTTCCATCAATTAATATGGTCTGTCTAGGCAGAATTCCTCATGTGATGTACAAAATTCCAGACTATATGTCTATGGCCATGATCCCATTTTGGAAAGAGTTCTCTCTTACAGGACTTTGATGGGGTGAAGGCCTGACCAAAGCAGAGAGTGTGGAGTAAGTCACCTCCTTTTTTTTTCCTCAGGGGACACCTTTAAGAAGACTAGAAAAATCTGAGGACCATTGGGAGAACATATCTAAGATCTCTGTCTGAAGTGGTGGAGACCACTGTGCTCAGATGCACGAGAGATGGGCACAAAGACTCAGAGGAACAGCACTGAGACAATGAGGTAGCTTCTCATCTGGCCTTTGACTATGGCTTCCTGACTCTTTGAGGCAGAAGCCAAGCACCATGTCTCTGAGAAGCTGAAGACTGAAGAGAGACTTGGTTGTTGGCTGAGAAGAAGTGTTACTGTGGAGTAATGACTAAATCCTTACTGTTTACTGATCCTGACTTGTGGTACTCTATTAGCGCCCCCAGGAAACCTTCTTCATGCTGAGGATTGTCTGTAAATACTGTGTGGCCATTGCAACAAATCGTTAACCCAGCACAGATTTAGAGTGGTGTGGGAGGGATCGTTGGTATTGGAATAGGTAAAGAAGGGTCGAGAGAGAGGCATGTCTGACTCCTACCTCTTGACCAGAGAAGGTCAGATACGGTCTCCATGCTGCTGATTGGTTCCATAATCTGAACAACCACGTGGATCAACCATGGACAGAATCAAGGATTTCCAAAGCACCATTTTAAGAATACATCTTTCTGAACCTTGTCCCGAGAACAGATTTCAAAGCTTAAAACACAATATTGTTTTGGAAAGATTTTGTAATGGTTAACCACTTACTTTGACAAGGGTAGATTACTTGCCTCAATATAGTCATAAACCTTCTTATTTTTTTCCCCCAAGAAAATCACAGCTGGTCTCATTTCTGGAAAAGAGACTCCCTTTTATAGCAAAGATCATCGAAATTTTCCTAAAGGAAAGCATTGATTCAGGACTTGCAACGATTTAATCATTGAACCAGTGGCCCTAGGAGCACAAAGCCTCAGATAAGCGCCGAGCTTACGTTGCAATTCAATTTCTATCAGGAGAAATTATACTATAAATTCAAAAGACAATACTGGTTAGATCTGTTGAATTAACATCTGTGACGGCAAATACAATAAAAAACACCTTTTAATGCAATTTGCTCCACCAATCCAGGGTTCAGATGTGATTGATTTTAAGCTTAAGATCTGAGTTGGAAGATGTTGTCAGAGTTGAGTTCTATAGTTTCGACAAGACAGAAAGGCGGGGCTGGGGAGGATACATAAATTGTTCTGGGCAGCTTTCGATGCCCTCAAGTGTGTAATGAGTAATACTTCTCATTGTTCTAGCTCATTAGGAGTCTTAAAACTTCTTTCTTAAGCAGAGAAGAGAGAAACAGGATCAATACAGGAGGTGACCTTTAATTTAAGAAGGCTAGAATTATCATATCAGGTGGTGTATTAAACTCACCAAAAAAGCGCAATGTCCTCATCTGGCTTGCTTTGGGGCACCTAGTAATCAATATATTTGACATTATTTGTATAAAATATATTAAAGCCAAAAATGTAAGCTGAATTGTTATTAAATTTGTGCAAATGCAGTCACTAAATTATAGCAGCAACGCATTATTATGCAAATTGGAGCTAATTTTGCAATATCCCTATCTAATTGTTTACAGTGCAGTAGAATTATGGTGCTGTTAAGCAGGACAGGATGTTGTGTGAAAGAGAGTGTTTTTAATTTGAACCGTTTTTACTTCCTGTGATTTTTTTTAAGCTATAGTTAGCATGGAAAAGGGATTTAGCATGGAGAAAACAAGGGCAGATGTCTTCTGCATTGTGTACTCAAGGACTTAGCTAATTAATATTTTCCGTGTGCTTTAGACGCAGAGATGGAGATTGGCTCTCTTCAGAGCTGCACAAAGCTTCCTCTTTTCAGTCTTTAAGAGATGTCAGATAGAGCAGCCGACAAAGATTCACTCCCAGGAATATTTTCAAGAGATTTGTTTTGAAATGCAGGCCGCCTTGAGTGTAAGGCCTCCGAAGTGGGCCTCAGCCTCCGGCTGGTTCTTAGCCAAGAAGGTTCGGGATGGCTGCTCTCTGTGTGACAGCGCGGAGTGCTGAGGGAAATGACACTTAAAGGAGAGGTTTAGGGAAGACTCTGTCCAGTGAGGAAATCCAATGGGATAAACAATTTCAGTCAGAGGTCAACGAAGCTCTCTTTAATGAAAGCGCCTTTATCTTCTTCAAATCAGCCAAAAAGCAGTGTGTGGGACTCCTTCCCCGAGGCTTTCAGTTTCCTGGTCCCCTCAACAGTCCTTATTTTCTCCTTCCTGTGAATCAGCGGTTTCAGAGAAGCTAAACTGTCAGCAGATGAGAAACCTCCCTGCCAATGAGAGGACTCCCCCCACCCCACCTTTTCCAGAAAGCCTTGCCAAGTTTATGAGCCAAGAAATAGCTGAATTATAATGGCTGGTACTTCAAAGAGGATAAAAGAGTGAGAAGTATTAAAATATTTTGGTAAAAAATCTCTGTCTCTTAAAAATCAGCAGGGTAATCACCTCGTGAAATGTATGGCTGGGACAGTGCTGGAATCGCTGGTGCTAAGAAGGTGGTGCCCCCAGGTGGCGCTTTCTTGCCTGGTTACTAGCCATCCCTCGGGGTGGGGGTGAGGAGTAACTATCAAATCCAAGGGGGGAAAGGCCAGGTAACAGAACTCTTTGACTTTCCTCCTGAGACGGCTCCTGCGACGCACCTTTGGTTTCTGTCTTTGGACTCTTATAAAGGGAGAGATGCATAATTGCTCCCATTTATGTTACCACCAACCTATCCGACTGCGTGCAAGGTGACTGGTTTCACCTTCAGTCACCCCAACGCGTAATTCTCTGTACGCCGTCCTCTGTAGTTCCTTTGGGGATATTTTACCAAACTTGCTACATTAAAATGACTTTCTGTGAAAACTCACACACAAATGAATCACCTCTCCCAGGAGCCTAGAACTCAGAACCTCACATTCCACCGCTAGCAGAAGTGCAAGACCCTCACCCTTTATCCTTAAGGAGGAAACAAAGTGCCCAGCGGGCAGCCTTCTGGGTGTCCACGGAGAACTGGGCCCCCAAGGTGCTCCAGAGCTGATTTGTCAGGAATGGAGCTCCAGGCCTTTCTGGCTGGACTGGAACCGCCAACCTTGCATTTAGTAGCCAAGCCGGTGAACTGCACCATCCAGGAAGTCACCCTATCCATAAAGCCTCGCTTTCTCCTCATGCGTGCCTTCGGGCTGGTTACTCTGCTGACCAGCAGCCAGGGAACAGGAGAGGAAGAAGGATGCTGAATCCCTGTCCTATCTGACTTCCTATCTTCCATGCCTTCTGACTACCCATGCCTTTCCATCCTCCACTCCCACTTTTATGCTCTGTCCACAGCTGTTTTCCAAATAATTTTTGCTCACAAAAAATACTACTCAAATTAAGTACTTTTCAGTGTAAGAAATACACACTCAACTCGTCAACTATCCCCAAAAGGTGGTGAGGCTTTAAACCATTATGGCAGCAGAGAGCCTCCTCTTTCTTTCGCAGAGCAGTTGGTGAGCTTTAACCACTGACTTGTCCATTAGCAGCGCACTGTGCACTCCCCTCAGGCACCCAGGCTCGAAGCAAGACAAAGGGGGGGGGGGGATTGCTATTGGAGAGGTGATTAGAAGCGTTGGCTGTGTCTCTCAAACCCCAAACAGGCAACCTGCTTGTGTTGGCGGCTGAGCCTGACCTCCTTCCAGCTGGTTCTATCACTTTTTAAAAGACAATAAACATACGGTCCTTACAAAGACCTGGGCTGCGGTTGAAGCCAAGTTTTCCTGTGTGTGGAATGCCATGTGTGGTCCCGTCATCAAAGCTGCAGTTCATTCATTACTCTCAGCTGAATGGAGAACGGCAATGGGGTGTATTTACTGCTCATTAGCCTTTCGTGATGAGGCCGCCCCTTCATTTCTCCTGGTAAAGGAACGCTAGCTTATCAGGAATCACAACAAATGAAAGGAGCTGGTGAAATGCCCAGAGGAAGCACCAATTGTCAGAGTTGATGGGGGAAACAATTTCCCACACATATAGAAGTAAAGATGATACCAAGTACTTTTCTGAAGACTCTCCAATTCTGTGCTGGTAGACTAACCCACACACAGAAGAAAATTATAGCTCACATGAGTTAAAAAGACAGGAGGCATTCTTCTTGTTGTTTAAAGGAAGTTGTCAAGAAAAGTGTCTTAATATTGTAGTGTGTTGGTGTGAATCGTGTGCTATAAACAGCTAAGGTAATATTTCGCTTGATTACCTTCCCAGGCTTCTTCTGAGGAGCTCCCTCGGTGAAGGCGTTGCTTGCTCATTGGCCTATTAACTGCAAGTTCAGCACCATCCCCTCCAAGAAGAAAGGTGGGGTGTTCTACTCCCATAAAGGGTTCCAGTCCCTGAAGCTTAGAGGGAGCAGTTCTATCCTCTCCTCTAGAACAGCTATAAGGTGGTGCTGTCTCGATAGCAGTGAGTTCGGTTTGGTTTCGCTTATCCTGGAAGTATGTGCCATTCATAATCTTGAAACCCTTGCACAGCCTACTGAGACATACTCAATTATTTCATAAAACCCTTTTAAATGCCTTTCGTGGCATATATAAATTCTGACCTTTTTCCTTGTGGCTATAATCCCCTTTTAGAAGATGTTCTCTGCCATGCTAATGGACAGGATGCAGGTGGGATTAAATCTCTATAGTGACAGAGGACCTCAACCAAGTCACCACCCTTTGTGTCCTTGAAGACTGGCTGAAAGACAAAACCCACCTCCATCAAAGTCGTTCCTCTGTGTAGAAGAACCACCTTGGGAACACACACAAGAAGCTCATGGAACCATTGGCAGATGAGCCACCAGTGTTTGAGATCCATATCTGAAGTGGTGGAGGCCAAGACCAGAGGCATGGAAGGCTGCAGTACGGGCACCATGGGGCTGAGCAAAGGAGGCAGGCAGAGACCAGAGGTTGACTCAACGCATCCTTGAGACAGAATGGAGACTCAGTGCTGACACAATGGACAGAATCGGAGGTGGACATCTTGACCTTCATAAGTCGAGGCTTGGCTAAGGGACACATAGCTAAAAGACTGAAGAGTAAACAAAGACTTGGTTGCCAGCCCAAGAGAAGTACTTCTGTGGACCATAGGTTGTATCCTTGTGGCTTTGTATGGTTAATGTATTAATTTCATTTTATAAGCCCCATCACAGTCAGCTTTGTTTGTAAGTCCTGTGTGGGTCTTGCAATAACATTATTGAACTCAACATAGAATTAGAATGTCATGAGAACAGCTGGTGTCTGAATAGAAAAGGAAGGAAGAAAAGGAGGGGGAAGGGAGGGAGGAAGGGAGGAAGGAAGAATAGAGTGTGTAGTAATGGGTGACTTCTGCCTTGTGGCAATAGGGAAACCAGAGGAGGTCAAATATAGCCCTGATCCAGCCATTTTTCTATTTCATAATACTTAAGCCTATTTCCCTGATCCAGGGACCAATTCTGGATTCTTCCTTGACCCAATTTGAATCATCAGGATCCTGGACTTGAATTCACACACAGCTGGCTTCAAGTTCTTGCTCTTCTTTTTAAGAGGCACCAGACTTGGGCCAAAGAACCCAAACTTTGTGGAGCTCAGTTTCACCATCTTTAAAGTGTTATTAAAATACAGGCAGCATCAAGAAGAAGATCTTTACCCACAGGAGTGGTTTGAAAAAGTGGTTGGGTTTCAAGGAGAAAGAGAGAACTAGAGGTCAACTGGAAACTTTCAGAAAAATTGCATAATATTATGTCCCCCCCACCCCCACCCCTGCCATTAAGTCTACATAGTGAGATGTGATAGTTAATTAAATTCATGTAATGTTAGAAATTTGCTCCATTTACTCTTCATGAATCATTAACACTGTAGCTACAATGATCATTTTTTTAGGACTGTTCACAAAATACTTCACTAAATACACAAAATACAAATTGGATCATCTTAGTCATTGAAATGATTGTTTTGCTATAAAAATACTGGTCAACAGAGCATTTGGACTAATAAAATACTAGGAGCAAAGTTTGCTATGTTTAACACTGTCTACTTTCATGTGCTTTGCAAATATTATATTAACTACTTTCTAGACCAAGGCATTTCCATTAGTCCACATGTACATTCAAACAGCACATAAAATACAAACCTCAGGTTGATGAAATAAGAACTCTGGTTCACTTTAATGGTCAATATTGTTCAAACATTTTCCATGACTTTGCACACTGTAAGTGTGAGAAATGTCACGCAGTTCTGGAACTAGCAGGAGTGACTGTAAAGTAACGACTGATGACTGCTTGTCAATATTTTAAACACACTCCAGAGGACTTAAAAAGTCCCAACCGTTGTCCATCAAGAAGTAACTTTGGAAACCCATATTGATTCCAGAAATACTGAATTTATTTAAAGTGCCATTGAACTTTTCCTCAGAAATGTTTAAAAATCCAGAGCAAATTACCACCTATACTAGAGTATAAGCTGACCTATCTGCTGAGTCACCGAATTTTACCACAAAAACTGCATGGAAAAAATGTGCTGAAAAACTTGGCTTATCTGCCAGCTTATATGGTATCTCCTTGTTTCTTACAAATAGTACTCCCCAGATAGACCCCTCTCTGTACTTACCAGTTTTGCCCTCAATTGCTTTTGAGTATTTTGGAGAATTAAAAGGGGTATTCGATTCTGTCCTGTAGGGGAGCCATGAGTCAGAATTGACTCCATGGCAGTGAATATTGCCAGAATTAAATGTGCTTCAAAGCACACAAATTCACCTTCACATGGAAAAGGTTCTGAAAGCAATTAAAAATATGAGTGCTTAAAGTTTTTTTAAACCAAAGCATCCACCTTTGAGAGCAATCCCAAAGGATTGTAGAGGAGCCAACAACTCCCATTTGAATAGATTTTGATGGGTTTCTTCTTTGAAAGCTGTGACTCCAGGTGTACCATCTGTTGAGCCTTTCTGAATCTGTCAGGCAAGACCATTTTGATCACTTCCTCCATTCTTAGGGAGTTTTACAAGAGAACACACAGAGGCCAGAACAGGAACTTGGAGCATTTGGGAAATCAATCCATTCGCACCTCAGGTTTAAAAGGAGAAAAGAAAGAATATAATAGAAAAGGACGTAAGAACAGGTAAGCCCTAAAAGACAAAACAGGAGCAAGGAACTGCTATGTTCAAATATTCCCCAGTAATTCATTCAAATGTTCTTGTCGGTGGCAAGTATTAGTGAGCATTTCCCATGAGCCAAACACCATCCTTGTGGCTTGCTTTGTAACATCTCCGCTGATAGCACATGGAAAGGTGCTATCCTTTCCTGTCCTTTATGGAGATTGAAGACATGTTTTTTTTTCCTGTTTGCAAATGGACTACATGGGATTCAACCCCAATTTGCGAATGGAAACAGTGGACACCATGGAACTAGCACTCTTACTTCTTTATAGATGATGATTGCACCTAGGTTTTCCCATTCCTTTTCTTTTCTCTCATTCCACGGATCCCTTTTCGCTTTCCTTGTATAACAGTCCTTATGGTAGTTAGGTTTATTGTGCCAACCTGGCCAAAAGAAACATGTGGGATTAATCAGGGTGCAGTTTGATAGGAGAGCAGAGATAAATGGCCCTTCAAGACTTGTCCCCCTTATCAGAGGATGCTGCTTTAGCTAGTTCTCTGCCTCAACCCATGAACTGCCCTACCTGTGGGCTAGTCAACCTATAGATTGTGTTGCTAGAGCTTGAGGCTCCTTTGCGACCTGTTTCACCACAATGCTGATGCACACATCTCTTGAGTTTGAGCCTGGTGGATCCTGTCATCTTGCATTTGACATCCCATCTGGACCTGCTTCGCTAAGCTTCTGAGCTACTGACGCTTGGTGACCCACCCTGCTCCTCGTTGCCTGCAGTTGAACTCTACTTGCCTTGCCCCAGGGAGGAGTCAGCTGTCTGCTTCCTTAACCTTGGACCCAACAGGTCACATGAGTTGAAGGACTTCCAGTATATTAACTGTTTCACGAAAGTGAGTTGAACTGAACCCTCTATACTGCTGTGTGGACTAATTAGCTGTTACAGTCCTTCTTGCTGTTTAACCTATCCTCTTATATAAAATCCTAAGTGGCCTGGTTTCATCGCTCTAGGTAACCCTGCCTGACTCCTAAAAATGCATTGTGATTCTTAAAAATATTAGAATTAGAATATACTTCTCAGATTTGGATAAACTGAGGGACAATTATGTTCTTTTGCTCTTGTGTGATAAAAGATACAAGACAGCCACAGTGATGTGAATTTGCTTGGTGTTTCTCTCCATCAACTTTGTTACTATGGATGAAAATAAGCTGTAAAGGACTCTAATTTGAGGATTGGTCAGTTTTGCCATTTGACTTGCTAAGGGTGAGCTAGCTCACAAGCAGAAACAATGAATCTGCAATAACAAAGAAAAAAAGAGCAACCAGAGGAACATGTACATGACCCTTGCCTGAATTAGCAGAACTGGCTGATGCACCAGAAGTAGCAGCAGCAGGACCATGAGACAGAACAGAAGAGCCACATGAGACCAATGAAGCAGAGCGATAGGTTTCCTGGTCCACAGAACAAGTACAATTGAGTGTCTTTGGGCAGGAGGCTGGTTCATAATGTAAGATGTACTTTGGGCATCTGTTGATGCTACTGTTGTTTTGTAATACTTGTCAAAACAGGGCAGAGGCTAACAGACTGTGTGGCTGAAAGACTCGGGACCGGAGAGAGATAGACTAGACAGAGACATGGCTGAGAAGAAGCATTGCTATGTACAAGGGGACTGTAGCCTAAATATTTTCTGATCCTGCATGTGCTAACCTGGTAACTTCCTTAATAAGCCTCATGCTTGAGAATATTACCTGTAACTTCTATATGTCTATTACAATAGATTGCTGAGCCCAACTGAACAGAGTACTATGGGAAGAATGGTTGGTGTCAGAATAAGAAATTGGAGGGTGGAAGCATGTCTATCCTCTGTCTCATATGAGGCATTCTTGGGCAGATATTGAATTGGATTCTCCTCCTTTGGATAGTCAAAAGAGGTTTCAATGGCCCCCATACCATTCCACTAAAATTTTTTTTCATTGTTGTTATCAAGTCCCATAGTCTGTTCCAACTGATAGGAGTGCTATGCACAGCAGAAGTAAATATCCCCTATCCTGTACCGTCTTCATAATTCTTCTTGTGTTGGGGCCCTTGTTGCAGATACTATGTCAATCCATTTCATCCAGCACCTTGCTCTTCCTTGCTCCTCTTTCTGCTTTACCAAGCATGATATCCTTCTCCAGTGACAGCTTTCTTCTGGCAACATGCCTCACCCTCCTTGCCTCTAAGGAGCATTCTGGCTGTACTTCTTCCAAAATAATGTTTGTTCTTTTGGGAGTATGTGGTACTTGCACTTCTTCGCCAATACCATAGTTCAAATGCATTGATTTTTCTTCAGTCTTCTGTAGTTAATGTCCAACTTTCACATGAGGTAATTGAAAAATGCCATGGCTTGGGCCAGTTACATCTTAGTCTTCAAAATATCAACCTTGCTTTCCAGCACTTTAGAAAGGTTTTATAGAGCAGATTTACCCAATGCAACATTTCCTTTGATCTACTGATTGCTGCTTTCATGAGCATTGATTGTAGATCAAAGCAAGATAAAATACTTGCCCACTTCTATCTTTTCTCTGTTTATCATGATGCTACCTCTTGGTCTTGTGAGGATTCTGGTTTTCTTTACATTGCGTTGTAATCCAGACTGACAGCTGCAATCCTCTTCCTCGCTTTCAACAAGCACAGTGATGTCATCTGCATATCACAGATTGCTAACAAGCCTTTCTTCGAACTTGAGCCCACTTTCTTCCCCTTACAATTCAGCTTCTCTGATCACTTTCTATTAGTAGGGTAGATTGTGAAGGGAACTTTCCTTCTGAAATCACTTCTTGCTTTTCTGAGGCTTTCTTTCCTATTCATTTCTCTCTTCTGCCTCTTTCTTCTAGCTTTCCCTCTTCTAGGTTCATGTATTTTTACCTTGGGGAGGTTATCCAGTGTGTCCCCTGCAGGACCCCAAATTCCAATTCCTCTTTCTATGAAACACCTCTCATCAGTTCCTCCTCCGAATTTTATTTTGTGGACAGATGTATGTGCTCCATTAAGAGAGAAGTGCTATGGAACGTGGTATGTGCCGGGTGTTAAGATTAACCATCTCTTTTGTAGATGTTGCAGCTCAGTTAGTCCTGGTTGACCGAGCAAGTCCCTTGTAGCCTTTGCTTAATGTCTGAGTAATTGGAGGGAGAAGGACTGTGGTTTACCATTCTCCTTTTCTGACTTCCTCTTCTTTGCTTTATTTGAAGTTACGAGTAAGTGTGATTTCAGATGAGAAACACTTACCAGTGAGTCAGGGAGATGAAATTTCACTGAGATGCAGAACACAGGAAGAGAAAATGTGTGAAAAATCACATTGACGGGGTTGTCTTGGTAGCTAGTAAAGCAGAGAAAGGAAATTCCCGCACAGCAGGCTTTAATAAAATTGGCAGGCAGGGATGTCGGACTGTGTGAGAATACTAGTGAGGACTATAGAGATGGAGAGGAGGGAGAGGAAAGGAATCATTGGGCCTATGCAGACATTCTTTTCCCTCCCCTTCACTTACTATTCAAATGAGTTTTCAGACCAGAACTGCTTCCCTGTAGCCTTCGTCAGTAGATTTAAGAACTTGACTGTGCACTCACCAACATAAGGAATCAGTTTTTGCTGTTGAGAGGATGAGCCTATCCTGAGACAGTTCATGGAAAGTAGGCCTTGATATCTGCGCACACCAAGCTTAGGATTGGGGTTCAGATTTCCAAAGCACAGAAAGTAGGGCACAGTTCTTTACCAACAAAGGGCTGCATCGTGTGATTCTGCTAAAAGTCCACATCGTCATCCTGTGCGGCTGTAGATGATGGAAATGATTAGCTAGTCCTGACACCTTTCTGGGGCTTCTGTAGCTACCACAAAGAGCAGACATCGTTCAGGTAAACCTGGAAGTCTCGTCTCCTTGTTTTCTGGGTCACTTCACCAGTGATGTATCCATTTAGTTATTTAGTTTCTTTATTATTTCTATTCTGTTGCCAGCTACCAGTTTGTAAGGTTACTGAGAGCAGATCATTGTCTGTTTTTTGTTACATATTTATCACGTGTGCCTAGGCCACCTTGTGTTACATATGAGATGCTCAGTATATAGTTCTGGGGAAAAATAAATGAATCCTTCCTGGAGTGGATGGGTGGGGAAAGGAGGGTTTCGCTGCAGAGACAGTTTCCCTCACAGGAGTAAACCACTCAAGCCACAGAAGTCCCTGACTTAAACCACCGGGACCCTCCTTAGAGTCTCTGTCAGGATTTACATATGAAAGGGCAGGATGCTCTCAGGGCCAGCTGTAAGAGACCCAGAACTGGGCCAGAGCACTGGCCTACATGGCAGGACGTGGCAGGGCCACCTAGAGAATGTTCTGCCTTCAATTAATGGAATATCAGCAGGGATGGCAACTTTCACCTTTATCTTTTAGAACCTTCTGCTGCAGGCTCTGTGCACTTAGAGAACCGTGGCCTGGGAGATGGTCCCAGCTTCCAGCGAGAGGGCTCAGCCACTTCAGCCTGGACCAAGTGCTTCCAAAATAGTAGCTGCCTCAGAAAGGGTAAGGCGGTAACTTCGGCCAGAGAACCTCGCTGAACCAAGTACAAGGGCAGCCATGTAAACTGGAGCTTCCTCCACCTCCAGGGAAGTCCAGGCGCTTAGACACAAAAGAAGGAGCAAAGTCTATTGTAGCTGCAGATATCTATTCAAAAGAAGGAGGGGGAGGGAGACTGTGCTCCAACCCTAGGTCCTATTTTGCACTTGGTTCTGGTGAAGAAGGAGGGGAGGCCACGGGCTCCTGCTGCTCTCAGTGGGGTCCCTCCAAGAGCCTTTCTTGTATTAACCACTTCACTATTTTGTCCCCATCTCGTTATCTGTTCTTGTTAAAATCTTTATTATTCATGGATGCAAAAAAAAGCCCATCATTAAACCATCATAAATATTCATAACACTTTGCAATTGTGTGCATTTCATTTAGCCACTTGGCAAAACTTCTCTGAAGTACCAGAGTTTTCAGATCTGGCTAATGAGACGAGAGCCCAGGACAGGCACGGTGGTGGCGTTTCCATGTTATGTGATTGTATTTTTAACCTGAAAACAAGCGCAGGCTATAAATAATGATTACACACAGGAGAGAAGTGGGAGAGGCGGTGCCTTGCGACGAAGAGCCAGCACTCCTTGGCTTTGTCTTCACGGTGCTTTTGTGGCGAGCGGCAGATAAGGTAAACCCGGCACTATGTACAAGAGGGGGAATCTCCAGGCTGCAAGGCTAATGGGTTTATCCAGGAGCGAACAAAGGCCAGATAAAGCCCCTGCTTTGGTGAACAGGGACGTCTCTTCTCACGCTCCGCATAATTACTGACGTCAGGTTGGAGTTGAGAAAAGCGGGGCCCTTCTCTTGGGCTTAGAGCAGGAGGCCAGGCCACTTTTAGTGTCTGGGAAAGAATTAAATCCACCTCGCCCTTCTTCTGATTCTGTTTATCTAAGCAGCGCACTCTCCCATCAACACCCAGAACTTTTCACCTGGTGAAGGAAAACCCAGTCAACTTCGGGGGTGGCCAAGTGCGATTGGGGTCATGTGCCACTCCTACCCTCTGCCCCCCCATCAAGAGCACGCAGACTGAACCCAGTGGGGGCCGCTTGGGTTTGGGACCACAACTCCCTCCCTTGAAACGCTCCTCCCCACCCGGCTCCCCTCTGCCTTTTCCACTTAATGGATTCTCTCCCTCACGAGGCATGTTTGCAGGGCCTGAACATGCAGAGGCACACGGCTTCTAGCACCTGAAGTCGCGCCACTCCTGGGCCTGCACGCGATTAAGGTCCTTCCTCGTGGTTACCGACAGCCTCTATGCTTGATAATGAGCTGCCTTCTCGGCGTAGCGGCTAACAGGTGCCGGGAAATATGGGGGCCCTACAAGGCCGCTTTCCCAAGTGGGAACACGTGTCCCGCAACCCCAGAGGGAGACGGGCTGCTCGTGGGCAGCACTTTGTTCGAAGATGTCACATGTTCACGGGCGTGCGCTCCAGGTCCCCAAGCCGAGGGCTTTATGGTAAGGAGGGTGTCCGTGGGACACTTTGTCTGCCTATTGATGGTTGATGGTGATCACTGATCATCGCCCGCCGATGTCCGCCATGGTGGAGTCGTCGCGAAGCTGCTCCTCCTGTGGCCAGCTGCTCCGGGAGGCTCTGCAGGGTGATGGGGCTTTTTCAACATTTCTGGAACTGACCACCTCCGACACATACAAGCTAGTCTTCCAGCAAACCAAGAATGCCACTTTCTCCCATGCATCGTGCCAATGTGGGCTTTGGTGACCTTTGAAATATGGCAAATTTCTTCCTACGGTAACGGATTGAAATTCAAAATTAGGCCTTCAGCTTCTCGAAGTACTAATTGCTCCCTCTGTGCTTCCACGGCACTGTCTTCACAGCCTCGGATCCTATCATATTTAGTTAATCGACTCTTTTGCTTGGAAGGAACCGATTCGTTCGGGTTAACTGGAGTAATGAGGGCTAATTTGGGGGGTGCCTCCGTCCGCGTGCAGAAGGGAGTGATGTGTCTGTCGGTGCTTCAGCCCTCCCCCACCACCCCGGTCGTAAACTAAAGCTTGCCAGTCGCCGACAGCATGCGGAACACTTTGACTCTGTCTAGAGGGCGGCTCTGAAATGAGTCCGGATTGGCTCAAGGGCAGTGAGCTTCATTTGCTGATTTGATAGTCAAATGATAGAGCCCTGGCATTTCTGTAGTTAAAACCCTACCAGTCACTCCATGGACGAACGATGAGACTGTCTGCTCCCAGAAAGATGGATAGTCTCCGCCCCTCCGGATTAAATCCTCATCTGTCACTATGAGTTCCACACCGTTCACTCTCAGTGGGAATCACTCCATGACAGTATGCTGGGGCGGGGGGAGGGGGCATAGGGGAATAATGGGGGTCCATAGTGACACAGTTGAGAAAGCATCTGATTAAGGATGGTAGGATTCACCCTCCCCCACAGAGCGTACATCCTTCAGGGGCACCATGAGTTAGCAGGAAGGCCATGGCAGTGGGATCCTAAGAATAGAGTCAGACTCTCATGAAAGCCTCAGAATAGACTCCAGATAATGATCTCATTTATAGTAACTGGAGCTAGAAAATTGCTTGGGGTTAAAGGAAGAAGCTCTCCAGAACTGAACAATGAACCTGGACTGTGCTAGGAGAAAGATGAGTAAGCTAGGTTCTGTGTCTACGCTCCTTTTGAAGTGTATCCCCACCTCTGTGATTCATTCTCTGACTTTACCTCTCCAGAGAGACAGACTAATTGTCCTGGATAATTACTCATTTACACGAGTGGGAATAATGTTTTTTTCTCCCCCTTTTCAGGCCACATAAAGAATGCTGGCCAGGGTTTAGATGGACTGCCTCGGGGTCAGTGCACTCCTCCTCGCATCAGCTGTGACCAAAGATGTGACAACTTGGCTTCTGAAGTGACTCCCAGAGACTGCCTCCTTCTCAGAGGAAGCTATGACTATGGCTGTCTCTGTGACCGATCTGTCCAATTCCTGGAGGGGTGGGTTTCGGCTCAGTAAAAAAAAAACAAACAAAAAAACAGTATCTATAGTGTAAGCCCTGATGGTGGAGTGGTTGAGCAAAGTCAGCAATTCAAAACCACCAGCCACTCTACAGACAAAGGAAGCCCTTTCTATTTCTATAAACAGCTACGAGTTTTGGACACTCATGGGGCAGTTCTACCTTGCTCTGTAGGTTTGCTGTATATGTTGGGTCAACTCCATGGCAGTGCGTTTGGTTTTGCTTGTTTTTTATAGTGCTTAGCAAGGATTCTGGTACATAATAAGTGCTTGAGAAATTTTGGTTTAATGAATAGGTGAAAATTTCTATTTTGCTTTCTTGGGGCTAAGTTGAAGGTGAAGTGTGCATGCGATTTCATATCCGTTACTTGCCGAGAGTTCCAGAGTCCAAGGAATGGTTTCTCTCACTTTCCCTCTGTACTTCCCAGAGAATTATTTCCCCTTGATATATAAGAATCAAGCCACTGTGGTAGCATCAAGAAGTCATTTTTCTGTGATACAAAGGTCAAACTTCATTTCAGGGGAAACCCTTGCTGGGACACCGACACACTCTTGAAGACCACTGAAAGACCTCTCAGGAGGGATTTCCTTACTGCAACCCACAGCAAACAGTAGAATTGCCCATGGGGTTTCCAAGACTACTGCGTCTTTGTCCCTCACAGAGGGTGGTACGTGCCAACTGCTGGCCTTTTGAATAGCAGCCAAGCACTTCGACACTGAGAGTCAGAGTCAAGGGGGTATTTCTTTGGTGGCATAAATGGTGACTCATTCAAAAGATCGGTGGTTCAAACCTACCCAGAACCACCAGCGAAGAAGGCCTGTTGATTTACTTAATCAGGATAAAAGATTAGCCATTGGAACTCAATGAAGGACCCTTCTGCTCTGGCTCATGGAGAGAACATGAGTCAGAAATCACATGATGGCAACTGGAACAATTTAGATGTGCCTTCCAGGAAACCCTGGTCTGTTTCATTAGAAGGGGGCTGGAGATCCAAACTCAGACGAAGAACTATTCTCCCACCCTGCACACTCTCCAAGATCAGGCTTAGACTTCATGGATGCTAGGGGCTTGGTAAATCAGCATCTTCTCCCACCTTCTCCCAGCAATGACCATGCGACCATGCTGTCGTCCTACCTGCCTTGATTCCTTTACTTGATCATCCAAGTAAAGGATGAGCTGGCCAAAGGCTCATTCCTGCTGACATGCTCCTATCGTAACATAGACATCATGTTCATGTTTTCCTGTCTGTGCCTCTAAGAAGTACATAAGAGCAGAGAATTGTTTTAGACACAGAGAAAATATTGCAGTGATTAGAAAATCAATCTCCCTTTTCTAAATTTCCCACCCCAAAATGAATGTCATTCCCTTCAAAGTGGCAGCCCCAGATTCTTTACAAATTGCTTTAAAAGAAAACTTTCCAGTGTATATAGTCGTGAGGTGGGGTTGGGGGTGGGGAGAGAGCTTCTGAGAGGCTGCATATGTCTCCTGAAGACAAATATCGTTGTTCCCCTTTAAGATCTCTCTGCTGTTTTCTGATGGCATTCTGGGGTGCGATGTGCTCAAGGCCATATTTTGGTTCTCAGGGACTTTAAATTTTTCCTTCAGCTGCAACTTGAACTTGCATATAAACCATTGATGGGTTGATTCACAATCAGCCTCTGGCCTTATTCTGACTAATGATATTGAGCTTCACCATGGTGTCTTTCAGCCAATGTGGCTGATTTAATTCCAATGTATTCTATGCACAGAAATCCATGTGTATACGTAACAGTTTTTGTTGGTGAAAAACAGTTTTTCCAATGAATAGGTTTTTGATCTTGAAAATTCTGCCATGTAATCTCTGGAGTGAGTTTTATCCCTCCAAGGTCATTTCTCCCCCTCAACGACCCTTCCCTTTTGATTCCAGCTTTCACATTCCAATCCCCAGTAATTATCAATGCACTTTGATTGCATGGTTGATCAATTTCAGACTGCCGGAGCTGGTTAAAAATCTCCAATTTCTTCATTTTGGGTCTTAGAAGTGGGTGCATAAATCTGACACCATTTGTATTAACTGGTCTTCCTCATAGGTGAATGGATGGTGCCCCATTACAGACCCCACTGTGCTGCTGGTCCGGTCGTGAAATGTTCCGACCGAAAATGCGACCCCTTTCCTCTGCGTGGGCCATCCCCAGTAGAGAAGACCCTGGGACGGTAAGCTTCAAAATCCCAATACTGACCGGTCCACGTCAGCCACGTTGGACCCATTTTGAGGAAGGAGCCCCGGGGTAAGGGCGCAGTGCGTGGTCGGGGGGTGGCTCATGCGCTCCACCGCTTCGATGATGACCGTGCTGCAGGGTCCGCTAGTGCCTTATGCTTAAAGGTCGTTGGGAGTCACAACCGTCTCGAAGGCACCAAACAACAGAGGCGTCCGGGCCTCTGGGTCCATTTCTGTGGACATGCAGGGTCCACACACGTGTTCTCCCAACTCTGGTCTGTGTGCTATCTTCTGTGAGGGCTCAGCCAGGAAGGCGTGTAGCCTCCGTAGACCGAGTAGCCCAGAAGCCCTATGAGCCAGATCGATGGCAAAAGGAATAAAAAGACGCAGACCTAAGAGATAAGGACAGCCAAACCGATTCCAGGGAAAAGCGATTCAGTTTGCTAATGAATCCACTAGCGAGGGCTGAATTCTTGATACTCTTCTCACTTCTCAAATCAAGTTTAAAAATTGATTCCATGCCAGTTACAAGGGGCAGAGCTGTCACTTACCAGGGAGATTAACTTGCTTTGTGGAATACTGACAGGGAACAGAACAGGGCAGGACCCACGGAGAATCCTGGGTGCCCTAATTCATGCTCACCTCAAAATCTGAACTAGGTGAACAGCGAGGGTTTGCAATTTGCACCAGTGTCCAGTCCAGCTTGAGATAAGCCTACCAAATGACTTTATGCCTGGGAAGTCCCCAGGCAAAGTGGATTTCCGTGACTCAGTGATTTCCTGTGCTTGCTCACACCGATTAGACCTTTTGGGGACAAATTTGGCAATCAGAATCCATGCACGCTCATACTTATCTACCTAGGTAGGTAAAACACATTTCAAAAGTCGAAAGAACACAAAGCTACCAGGGGATCCTTATCTAGACACACAAGCTCAAGCGGAAGAGGTATGGAAAGGAAGATGGGGGTTGTCACACCCACTAAGGTAGACAAGCGTAGGTTTGATGGAGGCTATTTCTGCATATGTCTTCATATGTGCTGCTATGAGAGCCATGACAACAGCAGAGCATACAGGCTGCAAAAGAAAATGTCGTAGCCAGAACCAAACCCTGGAGGGCATGCAGGACCATAGCCCTGAGAGACCCAACAAGTGAAGGATATCGGCTGTTCTGCCTTCCACGTCAAAGGCCCATTCACACTGGTGGGTCGCCTGAGGTCACTTTTGGGAGCAAAGAAGTGTGATGAAAACAGAGACACAGGAAAGCAATTGGTTCCAGGGACCAATCAATTCAATGCACACACCCTCTACCACCCGAGTCCAAACAAACCCGATGATGCTAAGCTATCTGCCACTGCTGACTGCACAGAAAAGGGTCGTTCTAGGAGGTCCTGGGGAGAGCGGGCATACAATGTGCACTAAAACTCAGAATGTTTTTAAAAGACCAGGCTGACTAGTTCTGACTGATGGAACAACACCCCCCACACACACACATACGTGCCCCCATCCCCCTAACCCAGGATGATGACCATTAGACACCTGTCAAGTCTGGAAGTGAATTCATCTCTATAGCCCCCAAACAGAGAACTTGTGAGATGAAGAACAGTTCCAGGAAGGTGTGTGCCCCTCAGACCCCAGGTCATCATAAAGGCAGCAGTTGTCAAGGGAGAACGTTCATAGGCAGGACGGAGTGGGCAAGGATGGATGGAAGTACAGAACCCTGGGAAGAAGCACAGGAGCGTGGTTATATTGAGGGCACGGGCATCCATCTCGTGGAACAGAATGTGTAAGATTTGTTACACAGAAAACTAATTTACCCCATAAAACTGTACCTAAATCGCACATACTTCAAACTTGAGTGGGGGGCTATGTCCACTCCAGAACGTTGGGGAGCTTAGGCGTGTCCCTGACTGAGGGTGGGGATATCAGCTGAGAAGACCCGCAAGGTGCCACATGAACGCCCACACCTGAATGGACAGCTTTCTGCTGATGGTAGCGGACTTGGGACTGTCTTTCAATACATGAACACCATGTTATCTGACTTGCCAATAGCCTGGCACGATTGTCTGGAGCCACAAGTTTTTGCCCTGTGGCTTTAGAGGACAGCAAACTTATGTTTCAATGTGTCTACAGCCACCTCTGCATCCTTTCAAATGCCACACTGCTTAGCACAGACAATGCCAAGAGAAAAAAAAATACCGTGAAGACAAAGACTAAGAGAAAATGTAAAAATGACTATGTGTGGAAGGAGGTCAGTGGCAGAAAGAAGTGACGATACATTCTTGTAATACTTCCCAATTTTTACAGAATCATTTGAATGTGAACAGAACATCTGTGATACTTTGAGAAATTATGCAAAAGCCCAGCATTCTGGCTAAATCCTTTACTCTCAGACAAAACAAACTTGAGAAGTTTTCTGGTGTCCCTCACCCACTGAGATTATATTTGAAACTTCCTAAAGAAGAGATCAGGCTCAGCTGTCAGTTGGTCTGAGTGTAGCAGATTGTGGGTGCCGTCATTCCGGAAGTTATGCCACTGGTGTTTAACATTGTAGCAGGGTTACCCTTGGTGAACAGGTTTCAGGGAAGCTTCTTGACTATGAACAGACTTGAGAGAAGGAAGAAATGAAAGAACTGTACCACCTGCTTCCCCCTGAAACTGGTCAAATATGGCATCACTATGCAGAGATGCGTGCTGTAAATGGAAATGCTAAAGTTGGAAACAAAAAGGATTGATCAGGAGTCAGACAAATAGCCTTGGTGACAGGAACAAAGTGGGAGATCACATGATACAAATGGCCGGGCCAATGACTTCTTCATTGCAAATACTCCCACCACCACCATCCCTGATAAACAGCAACTTAGTAGTGACACAAATGGATCTCTGGAGTCAAAGTTACTGTATCTACAGGCAAAGACTATGGAGAAGTTCACTCTCCACAGCCAACACAAGACAAGGAAAAGATTGTTAAACTGATCCTCAACTGCTTGCATGCAAATTCAGGCCGAGCTGAGGAAAATGAAAACAAATGTAAGAGGGCTGAAAAACAACCTTCACCGTATCCCACCTGGATTTAGAAAGCATCTGAAGAACAGATCTGGCATGTTGAGCACTGAGATGTGAGGACAAGGTGAGTTGCGGGATTGTATCCATAACATCGTACAGGAAGGGGAAAAGTCATTAAAAGAAAGAGAAACAAAATAGATGCCCTAAAAGCTTCTGAAACTTGCCCTTGAACATAGGTAGCTAAAGCAGAAGGAAGAAATGATGAAGTAATGTAGCTGAAGAGAAAATGTCAAAGGGGAAGCTCAAGAAGGCAAAGTAAGACATTATCATGAAGTGTGCAAAATGCGGTTAGAAAACCCAAAAACCAAAGTGAAGAATATGATTAGCATATCTCAAAAAAACTGAAGAAAAAAAATCAAGACTTGAGCTTTCATATTGAAGGATTGGCTGGAAAAATATGGAATGATGCAGGAAAAGAAGATAGAAGAAGATAGCATTAAAAGAAGCATCAAAAGAAGACAGAAGGAACACACAGTCACTCTACCAAGTATTTGTCAACATTCAACCATTTCAAGAGGTAGCATATGAAAAAACACAACAGAAAAGTTACTGAAAGGAAAATGTCCAACCTGCCTGGAAGGCATTCACATAAAACAAGACCTCAGAAAGTAACGGGCCACCAATTGGAATTTTTCAAAACAGACAAAAGTATTGCATCACTGAAATCACTCACAAATCTGATAAGAAATTTGGAAGATAGATACTTCACCAGCCGACTGCAAGAGACCAATATTTGTGTGGATTCCAAAGGAAGGTGACACAACACATTCAGAAATTATCAAGCCGCATCATTCATAGCATATGCAAATAAAATGTTGCTGAAACTCATTCAAAAACTGTGTAGAAATGTATCAATAGGTAGCTGTCAGAAAATTCAATCTGCATCAGATATGGACATTGAACGTGGGATATCATTACTGAAGTTATACAGTCTTGACTGAAAGCAGAGCATCAGAAAGATCTTTGCTTGTTTTTTATTAGCTATGCCAATGCATTCAATTCTGCAGATCATAAAGATATGCATAACACTGTCAAGAATGGGACTTTCAGAACATTTAAATGTGTCCAAATACATTCCTGGGGAAACTATACCTAATCTAATAGGTTGTCTTTTGTACAGAACAACAGGATATTACAGGGTTTAAAATCAGGTGAGGTGTGCAGTCTTTGACCATATTTATTCAATCTATATGCTGAACAAATTACTTGACAAGTTGTACTAAATAAAGAGGAGTGGGGCATCACATTTGAAGAAAGTCTCAGCAAACTGTCATATGCAGATGACAAAATTGAAAGCGAGGAAGACTTGAAGCACTTGCGGATGACTGCCGTCTTCAATATAGATTCTAACTCAGTGTAACTGAATCCCAAATCCCCACAACAGCAACAATGGATAACAAAGATGATAAACAGAGAAAAGATGGGCATTTTAAGGATTTTATTTTATTTGTATCCACAATCTAAACTCATAGAAACTGTAGTTCAAAAAAAAAAAACACGCGACATATTGCGTTGGGCAAATATTCTTCTTAAGCTCTTTTTAAAGTGTTCAAGAGTGAAGGTGCCGCTTCGGGGGGTAAGGCGAACCCGACCGGGGCCCTCGTGATTTGGATTGCCGGGGAAGATGGGCGGGGAATTAAGAGGGCGACGGCAGGGCTGCATTTTACGGTGGTGTGGGTGAAGAATACTGAAAGACAAGGTGTCCGCCCCCAGCAAGGTGGTGTGGGAGGAAGTACGGCCAGGATATTGAGAATTGAGGACAGGGAAATTTCATCTCACGTGCTTGGGACGTGCTCTCAGGAGAAACCAGTTCCTGCAGAAAGACGTCGTGCTTGCAAAAGGGAGGGTCAGAGAAACCGAGGCAGCGACTGGGTGCGAGGGTCTGACACAGGGCCTGCAAAGGGGCTCACACACATGTGCGGCTGGCAGGAGAGGGTGTGTTTGCTGTCCTCTTTGATACAGGGCTGCTCAGAATGGGGATGGACACAAAGGCACCGCACAGGGACAGCAAAGAAAGGCTCGACACGTTGTCTGTTCTCCATTTGCAGATGTAAGTGAGTAACAGGTTGAGGTTCCCGTTCAAATCCAGGGTCCATGTGAAATTCTGTCGCTCCCTGGGCTACCTCAGTAGCTTTCTCTGTTTCTCAGGGGAAGAATAAGGATGATCCTGCTCTCCAGTTAATTCTCCCCAAGCTTGTTGGAAAGAGCCATTCGTTTATTTGATTCTTTATGCCTTCAAGATCTAGGGATGAAATACTCTCTATAAACCACAAAGCCTATTACTATTTTAAGTACCTGCATCTTCCAGGAGAAGGAGGACCGCACTGGCCCCCTGCAGGAGAAATAAATGGAGTCAGCTTTCTGGCTGGCACACTGTCTTTAGGGAAAGGAGGAGGAGGGAGGAAAAAAAGAAAAATACACAGATCTTGTTCCGTCTAAAGAAAATTGTGTCCAGATCTGGAAGAGCTGAGCAGGGCTCTCTCTTTGCAGGGCTGCTGCAAGTTTCACCCTGTGTTAATACATGTGTGTGTGTGTGTGTGTGTGTGTGTGTGTGTGTGTTCCAAAAGAACAAGCTCTCAACAACAAAAGGACAGTATGCCAAGGTTTCGATGAAATTCATTTCCCAAGATCTGTGTGGGGAGAAATTCGCACCCCTCCCCCCCATTATTTTAGTGTCTTATTTCATGGCTGTGAAGGAAAGAAAACAGCTTTGGCTACTCACAGCTCAAATCCTATGTGCAATTCAAGGAGCACCTGGCACTTGTGAACAAAAGGGCATGCAAAAATATTTTGTTCTATTTTCCCATTGTAATGACTCTGAGAAAAAAATTTTTGTCCCTCCTTTTGTGTTCCTGTCAAGATCGACAAGCATCGGGGGTTACCAAGTGACACGAAGTTCTTGCTTGAATAATCATGACTAAACTCCAGGATATTTCAGAGCGCATTATTGACTCTGAGAGCCACCTACTAGATTGGAGTCTTCGGAATTAACTCTAACTGACAGCGTCAGTGAGGCGCTGCTGTTACCCCGCCAGGTCAGATCCCTTAGGCTCCAGCCCCATCTCAGGGGCCACCCTCATCCTCCTCCCAGGGCTGGGGTGTCACTTTCTCCATTAGTGTGACAGGAGCACCCCCACCCCACCGCCGTGTATGGCGATTACACCCTGAATCAAAGAGCAAACAGAAAGCAACAGAGCTAACACGGTGTTTTTATTTAAAGCAGCCAGTGCTGTCCTGTGGACCTGCTGGAGGGCAGATCTGCACCGGCTCCTGCCCCTGCTCAGCGGGGAGCCAAGAGACAGAGGACCCGTGCAGAGGCGCAGGTGGCCGCTGTGTTTCAAAGGCAGTGCCATCGCCACAGGTACTAAGGATCTTGGGAGGAGAGTGTGGCCATCTCTGAGGAGAATTGAGAGGTTTTTTGTTTTTTTTTTACACTGGGGGGCGCGAGGTCTTCTTTTCCATTCTAAGAGGTGGCTCCAGGGAATTTAGGATAGATGATCCCTCAAGACTAGTGCTGATACTGGGAGGGTGGAGGGATGGTGGAGTAGAAAGGCGGAACTGATACCAGGGATCTACATATAATCTCCTCTCTGGGGTATGGACAACAGGGAAGTGAGTGAAGGGACACATCGGACAGTGTATGATATAAAAAATAAAAGTTTGTAAATTATTAAGGGTTCATGGGGGAGGGGAAGTGGGAAGGGATGGGAAATACGGGGAGGTGGTACTGGGGGCCTAACTGGAGGGAGGGTGTTTTGAGAGTGATGATGGCAACAAGTGTGCAAATGTGGCCTGATGTATTGTGATGGGAGCTGTATGAGCCCCCAATAAAATGATCTATTAAAAAAAAAGGAGGAGGAAAATAGAGCCTATACCAAGGACTCAAGTAGAAAATAGTTGGAGATGATGCATATGGCAACATGTGTACAAATATGCTTGATACAAATGATGTATTGAATGGTATGAGCTATAAGAGCCCCCAATAAAATCATTGAAAAAAAAAAAGATGGCTCCAGAAGTTCTATACTGGCAGAACTTTGGAGCTGAATTCGGTCTGGAATGGAGGAGTCTGGCAGGGCACTTGCCTGACGTTCCATTTGCCCAGTAAGCCCGTTCCTTTGACTTTAAACCAAGCATACAATCCATGTGCTGTGGACTAGACTCCCTCTGCCTCTCGCCGCTCTCTGTGTCAGAGTAGATGGGGCTCTACAAAGTCACCCATAGGGGGAATTTCTCAGAAGCAGGTCACCAGATCGTTCTTTGGAGCCACCCTGGGGGGATGAACCTCCACCCATTCACTTGGCAGGTGCTAACCATCGACACCACCCAGGGGCTTCGGTGTTGGTGTTTTTTGTCTTGTTTTTGAAGCCACTTGGCAACTTACCCTTGCAGCCAGCCCACCCAGTGGAAGGAATCCTGATGGCGCACTGGTTGTAAGCTGGGTTCCTAACTGTAAGGTCTGAAGTTCAAAACCGCCAGCTGCTTCTTGCAAGAGCTGGCTTTCTTTTCCCATAATGAGTTATAGTGTTGGAAACCACAGGGGCAGTTCTAGCCTGTCCTAGATGTTCATTGTAAATTGAGTTGATGGCAGTTGAGCTTGAGGTTCTTTTATTTTTTAAATCCAAGTAAATGATTACTTGCTGATGCCCTGGGTGCATTCATTGGGGCTATGTAGTGTCCCCCCTCTCCTCCCCAATTTTATGTACCCACTTCTCATTTGTATTTCAAAAGAAAACTGAAGACAAGGCTATATAACAAACCTACCGGGATGATCGATTAAAATACGTATGTGGTTTAGTCACCAACTTCACAGAAGCTTGAATTTCAAATTTTCCTCTCTGGATATTTCTTTCATCACCACATAAGATGCTCTGTTAGCAAATTGTGATTCCCACAACCTGGTGAATAGCATCCCCTCGGATCCACCCCTGCCTTTCTCTGCGCAGCAGCACTTCATCAGGGACTTGGTCATTTTCATGTTCTCTTCGGCCCCAACTTTGTATAATTTACATTTTACCCCATTTCTCTTGTGTGTTGATGTGTCTGCCCCTAGTCTTCTCTGAGCCCTGGACATCCCAACTGGGTATAGAAATAGTCCCAGGTGCAGCGCCAGCTAGCTGATGGGTCTAAGGATACCTGGAATTGTTACCTTTCCATGACTTCCTCCACATCCTGGCAGTGGTCTCAGGTACATTGTTTGTCTCAGCTTTTCTCACACCAGTGGACTCGGAAATGTTATGCCCACCCTTACATACTTCTGCATCCTCTTAAAGCCTAGCCTGTCTCTTTACAAATTCCCCACATTTTTACTTTTGGAAATCACTCCTATAACCTCTTTTGACTACTTGTAAATGTGACTTTAAAAACAAAACAAAAAACCCCTCTTAACTGACTATGCTTAAAAGACAAACTTGGTTCACTCATTTTTGATGGGTACCAATTTAGTCATCAAAATATAAATGCTAACATTTTATACTTTTTCCTGTGCCTCATTAATAAGACCTGCTTAAAGAGATGAGTTCTAGGGGACCTGTGGTTACATGGTAGGCTGCCACCTGCAAATCATCTTTTCAAAGCCCCCCCCCCACCCAACCTCCTTAGGAGGAAGATGAGGCCCTTTGCAACCCTCCAGAGTCAGGCCCAGAAACCCTAGGGAGGGCTGCCAGGCGGGGGCATCCCCAAGGGAGGTCGGTGTGGGTTTGGGGATGGTAGGTAGGCTTACACATTCACATCCACCTCACATTGTAAACTTTGATAGAGGACAGATTGTCAACAGTAACTTTATCCTGCTCGGCACTGAGCACAATGTAATGATCACTTAAAAGGCTTTTGATGATGGTGACGATGATAATGACAATGTAATGCTGTTCTGGTTTGAAAATACCACAGAGGTAGTCCGGTACATTTTTTTTTAAATGTTAAGTTGTTCCTCATTCTATAAAGCTGTCATTCTTCGTTAGCAAAAAGAGGTTACAGTAAGTTATAATTAGTGTTTAGTGCCCTGTCAAATAATAAAGTACAATAAAAAGCTTTCAATGAGTTTAATGTTAACATCGTGTAATTAAAGCCAAATCTTGAAATGCATTAGGTGTCTATTATGTTAGATATTGGATGCTTTTTCCTTCCCTTCAATTGAAATTCTCAAATTGTGCCTATAGCAGTGTCAGCAAAGACAAAGACCACACTTTGCTCAAATACAAAATGGGCGTTGCATTGCCCAGCAGGGCTTCAGGGCCTCATGCTAAGAATGCAGGGACTCACCTATGTCATCCTGTTATGTGGCTAAGGAAACAGGGCCACAGATGCTCTGTGACTCATCCACGGTCACACGATGGTGGATGGAGTGGTTCTTAATAGGGGGAAGTGAGGGCCTGGCTTTATTTCCAGAGTAAGTTGACAGTGGAGGGCGGGGGAATACAGGATAATGGATTACCTGATCTTTTCCTGATGGGTTGTAAAAAAAAAAAAAACTGGTGTAAACAAATGGAATTTGTACTTTGCTCCTAACAGTTTTAGGATGCAGGGTTGGTTCCTGTGTTCCTATGAGGGCTCAAATACAGAGAGCAGGCCAAAATCTCACCACGTTCGTGCCACAGTGAGGGGAACGCACCTAGACGTTTGACCATTCCTGACCCTGCATGATGCCCTGAGCTACCCAGGCTTTCTCTCCTGTAGGTGGTATTATCTCTTCTGTCAACAGATTTTTGAAAAATCAGCAGAGTACAAGTAGACCCTGAAATGAAGGCGTCAGTCAAGGAACGAAGAAGTAGAAGGAAGGGATCCAATTAAAATGATGAAAATCTTTAATTTTTATTTCGGTATATTTGTACGGACACGTGTATATACAAATACAGATCGTATGGGTTTGTTTTGGGTGTGTTTGTGTCTTTTTGATTTGACATTTTCTTCTTCTTTTTTTACGTTTCTCTAAGGGCGGCATTTCAAAACAGCACTCGGTGAGTCCGTGCAGAGGAAGGGCAGAGCGGGGCTGGTGAGCACAGGACCACACGGGCTGACTGCACACCCAGACGCACACACAATGAGCAGCGGCTGCGATGCAGGGTGGAGAGGCAGCATGGAAAGCGGATGCTGCCTCCTGGGTCACCTCCACTGGGCCAGCGTCGAGTCTATTAACCGGTACAGACCATGGGGGCACACACCTGGTGAGGCGATTTGTCTCACATCCGAGCAGCTGTGGGGCGAATGAATGCATGGGGAAAACTCAGTCATGCCAAACCAGACAGGCCTGCCCCTTCACGGCCCTGAGGGCAAAGGCAGGCATAAGGCGAGACCAAAGACAAGTTTTTAAAAGGGGGGAGGCAGACAAATGGAGGTGTTGGTGGAGGTGGTTTCCAAAAGAAAGGCTCATGACCACAACTCTGACAGCAATGAATGGAGGGGAGAAGTTTAAACTATCTAATGGGGGGGGGGGGGGGAAGGGAGGAGGCTAATAGAAATGACTGCTGCCATTGCTAAGGCACCGAGAAAAAGCAGAGTCCCTGAAAATCCACAGGTACCGTGTGACCCTTCCTTTCACGAGAACAGAGGGAGGGAGAGAAGCAGCCCCACTTAACCTGCCTGGCATGGACTGGTGGGTGACCCATCCCAGGCTCGGCTGTCTTGACACTAGCAAGACCTTTTCTGGTGGGGGACCCAAGGAGGAAAGCAGCCCCTGGAACCCACCACAGACCGAAAACCAAACCAAAGCACAGAACCGTGACTCAGTTTCCTAACTCTGTGCATACCAGCATGCTGGGGAGAGGGAGAGAAACCAGAGTTCCAACACCACACCCTGAGCGCCTGGGTGATCACGGTTGACCAGAAGTCATGTATGTTGCTCCAAGTCCCAAGATGGTGGCATCCAGAGACGGCTGGGGTGGTGGCGGGGGGCGGGGAGCAACCACAGGGCAATCCCCCACAGAGCAGGGCGGCGTCTAAGCCCCTGGGAGGGGGACTCTTCTCACTCACACATCGTGGAGGTCCCACAAGCCTCAATGCATGGTTTGTACCCTGAAAGTCTATTTTTCTCACTTACAAAAGACATAAGAATCAAATTAATACTTTATTATCAAACACTATATACAACAGAGGTTGCTAATAATACAGAATTTAAAGAACGCAGTTTTTTTTTTTCAGTTTTTTTGTTTTTTGTTCTTTTTTTTTGTAAGGTTTTACTTTTCTTTCCTCTGCCACCCAAGAAAGTACAGTACAAAACAACAGTCTAAACTAACACCAACTGTACCTGGTCTATTAAAGGATACACAGTATCCACTGAACAGACAGATCCTTATTTCCCTGCTTCAGGTTGCAAAGCCCTTGCTGCTCGGCGGTTGCTGGGTCTGCTGGAGGGCAGCGAAGGCTGTCTTTCACGCGTTTGAAATGAGCAGCTGCCAGCAAGTGGCATGGACATCCTCCCAAGCCCCCGGAGCATTCTACCACCACCAACAAAAATAAGGGGGGGGGGAGGGTTTTGAGAGAAAGCCACCGGGTCATTTGGGGCAGGATTAGAACTACCTGACACCAGCCATCTGGATCACTCAGTGGCAAATGCACCACTACATGATGTCCCTGCCAGGTGGGAAAGCTCTTGTCTCCTGGCTGCGATGGTCTGGCTATTTTAACTAACTTTGCAGTGGTACAATGGTGAAGGGACGGGGCTTCAATTCCTCATGGGGGGGAGAGGGGCGCAAAAAAACCCAAAAAGAACGAAAGACAATGGCAGAGAGGGCCATGAATAATTATGTCATCATTGGTTAAGAGACGAATGCTAGAAAAACCACAGAAGTCACCATTTCTAAAATGAAATTAGCACTGCTAATGTAAGTTATGACTAACCGAGATCATTACAAGATCATTTGTTTTCCTTGTGGTTATACAACATGCAGTATTAGTTGGGTTCCGACTATTGATCCTTTTTCAAAAGTGTCTCTTTTTACCCCCAACCCAAATCCCACTGGCCCAACGAGCTTGTAACTATTAATAAAAAGAAGCATTACTGGATATTACTGAGAGTACTGAGCATATAAATAGTTAAAAGGAAAAAGGAATCGAATGCTGTGAACTTTTGTTTCAATGAAACGGTGGCTGCCTTCTGTGACAGGCCTCTGCCACTCCAGAGAGGTTCCTGATGTCTGGGGGGGAATGGGACTCATCTACCTGCCAGGCTGGCAACCCCCTCCCCTGACTCCACGTGAGAACGGACCCTGTGGTAACTTCGACTCCACGAGGATCCCGTAAGCCCAGATGACATGTCCACATGTGTCCATCTCCCCAGGGTGCAGTGCGTTTATAGCTGCCTTCCATTCACATATATAGAGATATATACTTTTTTTCTAATTCAGAACTACTAACAATTCTAAGCAAATTGTTATTCAGGAAGCCTGTTCATAATATGATCCCTCCCCCCCACCCATTTTTTTTCCACATATACATTTCTAAAAATCAAAAATATTTTAAACCCTTCTTTTGCTGGAATGTTTTCTCTCTCACCTGTTCCCACCTTCATCGTGTTTGCACTAAAAGGCAGCCTTTCTAGCCACAGGTCGAGCGACAGTATGAAAAGCTAGATGGCTTCCCTCCTGTTGGAGGCTTCTCTCGGCTCCGGAGTCCAAGCCCTCTCCTAGAAAGCCCAGGCTTGCCTTGCCTGGGAGCCAACTGCTGGCCAAGCTACCATTCCTTCCACAGGGTCCTCCTGCATCCACGCCCACACTGAAACAAGATTTCTAAATGTAGCAAGGGATACCACTTTTTTTTTTCTCACAAGTTTAAATAGGACAAGCATATATACCACTCTCAGCATAAAGTATATCTAAATAATGTATTTTCTATTCTAGTGGATTTTTAAAAAAATATTTTGTTAAAGTTCTTTGGGACTCCATCTTGTTTATCTCCCACGGATAAACACATGTTCCCCCTACGCTTTAGGCTGTGTCAGAAAGGGAAAAATGTAGCATTGACAGTTGAATTTTTTCCTTATTTCATACTTTGGAATTCCTATTCCAAATGTCCCTTTAGCCCTCCCAAGCAGTGCTGACTGACTCTCCTGGTGACGGGGAGGTTTACACGGAGCCAGCCTCCAGCCCCCCCAGCAGGGGTGGTGTGTGGAGCAAATGCTGGGGGTGGGGGTGTCGGGGAAAGGCCACAGCACACTGGCGCTCCAGCAAGGCCAAGTCGCATCTCCTCTGGCCGCTGCCGCCCTTGCTTGGGCGCAGCTGTTCCCCAGAGGGCTATCCAAAGCTACGCTGCTATGCACGCATCAACCCTGGCTTGTCAGCCGCGGGGAAGGTCACTTTATTCATAAAAATGCCTCTTTGAGTTTCTAAAAAGAAAATAGTTGTAGCACCATGGTGATCTATATTCAAAGGGGAAAAAAAAAAATCTGGTGTGCACTGCCCAGTCACCAAAAAAAATTAAGAGGCACTCACACATACACAGCCTCCACCACACACGTGGCTGTCCTGGTTCTGACACTTGTTCTGGGCAAGCTTTTCTGCAACCGCCCCACCTCCTGCAGGGGGGAAAAAAGGGGGGGGGGTGCTTTTCCGGAGCCCAAGTTTCGCTGTCAAGAATGCTTTAAGACAGTCATATTGAAAAACCAGTGTCTCAACCTTTCAGGAGCCTGTTCATTTATACACTCCTAGAGGAAACGGTGTAATATTACATCTGTTCCTAATACCTCCCCTCTGGACCTGACATGGTGACAGGACGCCCCGTGCGATCATCTTACAGTTCTGAATGAGAAGGCATAAATATTGTGGAGCACAGGAAACCCCTCCTGGGCCCAGCCATCCTGGGCTGCGCCTGCCACTCGTCTTCCTGGTCCGTGTGCGGCGGGCGGACACAGCGCGCTACCGCGGGGGGCGCCTGCAGGAGGGTGCACAGGAGCTGGCGAACCACTGGTGCCACTACGACAATTTGGCAATTTTCATCGGGAGTCCGTTTAATTTGGAAAGAGGGAGAGGCTTCACGGGCAAGGGCTGGGAGTGGGGCAGGGTGGAGGAGGAGGCAGCTGGTTTCGCCCCCCCCCCCCCCCCCCAAGTTGTCGCTTAGAATTCAAGTGGAAAGAAAGAAAATTAAAATCTGACATCGGCCAAAAACCAATCACAAGTCCCTTCTTAGGATGAGTCGTTAGGTGGATCTCTGGTGTTCCAAGACCCGATGCGCTCTGTGACAGGTGACTCGAGGAGGCTGTGCTATAATGTCAAAAGCATCGCCAGGAAGAACAGTAGGATTGCCAAAAGGCGGCTGGGTATCCTTGGTGTCTGTGCGGCGTTCTCGCCGCGGGATGGCTCGGCTGACTCATGTACGGTGTCATCTGTTCAAAGAGAAAGCACACATTCCAATGAGATTTCACATCCTTAATAACTCTCTCGCAGCAGCCTGCTGTTAACAGACCTCACCACCCTCTGCAAAGTAGGGTAATGAACCTTGTGCCACCATTGACTTTCATGTCTGCATAATCACTCATTATTTACAGCAAACAAAGGAGAGGCAGGGAAAATTGGACTTTCTCTGCAATGTTAATACTTTGCCTACAGATTCACAGGGGGAAAAAAGTGCGCGCATACTCTATCCATTGCCTTTGGCAAATGAGCCATACTTCGGTGTCCTGGCAGTCAGACACGCCTGGGACCAAGTGGTGGTATCTGAATGTGCCTTTGACAACCTAAAATGCCAGGGAGGAGGCAAGGGGAAGGCAGGGGCGGGGGCGGCGGGGAGGGGCAGGGAGGTAGGAAGAGACGCAGTTAGGCTGGCATATTAGTGGTTAACCAGAACAGGCTGCCAGTTTTCCTCTTTTTAGAGGTTTCTCATAGGATTAGTGTTGAGTTGCCTCCATGCTGGATGGCCATACGAAGTGTCGAGTATAAAAATTTAAGGCAAAAAATAAGAGCATCGTAAATAAACTATACATGCTGCCCAGTAAACCTCCACAAACCAGTGCCCACTGGTTTCTCTACAATTAGGAATCAATTGTGTTATGTTCCATTACAAACCCTCTATCTCTAGGATTAAATTACTCGAACCTATTTCTCTTTTTATTGGGCTGAAGCCTGGCACATAAATTATCAGCACGGATGCAAATTTTCCTCTAAATAAAATGGATTAAGTGAGTTAAGCTTCTTTTATTTGGCTATCAAGTGTTCTACGAGGCTGTTTTTGACTTTGGATAGCCTTCCCACTCGGCATGATCAACAGGAACTGTGCAGCAATTAGGACGCCGAGATAGATTAGAGGTTTTTCTGAGAAGCCACGCCATGCTCTGCTGTTGCCATCCTCTCCCCTCCACCTGGCCCAAGTCGCCTTGTTAGACGAAATGATCTTCACGGCACGTTTCAGGGCCCAGTGCTGGCAAGGTTCTATTCCAACATCAGGGGAGCGACGAGCAGCCTCGGCAATTGTCATCCAAGGGTCACTCAGAGAGAAGCGGACCCGATATGACCCATTCCTGGGGAGGTGATCAGTGACCGAGACCTTCGTGGATAATCTCCACGTGTCCCTGAAGGGCCTATCTGAAACACCTTAATGAACTCACTATGCATTAGTATTCTAATTGAATTTCTGTCTTCGCATCACGAATGACAGTAGAAAGCTCTTTCTTCATTGGGTAGTCACACTTCCTGTTCCTGCTTCAAACACAGCTACTATTCAACTCCCCACGGGCCCCGGCGTCAGATATGCTCATTGGGGATGTCTCTGTTCATCAGGGCTCTTCCCCAAAGGAACGGAGCACTGTGTCTCTCCTCCACCCCTTGAGTCCATAGCGTGCTCTCAGCCCTTTAGCCTGCCTCATCGTGAAGCTACTGCACCCCTTAGTCCAATTTGCTCCTCTTCCCTGGATTTTGGCAACCATGCCTGTGGTGGCTGGTGGCTAAGGAGAACAGAATGGATTCAGAAGCAAGAATAGGTGGAGAAATGAACGCAGAGGGAAGATAAAGTCCTGCCCAATTCAGTCCAATACCGGTGGGGCCTACTCTCTTTCTCTGTTCCTCTTCAGCTTTCTAAAACTATTAAATCTGTAGTTAAAAGGAAATGGAAGTAAATGCCCTTAACAGCCCTGAAATTAAAATCCAAATGACTTTCTTAGCACCAATGTGTTGTCAATCAGAACAATGGAGTGCTTGCGGCTTAATTGTGAAGGAACCTTAAACCCAGAAGAATTCCAGAGTTCATTTTGAGACGCCACTTATATTTACACACCTGAAATTACATCAGCTATTCCTTCCCCTTCCCACTTTATTTTAATAATATACTGTCCAATCCTCCTCCTTGAATAGAACTGTGCTGCGAGAAGATACCCCAGTGGCAGCTGATGCATTCACTGGGAGCATGAGGGGGCGCTCTCTGTCTCTGGGCCCTTCCATGTGGCTCAGCAAGGCTTACTCAGTGCTTCAGGGCCACTCTGTTCAGGAGAAACGGAGGCTCTCCCTTGCAGGAACTGAGAGTGAGAAAAGCTTTTGCTTTTCAAAGCATGAAGCTAAAAAATGCCTTTTAATCCTCTCATCTCAGACAATACTTGGAATAAGAACCTTTTCTAACCAAACCAACGAATGACCATGTGCAGCTTTGCCCCCAAAGGTAACAACCCACCCTCGTGGGATACCGTAGCCCTGTCCTTCCAGCCATATGGTGGCCTGCATGTAGGAATTGACAGAAGCCTCCTTTGATTAAAATGGGACCTCCATGTGGGCGAGTCTAACACCCTGGAGAACAAAATGAGAAATTTGTTGCTACTTTGGATAAATGTGAGCAATTTCATAATTGGAGGAACTCGATAGCAGAATCTAGCCCAATGGAAATTGCCTCTAAATAGGAGAGAACGCCTAACACTTATAAAAGAACAAGGCTTGGAAGAAGAAAATATTCCTCTTCCAAAGCCAAATGAAACCACGCCTCTTGGCTACGGGATTCCACACCCCCCTGGGATTCAATGGTTCACGGAGAGGACACTAGCCGTCTTTTGAGCATATTATGTGGCATGTGCCTGCCCTGAGATCATCCTGTATCCCTGATGGCAGGAAACTGGCAGGCAAAGTGTGCAAGCAAACACCAAAGATAAATACATTCCAAAGACAGGTGAGTTAGTACGCATCGCGGAGAGCATGCAGTGGGATCCCTTCAGGTTGGCCGGGCTCGTCAAGGCCCGGTCTACCCCTAGAGCTGGGTACAGGTCATCGAGTGTTCATTCGCTCAACTGTGCAGCACAATGGTGATTAAGTTTCTCGGGACTAGGTGCAGAACTCAAATGTAGTATTGTTTTGATATTGCCAGGGAAGAGACTGTAGCTCAGCCTTTTTAGTGAATATACCCCCCCAATGTCCTTGAATATAAATATATAATTATGACGTGTATGCACAACCACAGGTCTACATGAATGTGCATGCCCACTGCATTATGTTGAACTTTTAAAAATGTAATAACAGTTATATGTAACTAAATTTGGGACCCTGGTGTATTATACGTGCTCAGTGAAAGAGGGTCTGTAAAATATGCTTACACACAAAAGCATCTCACTATCTTGTATTTTATCGTTGGTTGAATTCAAAGGTAATTTTCTTAATGTCACAGGAGTCTTCACTGTGTGTCCTTATCACCAGAGAGAAACATACAATCTGTTCTCTGGCTAAAGAGTCTCTGGTTCCCTCATTGTTTACCTGAGAAAATGATGACTGGAAAGATACGTTTTTGCTCTTAGCTATCTGTCTAGGAAATTCATAAACTATGCTAACTCCGATTTCCACCAAGTCTAACAGTTTATTATTGTTTGGCTTATTTATAAACGGGTAGGAGTGGAGGGAGTGGAATCGTAGGTGCCGACTGCCCTTCACTCTCCCTATGGCCTTGGGTAAATCTACTCAGTCATAAAAAGAAGCGTGGATATCAGCGATCCCATCTGAAGCACAGCCAGTCCTTTCTAGTGGGGGACACTGGGGCCTGGGGAAGGTCTCCAGAACACAAGGAACATGGCTATGCATCAGCACTCCTTCTGGCAACTTCCAAAGTGGCCAATGGATCCCCGAGGAGCCACCAAGGAAGCTGAAGGCTCATGGTCCACACCTCTCTTTGGAGGTCTTGGGTAAGCCGCCTGTTGTCGGAAAACAAGAATGCTGGAGGAGGAGGGGCCGTGACCCCACAAACAAACCTTTTCTATCAGTTACCACATCCAAGCTATTGTTGTGTTCCGAGGTGCTGCGCTTACTGAAGGTGAGTTTCCTTAAGCCTCCGTGACTGTTCTGTCCCTATTAACAATGGTCTGAAGCTACAGTGGACTCACACACCATTGAATTTTCTAGGGTCATATGAAAGAAAAGTCCACTGCCACCAAAGCCTCTGCTCAGAGGGAGCCCTCATCTTTCTGTGAAGATGATTTGACTTGCCTTATGAGCCGAGACAGTTGTGGAAGATGGCTCCGGAAGTCAGGGCAAAGACCTCTAAGCAGTGTGGTAATGACAGGGAACCACAGGAGGAGCAGCACGTGGGGCAAGGAGACACCCTACCCCCCCGCCCCCCCCCCCGGGAGAGCAAGGGGCAGAGAGGGCCACCAGCCTGGTCTAATCAGTGGAGTTGCCTTCCATAGCCAGATGACATTTGTAGTTAAGGGGACTCATAAACAGGGTGGGACAGTGTGAATGTGGCATTGAGCATCTTTGTGGATTTGGTATTCTTCAAAGTGATGGGAGCATTTGGGTGTACATAATTCTTTTTTCACTTGCTTTGTTTTGGTTTGGGGGGCATCACTGCCCTCTAGTGGTGGAAGTAGGAGGCCCAGCCTTGCTGCTGGATTTGAACCTCCAACCCAGTGGGCCGCAGTCCCGCGCACAACCACTATGCCCCCAGGGCTCAGCCCTCTTTTTTCACTTGTAATACTCATTTTGCTAAAGTAATCAAGCACCACGTATGGCTTCCGAGCAGCGGTTCTCAACTTGTGGGGTCGAATGACCCCTTCACAGCGGTTGCTCAATTCATAACCGTAATAAAATTACACTTATAAAGTAGTGGTGAAAGTAACTTTAGGGTTAGGGGGTCACCACAACATGAGGAACTGTATTAAAGGGGACAAGTCATTAGGAAGGTTGAGAACCATGCTAACTAGGCCACTGGTATGTTGGTGAAAGCAAGAAGTGTGTGCTTTGGGGCAGGAAGGAGGCACTACGATGCACTTCTTCCATACCATTTGCTACTGACAACTAGAGCACAAGAAGTTTTTAAAATATGAATTTGTAATAAGAAACATGAAAAATGAAGTTCTTTATATTAGTTCACACTCCGGGTGAATTTCTGGGGGGAAAGTCAATATGTTGACTTGGCTGCTGTTTTGCTCATTGGCGTTCAATATTGGAAGGGCTTAAGGACTCTGATCCATAGAAATGGACATAGAAAAAGAAAATAGAAATTTATACACATGTACAATAGATATTTTTTACTGTCTTCTATGAAAACAAATCTTTGTATATTCACAGTGATTACCAGCATGCTCTGAGGATATGGTAAAAGGCAGTGCGAGTTGGCATTCTGATGGGCTTTCTCTGTTAGGATAATGCATTATATCAAACCCATGTCCAAACAAAGAAAAGTCATATTGTATCTACCATGCATTATTACACAAAGAGATTGGAGGCATGAAGTCGGAGAGAAGTCATATTAGCATTGCTAGCAATGGGCAGAAGCAGGGCAACTACAACATGCACGCATGCAGAGAGGTAGAAAGGAAAAAAAAAGTACTGAAGCACCAGAGAGATAGATGCATTTGTTAAAAGAGATTCTCTAAGCATACTAACCTGCTGGTTCTAATGAATTTTCTACTTTGTCGTTAACATCGAAAACACGATCATGAACACCTATAGTTTTCATACAGCTATCTATAACGAAAATAGAGATAACAGCCAAATATGTTAGTGAAGACACCCTTATACTCCCGTTTCTTTTTTTTTCTCTTTCTCTCTATTTTTTTCCTTTTACTTATGTAGCGATTGTGTTACAATCAATGGCATGTATCCGGATGCCAATCTTATCCCCATTGGCTATGCAGGTACAACAGTCTAAGAAACAACAAGTTAGCAACTGCTGTGTACTTAAATAAAAGCATCATGAAGAATGATGGGAAAAAATATGATGAAAACTAAAATATGGATGTTGATATACAAAACAGGTACCACACAGGATTTAACACTTAAAAAAAAAAAAAAGAAGTTTCACCGTTGTGAACCAGACCACACGATAAAGCATGCGCAGTGGAGCTCCCCCTCATTCTGTTGAACTTACTTGATGGTCTCACAAAGACTTTGAGCTTTAGGCAGGATCTCCTTCCATTATCTGGGATTGCAGATGCTGTGGGTAAGGCAGGAAGAGAGGGGGGTGGGGGTGGGGGGAGAGAGAATAAGGAGAGATTACATTTCACATTCAAATACGAGTGCCTCTAATAAAAATTTCCCAGACCCACAGGGACAGAGTCTAGTTCTTCCCAGAGGTGAAACAAACAGCACTTTTCATATTGATCCAGACTTCCATAGAAAGGGCAGCATCCCTATCCCCATCCTCTCTTTTCACTCCAATAAAGAAACAGGCATGCAAGAAACTATTCTGGGTTTCGGTTCCAAAGGTTTTTCCACTGAACATGCTCTGCTACCAATTTTCTCTAAATCACAATGGTAATTCTTGAGTCCTGCTTTCGGAGAGCTACTAGTCCAGAGGCTCAAGGTGAAAGTGCTAACAAAAACCACTAACACATAGTAATAAGGCAGACTTGAACATGACCTGTCTCTGCTGGAGAAAGCCACGCCTTGTCTGTCCAGAAAGCTTGTCTGTCAGTGCTTCGCAATGAGAGGTTCGGCTCAGAACCTGCCTCTGCATTCTGTCGGACTACACTGAGCCCAGCAGCCTCCATCCTGCTATTACGAGCACAATGTGCTGTGGAAAAAGTACTGGGATGCAATGCTTTTTTGAACCCCCCCCCCACCGTTTTAAAAATGTGCCACAGAGAAGGATGGAATTAATAAAGTCGACTTACTGAAACATGACAACATGTTTCAAGTTATAAATCATTTGAGGAAGAAACTTTCTTCTCCTCTTCAAGATAATAAGGCTGCAAACTTTCCCTCTGTTTGAAAGATTATCTCCCCACACTACACGCCTGGGAACGTCAAAGGGATTCTCAAGGGCTGTACGACCCTTCACAACCACGAATGCATTCGAGATATGACAAAAATTATAGAAATGAGGGCTGCATGCTTTCCTCTTTATGTGTCTGCTTCAAGTGGTTTCTTTGTTCCGAAAGAGCAGATGACATCCATCCAAACACACATGGCTCACAATTAGGGTTGTCATGCCACCGGGGACAGGAAGGAGCGGGGGTGGGGGGTGCCTCCTCTCTTTTCTTTTTCTCCTTCATGATCCCTCATGGGGAGTTGAAAATAGGAAGAGGCCTTATTTTTATTTTATTCTTTTGCAGGCAAGTGGAACAGGACACTTTCAAATGAATCTCCTCATCTTTGACACTTGCATCCAGCTCCCACTAACTACCCTTGCATGAAAACTTACAAATATACCACCTCGAAGACACCAAGTGGTCAGCAACCACCCAGGGCTCTACCAAACGCCTGATGAAAACGTGACCATTTCAAGATAAAAGTACACCAAAAGCAAGTTTTTCGGCCGTTCCCATCCCCCTGGTTGCACTGACAAGCAGTTAAGAAGTGCTAACAGCTGGCTTTGCTGTAGGCTTTCATTAAATCAAAGTCGGAAAAACTCCCTCTTCTGACATTTACAGTAACTGGTGTGTTATTTAGGGCACAATATTTGCACTCTGTGGTTTGATCCAGGAAATGGTGTCCTTCCTGTGGACCCCCAGTGTGTCCGTCACAAACGAAGTACACACAGGTGACTCCACCTCATTAGCAAAACCATGGGTCCCTGAGACAGCTCATGTCATATTCATAGAAGGTCTGTGAAAGCATGACGCAGGGGTGTTTCCACCGTCGACCTGTGGGGTTCTGAGCAAGAAGGCACTGCTGCAAGCCTTGTCAGCTCGACTAGCCACAGGCGACAGCACAGATACAGTACAGACAATACTGCAAGCTCTAACAGGCTCATGGCAAGATGGGGTTTTTAATTGTTATACTGAGGAGGTTCTTGAATTTATTTCTGGTCTTTCTAATGCTTCATGAAGAGAAACTGTGTAAATCTAGGCTATAAAAGCCCCCAAAGTGTCCAATGAAATGACTGAACAGCAGTAAGTGAAGCACTGCTTGGAAGACAGCAAATCTCCCAACCGTGACCAACAAGGGACAGCAAGCTAGAGTTCCTGGGCGAGCTGCACACGTCTTCTGTGAATTGAAAAGGCAAAAAGCATTTTACTTGCATAAATTAAAAGCTCTCCTTGTCATCACCACTTCCCATTCCTTCCTTAACTTTCTTGAATACCAGGAAAGCTGCAAGGATGATGAAGTGATTGATACCATTGGATACTGTGTGACTACCACATTCCTGATTGCTGATATTTTAATTATTGCATGTTGCTTATAATTTAATGATTGCAATCCTCAGAAAACATATAAGCAAAAAACTTACTCTTGAGAGGGTTATATTGAATGATCATATCTACAATCTTCAGTTTGAGATCAAAAGGTGTATCTTGCTTTTTGAATTTAATTTGGGTTCTTACCATGTTAAAAAACAAACTTTGCAGCGATCATATGTTCTCTATTATTAGAGCAAAATTGTAAGAAGTGAGACTATAGCTTGACTTCATTCTATACCAGGGACAAGTAAAAAAAATCTTGCTAGTGGGGAGATGTTCATGTTCAGACATGCAATGGGTTTATTTCAAACAAATATGTTTAAACATGTCTCTGCCCTCTGTGAGTGACTGCAGACAAGTTCTCTCAGTCATACACTTTTTGCTGTCTCTTTAGGATGCCTTTAAAATGACACTTATTTTTAGAGGAAAAAATGATTTGTGGTCAGGGTTAATACCAAATCATTAACAAACTCAGGGAGATAGTTTCCCAAATTATTAAGCTTTGCAAAAAAGATTTGGAGCATGCTGCCCTGTGGAAAGCATCAGATTTTAGATGGATCCAGTGCTTTAAAGGCGGATTTCAAAGGTAAGTCATATCCAAACCAGAGAGGAAGGTCCCACTAACGCTGTGACTTCTGAGAGGATCTGCCAGGCCTTTTGAACATGAGGCAGAGAGGTCAGCTCAGAGAGTTATGATGACTGTTTTAGGGGAATTCCAAATGAGTCTCGATAAGTTTTTCGAAGGGGATAGGGCCATCAAAGAGAGTTTTTATTGAATTTTTAAAGAAAAATTAAAACTGGATTGATGAGAAAAAAGAGCCAGCAAATGTGCCTTGTGGAAATCTTTTACCACATCACGACAATGTACCTGCTTATTCTCCAAGGGTAGCAAGAAGGTTGTCCTTTGAGAATGTCATTGGAATACCTGATCTGTCCACCTGATTGCCCCAATCTTATGCCTTTAGACATTTTTGATGGCAAAACTCAAAAATCATTTTATAAAAGGAGTCTTACTCCTTACACTGGAGTGCATCAAGGATACATAGATGGTGATTTGACATGGTGTAAATTAAGTAGTACAGGATTCTTTGTTAAAAGGTTAAACAGAAGGTATATAGGCCTAGATGGTGGTTATAGCTAGAAGTTATAACTTCACATTTTGGTATTTTTATTTGGTAAATGTTTCTATAATTTTATATCAATACTTTTTGACTTGCTATCATATTTAAGGCATGTTCATCCTATATCTTGTAGCTGACGAATGCGGGATGAATTCATACCACTTATAAATATATAACCCCAAACCAAACTCATTGCCATCAAGTAGATTTTTCCTCACAATGACCGTTCAGGGAAGAGTGGAACTGCCCCCGTGTAAACATATCTCATATCCTTGTGAGATATGATCAATTAAGAGTGAATGCCAGCCATAATCCCTTATGTGACGCATCACACATCTGGAATAAAATTGAAACCTGAACTTCACAGAGGGTGTGAATTGGGCCACGCTCGCAGTTTAAGAGTTATCTTGGTTACTGTTGCTTCTAGAGGAGGTGAAGAATATTATGCTACAGATAAGAGGACAAAAGCTGTTTATGGAGTGGCCTGGGGAAAAGGGGGCTGATTTAAAATTAGGGAAGGCCAACTGCTTACTCTAAACATCTGGCCAGAGGCCCCAGGTCATAGGTACATAGACATTATTTATTTGGTATCATTAAAAAGATGAAGGGTTACATGACAATTTGATTGCACTACTGACACTCAATGGAATTCCTACCAAATGGCCTTTGCTTCTATGGGTCTGGTAAGAAGGTAGGGGAAGTACTGATACTATTATCCTTATTTGGAGTTGGAGAGAGTCCCAGAGACATGCTTCAGAGAAGCTTTTATTAGCAGTTACACAGGTTCCCCATAAACCAAGCAATAGCAACTTGGACAAAGAAATTAAAGTATTCCACCATAAATGTCCAAATTGGAGCTTTTAGCTGTGACTCATAGCCACCTTAATGAACTTGAGCATACCAATGATGGTGAAGATTGCACAGGATAAGCTCCTTTGTTCTATTCTTCATACGGCCGCCATGACTCAACTCATGGCAACAACCAACGAGTAAGGATTCATGGGCTTTTTAACAGAAGTTGTCAAATTAAAATAAGAAACCAATTTGTGTTTTAAACATTAGTCACATAACCCAAATTCACATTCTTTTACTCCATTTGCTGCCTAAAATGTACTTTGGAATCAGAAAGCTTGGAGTGGGATATGGGGACCATTAAAACAAGCAAAAGGCTCACATTCCATGATCTTAATAGCAACTTTATAAGTCAATCCGTAGGGGAACTTCCCTCGAATGAGCTGCAAAGTACCAATCAGAATCTTGCAATATATAATGAAATACAAAGTGAAGGCCCTCTGGTTATCATGTTTAGAATACTATGTTAATGAGGCCATGAGGGGTTCTAATTTCAGCCATTCCAGGAAACATGTTCCCTTGATCTCCTGGGGCTCAGGTGATCAGGGCTCAGCACTGATCAACCAACTTGGTACTCAGAGGGGACTATATTTAATGCCTCACATCAGTAATTCCAAAGGCTGCATTTAGAATTACAAATATATGCACTACTCATGCCACTGCTGACTATAGGTCTCTCTGACAAGATAATGCTGGCATCATGCCTGCAGTAGGCAGCTGTGACACAGCTCACGGTGACTCCCAGCTTCTTGTATTCATATTTGTATATAATCCACTCGCCTTCTGCTGAAAATAGATTGGCTTCCTAAAGTGTTTCTAATGAAGAAAACACTGCCCAAGTGATGGGTTGTCATGATCATGTTAAAAAACCAAACCAAATCAAAACCAGAAACAACAACAACAAAAAAAAGGTGGCTTCTTTATTTTCAGCATTCACTTTCTTATGGGCACTCTCTCTTGCTTTTTCCTGAAGAAAGCATTCATAAATGAAGAAAGCATTCTGAAGATGCTCTACAGAGAAACTGTCAAGGCAAGAGATGAAACAGCACGTGGTTTCCTATTGAGAGCTTGCTTGCAAAGGACCCCACAACCTGCACAGGACTAACACCTGCTCAGTTGGCCCAAGGGCCAAACCAGGCAGCACCTAAATTTCTGATCCACGCAGACATGGACATCACGAATGCCATTGTTTTAGCCACCAAATGTGGAGGTACCTTGCTGTTGATACACTGCTATATAAAAAGAAACCGGTTCGATCAAATGATACTCGGGGAAGGTTCTGGATCGAAAGGCGTGAAGACTCCTGCACTAAGATCTGCCCTACCAAAACAACTGAAGCTTTCACTAGTTTATATCTTAAGCTACCTTTACAAGTTCACTTAATGCACATCGCAGAGATAATTACAAATGGCTGTTGAAGAAATACAAGTGGTAGCAATGTGGTTTTACTCCAGCAGGAAAGACTGTGTTTCCTTTTCCTTCCCTTGCCAATTCAAGTTTGTCTTTCTGACTGTAGCTAGCCTATCCTGCTCACAACGAGCAAGGGACGCTTCACTTTTAACTCCACATTACTGGGTGAACTCAAATGTGTGTTCAGACTAATGAAAACTTAAATTTTAGGAGTGAATGTTTCTCTTCAGATAAAAAAAGAATACAAAAGGCAGCTTTAAAAGCATCTGAAACATTTTTAAAAAATTACACGTTAGAATTAATCTTAGCCCCAAAAAACTTCAGTCAGTTCTTCTACATCGGCAGTTCTCAACTAGTGGGTTGCGACCCCTTTGGGGGTTGAATGACCCTTTCACAGGGGTTGCCCAATTCATAACAGTAGCAAAATTACAGTAATGAAGTAGCAACAAACATAATTTTATGGTTGGGGGGCAGGGTGGGGTGTCACCACAACAAGAGGAACTGTATAAAAGGGTCCCAGCATTAGGAAGGTTGAGAACTACTGTTTTCCATAGATCGCCAACATGAATATACACAAGGATGGATCAAAAGATACTGTAAAGAAATCATAGAAACCTTTACTAAACAAAATAACCAAATGTGATGTTACTAGGCATATCCTCCATCAAGGTCTGTATACTTCTAAAGCCTGTGTTTCCATCTTTCTCTAGAAATTGTGCAAGAAGAAGACAAGGCATTCTACTCCCCCGGAGAGTTATAGTCCTGAAAACCCACAGGGGCACGTCTATGGGGTCACTGTGAGTGGGCAGTAGCTCGGTGGTCCTGATGGTTTGGGAACACATGAAGCAGAAAGCCTTTCCTCCTGCCAATGACCATTTAGCTATTTCTATATGACATCATTTGTGGGCCATCCTGGTCAAATAGTTCATTAACCACCACCCCTTACTGTGATGGCTGGAACCTCTTCTCTGTGGTGAGGTGTGTGATCTTGGCGAGTAGTGGTAATTCTGCGCTCTTCTCCAGGCCGGTGGTCCTCACCCCTGCTTGTCCTTGCCCTACGCGAATATGGATGTGCTCTCTGATGAATGCATGCTCAAACAGCTGTTTGGGCGGCATCCTTGAGGGATTCAAACCATGTTCCTTTTCAATGTTAACTTGGGAACAAAGCCAGGCTGAAGAGGTAAGGTGAGAGTCCTAGGGTGGATGGGGTAATGATTTCCCCACAAATATCTCCTACAATGGCCGCTGCTGTCCTTCTAGAATGAGCAGGCACATTGCTACAAAGACAACAAACCATCTGTACAACTTTGCTGTTGTTTTTCTTACTGATCCAGTTTTTCATTTTCTGAAAATGTCTTCCTCAGATGCCTTTGTGAGCTGCCTGTCCTTTGAGAAAATCTATCAAGACTTCCCCCCTTTTGTCACCTGCTCCAAAACGGCCACCATAGCCTTCTGAGTTGATGTCTGCCTCAAATAATTGGCCAACCAGATCCCTTCCAATGTCATGGCTTTGAAAGGATCTTTATTTTTGAAGGTACCCTAATGGGACAGGAACAGTGTGTGACAGAGTGGACATGGCTATAGTTCTGCAATCTACAGATTGCAGAGACATAATTATATGTGTTGTTTGAACAACTGGGGCATACATGAACTGCAACACCATTAGCAGTACATTTTGACCTGTCTCTATACATTATGAGATTTCAAGCAACTTAAGTGTTCCCCGATAATCAAAGTAACAAAGATCTTTCCTCGTGAAAAAAGAAGCAAGCATTTATCAGTAGAGGGCCAAGACTCTTGCATTTCAAACACTTGTATTTCTTTCATATTTTTAGGCCCAATACTGTACTGATTAGTGAGCTTTAACATTTCTGATTAATTTAATCTTACCTCAAATCTTAATACTAACTGCCCAAACCCTTATTTTCTGTGTCCCACACCAATCTGGGTCCTTTGGAAAGTTTTATTTTTCAGACTAGGCAGCCACTCTCTTCTTTTTAAAGAAATGAGTGTGTAGAGGAACATTAAAAATTCAGTTTTCCATTATGTTTGCCACAGGCAATATTTCTCAATTTGTGCAAGTCAAAAGCAAAGATAGGCTATTAGTTGTTAGCAGAGACCAGTTTTTTACCCCTGTAGATTTTTCATGTGGTTTAACATACAACAAAAATGTATGCAAATTAGGCAGGTGAAGGTGGAATTAGACATTAAGAGTCTTTTCACAATAAATGCAGAAAAAGTAAAGCCAATTTAAGTAAATGGTACTACTGAAATGTCTCCTAGAATTTAATAAATCAATAAAATCTATTTTGTGTATGCAGACGGAGGGTGGGAAACAGAAGGAGTGGTGGGGATAGGATAAAGATTAACCAAAGCCAGATGGGCTTCTTGGGAAATGGTTACCAGACAAACAGACCCATTCTTAAAACCAAATTAGGCCTCTTGTTAAGAAAGAACACCCCAGAAACAATTGGCAACTGGCTATCAGCCCCTGCCTTTTTTAAGCACCCCGTGATCTTTATTCTTGTATTAAGTACAAAATGATTGACTGAAATATGATGGGCTAAATCTCACCATTCTGCTTTGGAGATTTACAAGATATGTGTATAGATGACTTGCGCATGGCTCCTGGTTCATCAAGCCTACATTTTAAGAGAAGCCAGCAGATGGCTAAATTTGCCAACATGTTCATATTTGCCAGCTTGCGGTGTCTCCAGACTTCAATCAGTGGGCAGGTGAAGACTAAAACACACACACACACACACACACACACACACACACACACACACACATGCACCAAATC